>VZQC01013287.1:377256-401697 GCA_009823505.1 Rhizomys pruinosus | reverse complement strand
TCTGAGCATAAGCAGGAAGGGCCAAGGAGACCCTGTCCTAAGGTTGAAGGTGAAAACTGAGCCGAGGTTGTCCTCTGACTGTACCTGTACTCAGGCACACATACATGCATGTGTGTTGTACCGAAGATTTGAAATATTTTTAGAAGCCACGTGTGGTGGTGCATGCCTTTAATCCCAGCACTCAGGAGGCAGAGGCAGGTGGATCTCTGTGAGTTGAAGGCCAGCCTGGTCTACATAGTTCTAGGCCAGCTGGGGCTAAAGGGAGACCCTATCTCAAAAAAGACCAAATGTGGGGCTCAGCAGTTAAGAGCGCCGAGTGCTCTTGCAGAGGACCCGGGTTCGATTCCCAGCACCCACATGACGGCTAAGAACTGTCTTTAACTCCAGTTCCAGGGGAATCTGACACCCTCTTCTGACCTCTGGGGCACAGGTGTACCAACCTACATGCAGATAGTACACTCATACACATAAAAAAAAAAAAAGACCAAATATATCGTGGTGGCCCCCACCTTTAATCCCTGCAGAAGCAGGTGGATTTCTGTGAGTTCTGGGATAGCCAGAGGTACAGGGAGACCTGTCTCAAAAAGACCAAAAAAAAAAAAATATATATATATATATGGAGATGGTGAGGGAGTTTTTAATGGGATGGTTGTGTGTCAATGAAAGCTTAAAATTAGTCTGAGTAGTAAAAAAAAAAAAAAGAAAAGAAAAAAGAAAGCTTAAAATTGCTAGTATTGCAGGAAAAGACCATGATTTAAAATTTTGTTTGATGGGTCTAGGGGTTGAATTGAGGACCTTACATAAACAAGGAAGATGCTGATCACTCAGCTGCATCCCTGGATGGACAATTTGGACTTTTGTCCTAGCACCAATGATTTAATAACGGACAATTTGGTCGCTGGATGTGGTGGTATACACAGTTCAATCAGGAGGTAGAGGCAGGTGGATCTGTGAGATGGAGGCCACGCTGGTCTACACAGAGTTCAGGCTAGCACAAAAATAACAGAAAAACCTTTGAAATAGTTTACTATGTATGTTCCTGAACCCTGAAAGTAGCCTGTTATCCCCTGAATTGGAGTGTCCGGAGTGACTTTCTCATTAATGGCAGGGCCCCAAATATACCTAATGGTTTATGCTAATAAAATGTTTCTGAATGGGGACTGGTCAGAAATCTCAGCCACATGACTAGAGGTGGGTGCTTTTTACCCTAGGATATGAGCCCAACCTCTCCGAAGGGGAAGAGGGTAGAGATAAAGTCACACCACCAGTGATTCAACTAGCCATGTCCACAATAAACCCCAATTAAAAACTTGGGACACTAATTTCAATGCACTCTTGGCAAAAATTTGAATTAATGCTAGGAGGATAGGAGAACATCAGCTTTCACTTTGGGGTCTTTGCAGACCTCACCCTATGTGTCTGGCTATGAAATGAGTCTTATTTATTATTTTATGTATTTGAGTGTATTAGCTGGATGTATGTAAGTGCACCTGTGTCGTGCACTTAGAAGTTGGATACCTTGGAACTGGAGTTACAGGTGGTAGTTGGCCACCATGTGGGTGCTGGGAATCAAAAAAACCCAGTCCTCTGCAAGGACAGTTAGTGCCCTTAACCACCGAGCTATTTCTCTAGCCCTGATATGAATTATTTTGTTACAATAAACTGGGTCAGTGAGATTGCTCAGTGGGTTAGGGCTCATTCCACTAAATCTGATGGTCAGTTTGATTCCCAGAGCCCATGTCAGAGAAGAAGAGAAGCAACTCCGACCTCATGTGGCCTGTGGCATGCATGAGCCCCCCCCAATAAATAGTACTTGTAAAACAAGCAAAGCTCTAGTTAAGGGCTGGTGTGATGGCTCATTTTGTAATGGTGGTTTGCTGCTAAGCATGATGACCTGGCATCTTCAGTGACAGAGGCAAAGACAGGATCAAATTCAGATTCTCAGGTTGGTGACCTGGGCCTTTACCCACTGTGCCATCTCATGACCAAATACTGAATTTTTTTATGATTTCAATTT
This sequence comes from Rhizomys pruinosus, assembly GCA_009823505.1. Lineage (NCBI taxonomy): Eukaryota > Metazoa > Chordata > Mammalia > Rodentia > Spalacidae > Rhizomys > Rhizomys pruinosus. The sequence goes on along the minus strand of VZQC01013287.1, from coordinate 399,680 downwards.
TGCATTAGGGTTTTGAAAAAAAATGCTACACTGTTTAGGAGGAAGCAGCTGTGTTAATCTGATTAAAAATGTAAGCAGCTTACTAAATTATTTTCAAGTGACTTATTTTCAACTTTGGAAGAAAAACTCAAAATTGCAGTTGAACTATAATGGTACTGAGGAGTTCAAATAGACCTCATATTTGAGAAATTGTCTTTCAAGTGTACAAAGCATATTTATCAAGGAAGAAATGCATTTATTCAAAGATCAGTTTCTGCTTTAAAAAGAAAAAAGCTTGCCAAAAATGTGTAACACCTAACCCAGTGCTATTCACAAACTTCACACATTCAAGGACTGGGCGGGGAGGGAGGCAATTAAAAAACGTCTTTGAAATTGTGGTTATCTAATAGCCATAGCTATTTAGAATCCTTCAGAGTAAATTCATTTGACTTAGTTTCATGACGTCCTTCTGATACACAACTACCATTATCTCCCTTTTGCAAATGGAGAACCTGAGACCCTGGGTAAAATTGCTTGTAGGTCAGGAGCAGGCCTGGGAGCTTAAACACGTAGAAGTCATTCAACTCCTGTTTTGGTACAACTGCAGAAAATAAGAAAGCTAGAAAGAGCACAGCTCCAAGTGAAATCAGAAGGAACACATTCCCACAACAGTTCTGGCCCCATTATGGCTTTAAACAGATGCTAAGAGGCCATTTTTATTCTGGTATCACTGAAGTGTGGCATGCAGTATCATGGCTGGCTTTTTACATAGGTGCTAGGACACAAATTCAGGTCCTCAGGTCTGTGCAGTGAGCATTTTACCCTCTGAGCCCTTTGCTCAGCTTTTCTTCACCTTGCTGACTTCTCTTGTTGCTGTGTGAATTGAGTTCATCTGTTTGGCTGTGCCCTCTTTCAGACCTTTGGCCTTTTGTACTCCTAAACTTCTGGCCTTTTGTCTGTTTCATTGTCTTTGAAAGCAGTAGGTGAGGAGCCATTTCCTCTCAGAGCAATCACCTTGCCTTGATGTGTCATATCTCTTGTGTTTTTGTGTTGTAGTTTATATGCCTGTGGGCTCAAATATCCCTTCTGGTTTTATTTGGGGAAGTTCTTATTGATAAACCTACTCTTGGCTCAGTCTCTTCTACCACTGAGTGAGAATACAAACTGCTGTAACAGCAGCAATATCAAAATACAAAATGTAGAACTACCCTTTCATATATAAAACATCACCATTGACCATAAACCAGAGAAGAGGAAGCTGTTGTAGCATGATTATAGAGCAATAGGGTGTGAAAATAGTAACAAGTGAGAGATACGAAGATGGCAGGGGAGGAGGGAAACGGGAGAAGCAAGGTTAAATGTTAGGACAAAGACGAAGTGCGGAGAGAAGAGCAAGAGATTATAAAAAAGGAACTAGGATTGGTGGGCAGCAGAGGCAGGCAGGTCTACATAGTAAGCTCTATGCCAGCTGGGGCTACATAGTGAGATCTTGTTTCCACAACCCCCCACCCCTAAGAAACAAGATTTTCCAATAACTAGAAAGTTTGTTTTTGTTAATTGATAAATGTAGGAAGACTAAAATCACAAGCTTTTCTCTGGAAACTAAAGCAAAACTTTTAAAAAATCTCAAGATAAAGCCAAAATACTAAAAGTATATTAGAAGAAAATTACAGAAAAGAAAAAGAGTTGGGGTGGAGGAGGTAAGAAAAGATTGCCCAGTAATGAAAAAAAATGTGCAGGTGATTACATGAATGTATGAGGGGGATTTAAAAATGAAAATGCCTTTTTCGGGGGGAGGTCTTTTTGAGACAGGGTCTCCCTATAGCCCCAGCTGTCCTGGAACTCACTATGTAGGCCAGGCTGGCCTTGAACTCACAAAGGTCCTCCTGCCTCTACCTCCTGAGTGGTGGGATTAAAGGCATGTGCCACTACGCCTGGCTAGAGATATTTATTTTAAATAACTAAAAATGTTCCTAAATGCCCAATAGAAAAAAGGAGAGCACAAGAAATAAAAAGGAAGAGGGGGGAGGAGGAAGAGGAGGAGGAAGGGGAGGATGAAGTGTTGGAGCAGCTTCTTTTAAGGATCCTCAAAAGCAGAAGCTGGCAGTTTTATGAAAGGGGTCGGGGGAGTTGAACTAATGGACTTGTCTTTTCATGGTTTATATTAGTGTTGAACCTGCATTGGGCAAGTGTCTGATGTTTTCCAGAGTTGTCTTTACTTTGGTAGCATCCTTTCTTTTTGGACAAGTGTTGGCCACACTTAGTTTTGCAGTCTGTGGACTGGGAAAGGCTCCCAAGATTCCTGAGATCATACTTACTGGGGGTGACTGATGTTCTGGTTGGAGAGGGAGGGTGTGTTGGGAGTGTGGTAAGCCATCACACTACTTAGTCTGTACAGGTGGAGGGATGTGCTTGCACTTTCAAGACCTGAGTACTAATCACCCTTCTGGAAGATAAATTTACAGAAGCTTCATTCAGCTTTAGGGAGTCTATAGCAGTGAATGACAGATAGGTGGTCCTGGGGTTGATTCACTCCATTGACATCAGGCTCAGATAGGATGGCCTCTTGAAGACACGGTTACAGCACCAATTAGGTGACAATACCCTGGAAGGCTGGGGCAGAGTTCTCCAGCAGGCAGTATATGCTTTGAATCAGCACCCAGAGTGTATAGACGGCTCAAAAATCAAAGGAGGAAGAAAACAAATGATGCACTCAAAATATGGAGTAAAGAGCTGAACAGAGACTTCACAAATGAAGAAGTAAAGATGGCTGAGAAACATCTTAAAAAAGTGTTCAGGGGCTAGAGAGATGACCTAGTGATTAAGAGTGCCAACTGCTCTTGCAGAGGACCCGGGTTCAATCTCCAGCACCCACATGGTGGCTGAGAACCATCTTTAACTCCAGTTCCAGGGGAATCTGACACCCTCTTCTGACCTCCATGGCATTGCATGACACAAATGCACAAACCTACATGAAGATGGTACATTCATAAACATAATAAAATAATTTTAAGAAATTAAAAGAGTGTTTAATATTGCTAATAATTAAGGAAATGCAAAATAAAGCTACCTTAAGATTTCATCTTACTCCTGTAAGACTAGCTATGATCCAGAAAACAAAGGATACCGAATGGTGGAGAGGTTGTGGGGAAAGGGGAACACTCATGTACTGTTGGTGGAAATGCAAACTCGTGCAACCCCTATGGAAAGCAGTGTGGAGAACTCTCAAACTGAAAATGAGCCTACCACCTAACCCAGTCATACCACTCCTGGGTATATACCCACAAGACTCATCCTACTGCAGAGATATGTGCACATCTATGTTTATTGCAGCTCTCTTCACAATAGCAAAGAGCTGGAAATAGCCCAAGTGTCCCTCAACTGATGAGTGGATAGAGAAAATGTGGTACACCTACAAAATGGAATTCTATGCAGTGGTAAAGAAAGATGACATCATGAACTTTGTAGGTAAATGGATGGAACTTGAAGCCATTATGCTAAGTGAAGTAACACCATCCCAGAAAAACATGACATATGGTATCCCTCATTTTTGGATGTTAGCACCAAATCCCTAGTTGCAAAGTAAATTGAGCATCATCTATGTTATATTTCTTTTTATCTGAAGGCAGCTATGCTGTTATAATGTGAATTCCTTAACGGGCTCTAGAATTAACTGACCACTTATTTTCAGACTTTGTAATTGTGGTATATGTATGGAGGGTATGTATTTGTATATTAAAGTAATATAAAATTAAAGGGAAAAATTTGAACTCCTAAACATATTTTGGAGTTAGCATACAGTTTATTTTCAAAGGTCATAATTTTGGTATATATGTGATGCATAGATGGGCATATTTTGGAGCAATACAAATGGAAGGGAAAAACGACAAAAAGACTGAATCAAAGAACTGACTGAAACAGTTAACTTCTGCCCAAACAATAAACCTCTGCAGAGAAAAACCTTTAAAAGCTTGAGAAAAAGATGCAAGACATGTATGGCAGAATGCATGAACTGGAGTGGGGTGGGGGGCATGGAAAAGGCAGTGTGTCTAAATAGGACTGAGAAATGATGTATGAAACACATAAAACACCAATAAAAATATTTAATTAAAAATATTTTTATTGAAGTTTTGTTTATTTCATACTACATTTCTCAGTCCAATTAGGACTCATTCCCCTTTCCATGCCCCCATCCCACCCCACTTCATGCATTCTGCTATACATGTCTTGCATCTTTTTCTCAGTCTTTTTAAAGTTTTTCTATGTAGAGATTTATTGTTTTGGGCAGAAGCTTAACTGTTTCAGTCAGTCCTTAACATGATTCGGATTTAATATAGTTTATTTTCAGATGTCATAATTTTGAAATATGTCACACACATATATGTATATATGCATATTTTGGAGCAATACAAATTGTGGGGAACAACCAGAAAAGGGACAGTTAGTTTTAAGGGTGTGAGGCTAGATAGGAACTAGGCTTCATGGATGGACGCACACTGAAGGGTATTTGGGGACACAAACTTGGCTTGATTAGCTTTAAAATCCATGATGTCAGCTGGGCTTGGTGGTGCATGCCTTTATCCCAGCATTCGGGAGGCAGAGGCAGGTGGATCTCTGTGAGTTCAAGGCCAGCCTGGTCTACATAGTGAGTTCCAGGACAGCTGGAGCTACTGCGAGACCCTGTCTCAAAAAAGAAAAAAAAAAATTCCATGATGGAGAACATGAAATCTGGCAGGGGGATACAAGGTACAGATAGAGCAGCAAGAGGGCCTAATTATAAAACATATTTTGTATGAAGTTTGTTTTAAAAATTCAATAAAAATGTATGCTCTTTTTGAGACAGGGTCTCCTTGTAGCTCCGGCTGTCCTGAAACTCACTATGTAGACCAGGCTGGCCTGGAACTCACAGAGATCCACCTGCCTCTGTCTCCAGAGTGCTGGGATTAAAGGCATGCACCACCATGCCCGGCTATATGCTCATTAAAAAAAAAGTGATGTTATGGGGCTGGAGAGATGGCTCAGAGGTTAAGAGCATTGACTGCTCTTGCAGAGGACCCAGGTTTGATTCCCAGCACCCATGTGGTGGTTAAGAACCGTCTTTAAGATGGGTGTGGTGGTGCACACCTTTAATCCCAGCACTTGGGAGGCAGAGGCCGGTGGATCTCTGAGTTCAAGACCAGCCTGGTCTACAGGGCTAGTTCCAGGCCAGCTGGGGGGCTACCAGGAGACCATGTCTCAAAAAATTTAAATTAAATTAAGTTAGATTAAAAAAAAAATAAAAGAAAAAGTGACAGGGTTAGGGACATGACCTACAATTAAAGGTACTTGCTGATTTTTCAGAGTACTGGAGGTTGCTTCCCAGCAACTATGTTGGCAGGTTTGAAATCTCTAACTCAAGTCCCAGGGGATGTGACACTCTTCTGGCTTTCATGGACACTCACATTCATGTGCACATACACAAATACACATACTCATAATAAAAAAAATTTTAGTCTTTTTTTGAGACAGGGTCTCTCTGTAGTTCCAGCTGTCCTGGAACTCACTATGTAGACCAGGCTGGCCTTGAACTCACAACAATCCTCCTGCCTGTGCCTCCCGAGTCCTGGGATCATAGGCGTGTGACTTTAGCTGGGTGTGGTGACGCACACCTTTAGTGCTAGCACTTGGGAGGCGGAGACAGGTGGATTTCTGTGAGTTCACAGCCAGCCTGGTCTACGGAGTGAGTTCCAGAACATCTGGAGCTACAGGGAGACCCTGTCTCAAAAAAACAACAAAAAAAGTGACTTAAATGAAATGAGGGGGATGGAGAGATGGGTCAGTGCTTAAGAGTGTTTACTGGTCTTCCAGAGGACCTACGTTCAGTTCCCAGTACCCACATCAGACATCTCACAACCACCTATACCTTGGTAGGAAAATGTGGGGCATGGTGTATGGAGAAGTGCTGATTACTGGCTTCTCCTGGCCTATGCTCAGCTTGCTTTCTCATACAATACAACACAACCTGACACTCAAGAGAATGCCCCACAGACATGGCCACAGGAGGCAATTCCCCAATTGAGGATTCCTCAACCCAGGTGCGTCAAGTTGACACTAAAACTATCCATCATAATTGACACCTTGTCAACTTGACACAAAAAACATCACTTATTAAACATTTTCATTTCTTGTCCCTAAGATATGTTAACATTAATATAACATAAGGCAGTACAATCTTTTTTTTAAACATTTATTATTTTTTCCCAATTTTTAATTTTTATTTTTAAACAATAAGTAATGAGTACAAGCATCCTTCATGTAAAACCAACTTGCAAGCAGTTGTGCCCAAACCCACACAGCCCATGTCTCCCGCCATCCAGTTGGTGGAGCTTATATGTACAATCATGTTGATCAAATAAGTGTCCAGTCTATATGCTGTAGTTTCACCATTCACCCCAATAGCAGCCCTCACATTCTACCACGCCCCCTCTTCCGCAGATTGTTCCCTAGGCTTAGAAAAGGGGTACTGGTGGACGAGAAGCAAAACAGTGTACTTTCTCTAGAGATGTCATTTTGGACTTTGATCAGTTCTGGCTGTTTCCTTTCATGGGTTGACAGTTTGTCCAGGAATAACCTTTTAATCCTACAAATGAAGCACAAGCAATTAGATATATAGGTATTTAAACAGTACTAATTATTCTGGTAGGTTACTTTTGTATAGACACAGATGTTTGGATGGTATGCTAATCCATGAATTATATTTTTTTCTGTAAAAGATGACAAGGTCTTACTGTGGCTTATAACTTCTCCTAACCACTAGAGGATGCAAGCTTGTGGCATCAGCCATGAATTATTCCTCCAAGGAGAGAGCTAATAGCCAATTAGATTTGGGATATACAGACAATTTAACTTAAGGAATTAAGCTCACTTTCCAAATTAACAACATACAGTCACCCAAAACAGCTTGGGCAAATTTAATGAAATTACACCTTGATTCCTGCCTATAGATATGTGTACTACAAATGCCTTTTTGAGACTCACGGGTCAAAAAATAAAAACCTAAAATAAAAAAAAGGGGGGATACAGTTATATATTAAACCTTTTTGTCAAATTTTCAATTTAAATCTTAAAACTAACTATGGGAAAAGATTTGTATGTTCCCACAGGTCAAAACGTCACCAACTTAATGGCTGAGAAAGAAAAGATACAGCTTTGCATTGTACAGGATGTACCAAGAAATACCACCAGAGAAGTTGGCCCATCTAAGCATTTAAAGGAAGAAAAGCCTCAGACTGTTACAGATATCAAACATCTCTGTGGATCCTATTTGTAACAGCTGTTTATAATGAGTCCTAATGAACTTTACCTTCTAGGGACTGCAAAGTTTTAATATGAGAGATCTTCTTAACTCCTTTTCATAGAACAAAGAAATACTTGATGGTAATGAAGTCATTCTCTAACTGTAACTTAGAGCGGACTGTTATAGATGTAATCTCCTACAAAACCGGTATAACTGCTTTCTTTAATTGACTAATAGATATAGGAAATGTGAAAGGGATTATTCTCTATTCAGAGCCAAATGTAATACTAAAGTCTTTTCAAGCTGTGCATTTAAGCAAAATATATTAATACAGGAGAGCTCTGTTATTCTGGATTATTCTGCCAAGGAGATGTTGGCCAGGGGATCCAAGCCACCCCCCCCAAAAGGTAAAGGCTTCTTGCCTGTAAACTGGGATAGCTGCAAGAAGAGAGGTGGTAAGGCCCTGCTGTTGAAGACCTGATGTAAGCATGGGAAAGATGTATTGAGACCGCACTTGCAAATGTACAGTTGGTCTCTGGGATGCCAGAGAGTGTTACTAAAGGTCACTAAACCAATAAAGCAAAAATTGGTCTCCTTGAGTCAAAAGACTCCTCCGTCAGCACCAGCTACACCTCACCTGCCTGGAAATACTGTGCAGCAGTGGCAATACAATCTTAAAGGCCCCACAGTTCCTAAAAGATCCAAACACTAAATAACCCACAGTCTCTTAAAAGTCTTAACTGTGGGCTCCTGTAAAATCCAAAAACAAGTACTGTCTTATTTGAAAGGGAAGACTCAGGCACACCTGAGCAAAACCAAAGCCCAGCAAAGTAGCTCAAGGTTGGTGTCTGGAATTCACTAATGATCGTCTGGGCTTCAGATGGTTTCAGTTGCCCCACTTCTCTGACTCTGCTGTCCACAGAACACATAGCTCTTCTCACAGGCCCAGGTGAGCTCCATTCCACACCTGCTGCTCTCTTCGGTGGTCATCCCTAGGTCCTGGCATCTCCAAAAAGCTGGGGGTATCCACTGAAACTGAGGCTAGACTCTCACCAATGGGCTTTTCTAACCTCTCCTGGTGCAAGGCTGCAGCTTCTCTTCATGACCCCTGTAATCATGGGGTCTTCATTGCAGCCAAGGCTGCTCTTTCACCAATATTCTTTCCCAGTCTCTTAATGCCAGGCCTCAGCTGCTCTCAGTGACCCCTTTATGTTTTAACACCCGTTTCCATATAGGAGACTCTTACATATTACCAAGTCGTGCTTCCAGCTTGAGATGGAGGTCCCTCTGGACCACAGCTTGTGTGTGCTGACCCTCAGGAAATTCTTCCCAGATTTCATGACAGTCTGGTCTTTGATAACTTACAGCTGATTTTTCAGCCCCACCTGACCAGCATCAATTGTCTCAGTAAAAATCAAAGGTTTCATTTCAGGTTCTGGTCTCTTAATAGCTCATTCTTCAGCCCCAGCCATCCAGAACCCACAGATTCTTAATTCAAAACATCATACAATAGCCCAGTTATTCTCTACTTTCCCTTGAAGCTTCACAAGCCAAGCCTCCATCATCTAAAACTCTTTCAAGATAACTTTTCCAAGTCCCACAGCAACAAACCATAAACATTCAATAGCTTTTCTAGCCCAAATTTCCAAATGCTTCCATAATCCTCCCCAAAACACCAAGGTCAGGTCTCTTTCATCAATACCCCACTCCTGGTACTAATTTCAGGTTTGATTTCTCATGCTGTGATAAAACACTGTCCAAAACCAACTTGGAGAGGAAAGGGTTTATTTATCTTACATCTCCTGGGTCACAGTTCATCACTTAGTGGGCCCAAAGTAGGAACTCAGGGCAGGAACCTGGAGACAGGAGCTGAAGCACAGGCCATGGAAGAATGGTGCTTACTTGTTTGCTCTCCTGACCCATGCTCAGCTTGCTTTCTTACACAACATACAACAACTTGCCAGGGGTTAACAGTGTCTACAGTGGCATGGGCCTTCCCACATCACTCAATCAAGAAAATACCCCCTCAGACATGGACACAGGCTAGTTATATGGAGGCAGTTCCCCAACTGAGGCTCCCTCAAGCCATGTGTGTCAAGTTGACACTAAAGCTATCCAACACAAACCATGTGGTTAACCACTATGTGGGTGCTGGGAATTAAAACCAGGTTCTCTGCAGGAACAGCCAGTGCTCTTAACCATTGAGCTATCTCTCTAGCCCTCCCAAATCATTCTATATTAATCATACATTGAAGTAATCTCAAGTTTTTTTTCATTTATCAAATCCTTTATAGTAGGTCTTTGATCTTTTTCTGGGTAGGACTAACATTCGAGGTCCTAGGGGTTCCCAGAAGCAGCAGTCAAAAGAAACTAGGTGCCTGTCCTACTTATTACATTTACTTATTTTGGGGGATGGTTAGTTTGCATGCCATGACATTTGTGTGGAGATCAGAGGACAAACTGGGAGAGTGGGTTTTCTCCTGCCATGTGGGATTAAGTTTAGATCATCAGGTTTTACTCATTTCTTGAGTAGCTGGGACTACAGAGGCAGCTCACCATGCCCAGCTCTTAGGATGCTAAGAATAAAGTGTGCCATCTCCTACATTCCCAGTTCCCAGTTACAAGCACCAAGAAGTCCGTTCTAAAATCAGAAATTCATATACTTTTCTCCATCACTCTGCATGCTTAGCTTTAGGTATATTTCTGGCCTTTGGTGCTTCCATTGGCCTCCTTGAACTTGGCCAAACAGTGTCAAAATCTCTGCTGCTATGTGATCTTTCCTGCCTGTCTAGACTCCCAACCACAGCTCACCTCTTAAACAACCTCACCCCACTGCCATCCCCACTCCAGCATGATACACATTTATTTTAAAGCTTAGCCCTAGTTCTTTTTTTTCCCTTTTTTAAAAAAATTTTTTTATTTATTTTTGTATGTGTATGAATGTACTGTCTGCATGTAGGTTTGTGTACCCCGTGTCCGTGCAATGCCTCAGGTCAGAAGAGGGTCTAGAATTCTCCCGGAGCTGGAATTTCGCTAGAATTGAAGTGGGAGTTACAGCGGTTCTTTTTTTTTTTTTTTTTGTCTTTTTTCGAGACAGGGTCTCCCTGTAGCCCCAGCTGTCCAGGAACTCACATTGTAGACCAGGCTGGCCTTGAACTCACAAAGATCCGCCTGCCTCTGCCTCCCAAGTGCTAGGATTAAAGGCTTGCGCCACCACGCCCGGCACAGACAGCCACCATGTGGGTGCTGGGGATTGAACCTGGGTCCTCTACAAGAGCAGTGGGTGCTCTTAACCCCTAGGCTATCTCTCCAGCCCCAGCCCTAGTTCTTATGCAGAGGATAAGTCACAATGTTCTGCTGAACTGAACACACACAATTTATCCTTCTTCCTGTCTCTGTGTATGAATATCTAACAGTATTAGGAAACTATAAATAACCAGGATCTTGCCAGACTGAAATCAGAAATCATGTACCTACATAAGTACTTTTTTTTTTGTTCCCCTATGTGAGCCTCAAAACCATTTTTTAGGTCCCCTTCTGTTGCCCCGTTATAAACATTAGCTAACTCCTCGCTTTTTAGCTATCTCCCTTTCCAATATGCCTATTTTTTTAAATTAATTGATTAATATATTGAGATGTAGTCTGGCAATGTGACCTAGGCTGGTGTCAAGTTTCTAAGCTCATTGAATTGCCTCAGGCTCTTAAGTAGCTGGGATTACAGAGACAGCCCACCATGCCCAGCTCTTAGGATGCTAAGTGTAAGGGGAGCCATCTCCTATGTTCCTGGTTCTAGTCAGCTCAGTTTCCTTTTCATTTAATCAATAATTAGCATAATTGTGCATTTAATACCTAGGAATGTTGTTGGCTTCGTGTACAATAAATTAGAAATTCACCTTGCTGGTACAATTTTGGATCTATTGAAAGGTTATAAAAATTTGCATGTGAGAAGCAAAAAAGACAATTATAGCAGAGTTAGTTGGTTTGCCAAGTTTCACAGCTGGTTGTGGTGGTGCGAGATTCAGTTCCACATCTATTTAGTTCCAAAGCCCCTAATAAATATCATTCTCTTCTCATCTCTTTCTTCTCTCTTCTCTGCTTCTCTCTTTTCTGTCTTTTTTCCCCTTCCTCCCCTCCCTCCCTCCCTCCCTCCTTCCCTCCCTCCCTCCCTCCCTCCCTCCCTCTTTCTCTTTGAGACAGTTCTTATTAGGAATCCCAGGCTGGCCTGGAACTCATTATGTGGTCCAAACTGGCCTTAAACTTGCGATCCTTCCACTCCAGTTTCTTAAGTGCTGGGATTATAGGTGTTTGCCACCACACCCAGCTCTCATTTCTTTAAAAGTGAAGGTTAAATAATACTTAAAGTGAAAGATTATCCTTATTCAATTCTGGGGTGGGAACTAAACATTTACTTACTTTATGGCATAGCAATCACACTCCTGAGCATTATTCCAGAGAAATGAAACCGTATGTTCACACAAAAACCTCTACACAATTGTGCATAGCAGCTTTAATTTTAATAGTTTCAAACTGGGAACAACCAAAATGTCCTTTAGTGGGTCAAGCTGAACTGTAACCATACCTCGAAATATTATTTGGAATAAAAAGAATGAACTTGATAGAATACATATAATAACTTTTACACATCTTAAATATCATGATCTACATAATTAAATATGAAACAGGCTGGTCACATAAAGTCATATTCCACCTGATTTATCACATGACATCCTTAAGATGAGAAAACTCTTGAAATGGAGAACAGATCAATGGTTGCCAGAGAGCAAGTTCAGTGGAGATTTAACTATGAAGGGGTAGCTGAAATAGTTTTGTGTCTTGATTTCATTATTGATTGTAGAAATCTATAATAATAAAATGACACACACACAGAATTGTACCTATGTGAATATCCTTGTTTTTACATTGAGCCATAGTTATATAAAATGTCCTTATTAATAAAACTAAGTGGAGAATAGGGGTTTATAGATGATTCAGTGGTTAAGAGCACTGGCTGCTCCTACAGGAAACCTGGGTTCAAATCCCAGCACCCACATGAAGACTAACAACAATCCTGTAACTCCATTTCCAGGGGATTTGATTCCCTCCTCTGGCCTCCACAGGCATTGCATAACATGGGTGTACTTACATATCTACAAGCAGGCAACACACTCATACACATAAAAGTAATAAATCTCTAAAAAGAAGACTAAAAGTACATGGGACCACTATTATCTTGTAACTTCCTATGAATCTGTAAGCAAGTTTTTTTTTTGTCTTTTTTTTTTTTTCCGGTCTTTTTGAGACAGGGTCTCCCTTTTAGTCTCAGCTAGCCTGGAACTTGCTTTGTAGACCAGGCTGGTCTTGAACTCACAAAGATCCACCTGCCTCTGCCTCCCAAGTGCTAGGATTAAAGGCGTGCGCCACCACGCCCGGCTAAGCAAAGAGTTTTTTAAAATAGGCTTTTCCCCCCTCATCCCTTCTTTCTCCATTTATCTTGTTATTAGGCTAGAAACCAGGCAACTGTCAACTCTTTTTTTCCTCTCTGCTTCTAATCTAAGGAAACTTTGGGTCTATCCTGTGCCTTCTATACCTGTGTGGAGTTTTTTCTTATCTCTCCATGTTCTACATCTCTGTCTCTGCTGAGTCAATTCCTCTAGTGCTGCCTACAGTAATTCCCTGACTGGCCAGTTCTCCATCTATCCTGTGCACAGCTGACAACCTCTTATGTTGTTACTTCCTGGCCCAAGAACACATGGTGGTGCCATGACACTTGGGGTTTCCAGTCAACTCTTAGCATATCAAGGAAAAACCTTCCATTCTTGTTCTGTGCACTCTCAGGAGCAATAGATAGAGAGGGTCAGGTTTTCCCAGTATGATGGCTTCATCTAAGATGGTTTTCAACTTTAAGGTGTGAACAAGATACACATTCAGTAGAAAGGGTACTTGGAATTTTGAAATTTAATCTTTTATTGGGCTAGTGATATTATTACTGTCTTAATTCATGGCTCTGCACATGCTGTGCGAATGAGCCACAACTCCCAGAGAACTCCTTGCTTTAAGGGCAAACAAGTGATTCTCCCCAGTGTAGTGTTGCCAAATCAAGATGTCTGGCAGGCCAGACATACTATGCTGGAGGCTTACGTCCTCTCCATTTTGGTAGAGAGTTGGCTCCTTAAGTTTACTCAGGGAGAAAATCAACCACACCTTTAATCCTAGCACTCAGGATTTTTTGAGTTGGAGGCCAGAGAGAAGCAGTTTCAAAAAGAGAAAAAAATGGTCTGACACCAACACCTTTACCTGAGGAATTGTGATCTTACCTGCTTTGTAAGTTTCCCTCCTATTTCCTTTATTTGCTATCTTCCCCATGATAGTAGGCATGCATACGGGACAGCTCTGCATGACACTCTCACCAGACTCTCCTGCTGATGCCCACTGAGCAGGTGGCATTCATCACTGACCTGAGGTTCTCAGGAAGCATCTTTTCTCTGCTGGGTAGTGTGCTGTTTAGTTTTCTACCACACACCTTCCTGGATCCCTGCTATGTCCCACTAAGAGAAACCAATCTGTCACCTTTGATTTTACAAAGCAGCCCTTCATTCCGCTATCATGGAACTTCTAACTTGTTTTTCACATCCAGCTGTGAGGTTTGTTACCTCTCACCTCCCAGAGACTGTGAAGCTCCTTGAAGTATAGGTGCTTTCCTGTTTGCCACACTGTGGATTGGACTCAGGGCTCTACACATGCTAGGAAGCTCTCCACTCTCAAACTCCATCCTGAGGTGATTTCTTTTTAGCTTTGCAATCCTGATGTTTGTGAAAACCTAGAAATAACTGATGTTCAGTATGTTTTTTTAAAAAAATTGTTTTTTAAAATTTAATTATGTTCACTTGTGTGTATTAGTGTGTGTAGCATGGGACTGGAGGTGCCCAAGGAGGCCAGAGGTGTCACATTACCCTGGAGCTGGTTGCCACCTCAAATTGGATCCTGGAAACCAAACTTGGGTCCTCTGCAAGAGCAGTCTGAGTATTCCTAACCACTGAGCCATCTCTGCAGCCCCAAGTGCACGTTTTATTTTAAAATATATTTTATTCTTTGAGAATTTCATTCTCATTAAGAAGTTCTTACTTTAATTGTATTTAGTTATTTAATAATTTTAATTTGCATTTTATGTGTATGACTGTTATTCCTGCGTGTATGTAAGTGTACCTGTGTCATGCAATGCCCATGAAGTACAGAAGAGGGTGTCGGAACCTATGGACAGTTGTTAGCCACCATGTGCATGCTAGGATTCAAACATGGGTCTTCTGCAAGAAAAACCAGTGATCTTAACCACTAAGCCATCTCTCCAGCACCCATTATTTGTTTGTTTGTTTTTTTCATTGTGTATGAGTGTTTTGTCTGCATGTATATAAATGCATCATGTGCATGCAGTGCCCACAGAGGCCAGAGGACTGCATCGAATCCTCTGGAACTGGAGTTACAGATGGTTGTTAGCTGTCATGTGGGTGCTAGGAACCAAACCTGGGTCCTGTTCAAGAGCAGCCAGTGTTATTAACCACTGAGCCATCTCTTCAGTTCAGCCTCAAGAAGTTCTTAACTTTATAGAATAATCCTTGGTGAGTGTAGCACAAAATGAGTGCACTTGTGCTACATTTCTTGATATGAAACACAGCATTTCCAGCACCCTCCAAGACTTAGGCCAGCTTCTCCATGACACACATTTACTGAACTGGGGATTTAAAATAATTAAAATGGTAAAATTGAAAAATATATAATACTTAGCCAGGCAATGTAGCACAAATCTTTAATTCCGGCAAAGTTCCAGGCCAGCTGGGGCTAGAGGGAGACCCTGCATAGCCAAAAAAATTATTTTTATGTTCTTCTGCGACTTCCACTGATCTTAATGTGATCATATTCATTCCCTATTTTTCCTCATAACTCTTCCCAGATCCACCCCTAAATACTAACCCCCTTCTTTAAATAAAATCACCGAGATCTCCTGAGCCCAGCGGCAGGTTGAGGGGCGGCGCTGAAAGACCACCCACACCCCCACACCCCCGCCAACGCTGGATTACGAAGAGGATCTGAAGGAGGCAAGCAAAGCACGCCTTCAACACAGTGAAGAGCATTTGGACTCACATTGGATTACCGGCAAGGAGAAAGCCCATATGCCAGGATCACGAAGAAGAGACTACACTGGAAAGTGCAGGATAATCCCACGCCAAGCTTTACCAACCCTATGATGACTCCTGCAGTGGGATCCCTCCGGGGATGCCCCAGGACACAGACATCAGAAACACAATTGGGAAAATACTTAAAGAACTACAAGACATAAAGAACAAATTAAAGAACTACAGAAAAGAGGACCAAGAGAGAGACAGAGGCGAGAGAGAATGACCAGCTCCGGAAGGAAGTAGAAACAGAAAAGATCCCATGCTGAAAAAGAAAAAGAAACCAACCAAGCAAACCAAAAGAGCTCCAAAAAGAGATCGAGAAGCTCCAAAAGAATAGAAACACTAAAGAAATCAGAAGAGGAAATGAAAAAGAAATCAAACACTCATCCATTCAAGAGGAGAAAGGAACTGAAAAAGCCTCAGAAGCAGAATGGAGGGAAGCAGAACAAAGAATATCAGACCTGGAGGACAACACAGAACACCTAAAAACCTCAAGGAAGATTATGAAAATTTAAAAAAATACACAAAAATGGAACAACCAGGACTGTGGGACACTATGAAAACATCAAAACCTCCTCATCATAGGAATAGAGGGAAGGAGAAGAACCCAAGAGAAAAGGTGTTGAGTCAGATCTGTCAAACAGACACTATCAGATGAAAACATTCCCCAAATTTTACAAAAAGTACCAAACCAATACCCCAATACAGCCGCACGAGCTCCACATCCAACCTCCAACCCAGTCCGACCCAAGACATTCCCCACGCCCATCTCAGTTCGCCAAATGCTAGGCCCCCACCCAACCCAACAAGACACACATTCTTAAGAACCCCAAGAGCACAAAACCAATTATGTGTACCTATCCGAGGCGGCACCTATCCGTTATATCAACCAACGGTTCTTCTCACAAGCAACGCTTGGGACGCGAAACTGGCGCCAAGGCTCCCGTGTTGGAGGACACCATGGCATGCCAGCCCAGGTTCCTTTATATACCCAGCACACTAAAAATGTCAATCATCGTGCGAAGCGCGAGGGCACATCTTCCTCTGCTCCACAACTACTTGCCAGGAATACATGTCCGAAAAAACCAACCCTTCAGAGGCATACTTGAAGCAATCCAAAGAACGAAGGAAAGGAGCAACCAACCCAGGCAACTAGAAGGAGAAATCAATTAAAAGCATAAACACTGCCAGGAAGAAGTAGAAACTAAATCAAAACTGCAGATGGATATAAGGCAAAAGGAAGCAACACAAACCTTATTCAGTCATAACCTTAAATATTAATGTACTAAACACCCCAATCAAAAGACATATACTGGGAGACTGGATTAGAAACAGAATCCATCGATATGTGGTCTACAAGAAACACATCTTAACTTTAAGGACAGGCACCACCTAAAGTGAAGGGATGGAAAAAAATATTCAAGGCAAATGGTACAAAAAAGAAAAGAGGTCAGGGTGTTGCTATTTTAATATCGGAGAACCCAGACTTCAAAGTATAAAAGAAATCAGATGAGACAAAGAAAGCCATTACAACTTTATCAAAAGAACAATCCCAAGAATTTACCAATTATGAATAGTAATAGGCCCCAAGATTGGAGAGCACCAAACTTTATAAAAGACAATTCTCCAGGACACACGTCACAGACTAACCCCAGCAATTCATAGGGGAGATTTCAATACCTCCACTGAGTTCTTTGGATAGGTCAACAGGACAAAAAATAAAACAGAGAGACATTCGAACTGAACGATATGCTACACCCAATTGGGACCACATAGACCTCTACCGAACATTCCATCTAATACCAGCGAATCACCACTTTCTACTCAGCACCCCACGGAACATTCTCCAAAACTCGACCACATCCTGGGACACAGAAGAAACCTCTAAAAACACAAACGATTGAAAAATAATTTCATGCATCTGTCAGACCACAGTGCAATGAAGCTCAACATCAACACCAGGAACAAGTCATCCTGCTACAAGAACACATGGAGACCTAAACAACACACTCTTGAATAATGAATTGGGTCAGGAAGAGATAAAGAAAAGAAAATACAAACATTTCTTGGAACTTGAATGAAATGATAATACAACACACAAAACTTATGGGATACCTAAAAAGCAGTACTAAGAGGTAATTTTATAGCCCTGGGTGCTACATTAGAAAAAACAGAAAGAGCACAAGTGACTGATCTAACATACAGCTAAAAGCACTTTGAGAGGCAACAACAGATAAAACCCTAAACGCAACATACAGACAGGGGGAAGAAATACCAAAAATCAGGGCAGAAATCAATGATGCAATAGAAACAAAGAAAACAATACAAAAATCCATGAGCCAAAAGTTGGTTCTTTGGAAAGAATAAACAGATAGACAGACCTCTAGCACAGTTAACAAAAAGAAAGACGAAGGAACAAATCCACATCAATTCCAAAATCTGTGATGAAAAGGAAATACTCACAACGGACACGGAAAAGATCAAGGAAAAAAGAAAAATTCTATGGGAAATTACAAGAACTATCTTCTACCACGTTGAAAATTAGACGAACTGGACTGAATATCTTAAATCTTGGGACTCACCAAAGCTTGGCCAAGAGGGGGTGGGAGACCAGGCCGCTTTTCTCTAAACAGACCCATAAACATATGAAGAAATCGAGGATGTAGTAAGAAGCTCCCCACTAAAAAACCCCAGGCCCAGCGGTGTTCACAGCAGAATTCTATAACACATTCAAAAGACCTACAACCATCTTTCTGAAACTGTTTAGAAGTATGCAATCAGAGACTCTCCCAATAATGCCTTTTAGGAAAGCCAAAAAAAAAAACCACATCACGCTAGTACCAAAACCAGGCAAAGGCACAGAATAACCAAAAAGGAGAAGTATAGAACCCATCTCATTAATGAACAAAAAAGATGCAAAAATTCTAAACAGAATTACTGGCAAATCGCATACAAAACCACATCAAGAAGAGATCATCCATCCTCGACAGTTGGGCTTAATACCAGATATGCCGGGATGGTTCAACATATGAAACTCAATAAACATCATCAAAACATAAACGGAATCAAAGACAAAAAACCACACCAACATCTCAACTGATGCTGTTGAAACAAACGCCTCTTTGCCCAAATCCAGCATCCCTTCTGCTTAACGTCCTAGAAGGAATTGGATTGGAGGGTCATCCTCAATGTAATCAAGCCATATACAGGAAACCCACACCCAATATCATCTAAATGGGGAGAAATGACGGAAACATTCCCTTTAAAGGTAGGAAACTCGGCAGGCTGCCCCCTAACACCACTCCTCTCTCACAAAGTGCTTGAAACACTTGCTAGAGCAATAAGGCAAGCAAATGAATTAAGAGAGTACTATCGGAAAAGAGGAACAGTCCACTATCCTATTTGCTTGATGATATGATTGTTTACTTAATGGATGCCAAAAACTCCACCAGAAAACTCCTGAAACGATTAAAAGTTTCAGCAAAGGTGTCAGGATACAAACTTAACCTTAGAAACTCAATGGCCTTTCTTTACACCCAAGAACCAAGCACCTGGAGAAAGAATTCAAAAGAGGGACCTTCCCCCTCACAATAGCCTCAAAAACAATAAGCTACCTAGGAAACATAAACCTAACCACAGACACCAAACAGCCTCTACAACAAAAAATTTTAAACCCCTTAACAAAGAAATTGAAGAAGGCCTCAGAAGATGGAAAAACCTCATGCTCATGGATTTGGGAAAAAAATTCAATTGTAAAAACATGTCCATTTTACCACAACTCTTTGTATAGATTTAATGCAATATCCCAATCAAAATCCCCAAAGAGTTTCTCACAGGCTTGGAAACAAACGTTTTCAAATTCATTTGGAGGAAACTAAAGACCCCGAATAACCAAATCAATCCTGAGTGAAAAGCGCTACACAGGAGGGATCTCTATACCCGACTTAAAACTATTAACAGGGCTATAGTCACAAAAAACAGCCTGGGTTACTGGCAGAGGAAAACACCGACTGCGTGACCGATTGGAGCATCGGCAGAAATTCAGAAGAAACCAATCATACTGAAAGCATAAAACTAATTAATACAATAAACAAGAACATACTCATATTAGACAAACAAGGGGGCCAAGAAACACAATGGAGAAAAGACCAGCATCTTCAGCAGTGGTGTTGGCAAAAAACTGGATCACACTTGTAGGAAGATGAAATTAAACCCTACTCTCACCCTGACAAAGTCAACAAAGATGGATTATAAAGACCTTAACTGAAAACCCCCAACCTCTGAAGGGGATAGAAGAAAAGTTGGCAGCAGACTACAAGACATAGGCGTGGAAAAGACATCCTAAATCAGACAGCAGTGCACAAGAATTATTAAGGTCGACAATCAATTGACACATGGGACCTCATCCAACTCAAAAGCTTCTGTACATCAAAAGAAACAATCAAGGAAGTGAAGAGAAATCCCACAGAGTGGGAGGAAACCTTCACTGCAGATACATCTGACAAAGCATTGATTTCCAGAATATATAAACTACTCAAAAAACAAAGAAAAAAGAAAACAAATGACCCGCTCAATAGATGGAGCAAAGAACTGAACAGAGACTTCACAAGTGAGGAATTAGAGATGTCTGAGAAACACCTCAAGAACTGTTCAACATCACTAATCATTAAGGAAATGCAAATGAAAACCACTTTAAGATATCATCTTACTCCAATAAGACTGGCTAGGATCAAGAAAACAAATGATACCAAGTGCTGGAGAGGTTGTGGGGAAAGGGGAACACTCATCCACTGCTGGTGGGAATGTAAACTCGTACAGCCACTATGGAAAGCAGTGTGGAGAACCCTTGGAAGACTTGGAATGAACTTGCCACCCGACCCAGCCATACCACTCCTGGGCATGTACCCTCAAGACTTACGCCACCACAGAGATACATGCACGGCCATGTTTATTGCAGCTCTCTTCACAATAGCAAGGAGCTGGAACCAACCTAAATGCCCCTCAACTGACGAGTGGATAGAGAAAATGTGGTACATCTACACAATGGAGTTCTATGCAGCAGTAAAGAAAGACGACATCACGAGCTTTGCAGGAAAATGGCTGGAGCTAGAGGACATCATGCTGAGTGAAGTAACACAGTCCCAGAAAAACAAACGACGAATGGTATCCCTCATCTGTGGATGCTAGTGCCAATTACCCAGTTGTAAGTATTTCTTGTGTAGGGCCCCCTGAGCTTCTGTACAAAGCAGTTGGACATAATGCATTTTGGAAACAACAACAACAACAGAAAATACTGCATCAAAGAACTGACTGAAACAGTGAACTTCTGCTCAAAACAGTCAACGTCCCCATGGAAAATATTGAGAAAGACTAAGAGATGGAAAGCATGTTTGGCAGAATGCACGAGCTCTGACGGGGTGGGGGAATGAGCGGGAACACGGGTCTAGATTTGTTAAAAATAAATAAATAAATACATTAAAAAAAATAAATAAATAAAATCACCGAGTCCAACTTGTGCTGCCCATGAGTGTGGGGCCCTCCGCTGGAGCATGGTTAATGTTCAGGGGCCAAACCCTTAAAGAAAATGGGCTCTTCTTACTCAGCGGCCGTCAACTGTGAATCGCTCCCCAGCTGGGGTGGGGTTATGATCTCTTCCCCACTACCTGTAGAAT
This sequence comes from Rhizomys pruinosus, assembly GCA_009823505.1. Lineage (NCBI taxonomy): Eukaryota > Metazoa > Chordata > Mammalia > Rodentia > Spalacidae > Rhizomys > Rhizomys pruinosus. The sequence continues at coordinate 378,582 of VZQC01013287.1, read as the reverse complement.
ACTGACCGACTTGATCTGGTGGAGCTCTTGTGCAAATAACCAGAACTACTGTGAGTTAAGGAGTGCACCGGTCCTGTCACATCCAGAGGACACCATTTTGCCCCATTCCTTCCCACCTGTGGCTCTTACAGTCTTTCTGAGTCATCTTCCATGATGGTCTCTGATCTTTGGAGGGGAGGGGTGCCATAGAGATAGCCCCTTTATGGCTGAACACTCAGCAGATGCTTATTCTCTATGCTTTGGCCGGTCGCGAATTTCCATGTTAACCACCCACCATTCACTGCACAAAAATTTTCACTGATGAGGTCTGAGAGCTGAACTAAGCTGGACTAATACAGAGTTAAGAAGTTAGAAGGCACTAAGGATGTTTGAATAAGTATATGGTTGGGGCTGGAGAGATGGCTCAGTGGTTAAGAGCGCCAACTGCAGAGGACCTGGGTTTGATCCCCAGCACCCACATGGTGACTAAGAACCATCTTTAACTCCAGTTCCAGGGGAATCCGATGCCCTCTTATGACCTCCACGGCATTGCACGACATGGGTGCACCGACCTCCATGCAGACAGTACACTCATACACATAAAAAGTATGAGGAAATCTGTTGTATAAGCTTTCTAAACACACACACACACACACACACACACACACACACAGAGGCTTATGTACAAGAAGTTAGTTGGAGTTATAGGAGATAATGCTCTTCACAGAAGTCATAGGTTGCCAAATAAAAAGCCCAGACCAGGTGTGGGATGCCTCCCCTCAAGTTGTTGGTCAAGGGTTTCCCAGAGAACCACTTCCCCAATACCAAAAGGCAAGCTATTGCTATCGCTTTGATTGACTACCAGAACTTGATGGCAAGACCCTGGCGCTAAAGACACTGTACACTGGTCACAGGCCATGGGGAAAATCAAGTTGGCACTTGACCAGGAACTTCCTCCATGCTGGCTAGCTTTCATAGCACCAGAAAGTGCTATGCAGGCTGCTGTGGGGACAAGTCATCAACAGTGTTACCTAGCTGTGAACCCCGTGAACTACAATAATGACTGGCTTGGCAGGATAGGCCCATGGGTACAAGAACTGCATAAATGGCATGGGAGTAACCAATGTCATTCTGATTGGATTTAAAGTCTGCTGTATTGGAGGAAACACATAGCTGGTACTGCAAATGTGGCAGAGAATGCATGGCTGGGGGTTCACGGGACCCACAGGGACCTACTATGACTATTTTTGCTAAATGGACATAGTATCAAATTTCCCTCTGAATTTGTATCTCTATATCTACCCTCTCCTATGTTGTACTCTTTCATCTCTCAGTTATTTTTTTTTT
>VZQC01013287.1:246604-368938 GCA_009823505.1 Rhizomys pruinosus | reverse complement strand
TTTATTTCTGTATGTGTACGAATGTACTGTCTGCATGTAGGTCTGTGCACCCGTGTCGTGCAATGCCGCGGAGTTCAGAAGAGGGTCTCGGATTCCCCTGGAACTGGAGTTCTCCTGGAATTGGAGTTACAGACGGTTCTCAGCCGCCATGTGGGTGCTGGGGATCGAACCCGGGTCCTCTGCAAGAGCGGTCGGCGCTCTTAACCGCTAGGCCATCCCTCCAGCCCCTAAACTCTTCCTTTTATAAGTTCCTTTGGTTATGGTGTTTTATCACAGCAACAGAAAAGTGACTAATACAAAGGGATAGTTTATTTGGGCTGTGGAGGGGAGGCATGGTGGCAGAAGGTGATTGGAGCTGAAAGTTGAGCGCCCACATCTTCAGGCAGGCCTAGGAATCAGAGAGAGACACCCCCAGTGACATGCTTCCTCCAGCATGGCCACACCTCCAAAGGTTCCATGACCCCCAAACAGTACCTCGAACTGGGGACCAAGTATCCAGATATTTGGAGCCTATGGGGGACATTCTCTTTGAACCACTACAAAGATTTTATTTGTATTTGTATGTATATTTGTTTATTTATTTATGGTTTTATTTTTTGTCCTGGAACTTGCTATGTAGACCAGGTTGTCCTCAATCTCAGATTCACCTGCTGCTGCCTCCTGAGTGCTAAGATTAAAGGCATGTGCCACCATGCCAGGCTTATTTTTTATTTTTAATTATGGGTATATGTGTGTGTTTGTGTAAGGGTTTGTGCACATGAGTGTAGTGAACACAGAGGCCAGAAGAGAGTGTCAGGTCCCCTGGATCTGGGGTTACAGCCAAACATTGTGGGTGCTGGGACCCTTCTCAGCTCCTCTGCAAGAGTAGTATACTCTCCTAACTACTCAGCCATCTCTCTAGCCTGAAGAATAAATGTGTTGAGAGTTCAAAGAAGAATAAGATTTAATCTGTTTCTAGGTCTGTGTTGGCAACTATGAATTTCAGGAGAAAATTCTCTAGGATTCCAAATATTTACATTGGTGCTTAAATTTCTGACAGAGAACAGAACTCATGAATCTCTGTCTCTCATTTTTGAAGAAGATAGCAGAGTGTGTGGTTTACTGAACATAGTACTACATAAATATAGTGACCACATTTCATGAAGTTTTGATGGGTTATGGTCAAATGAAGGGAATTACGTTAGATATTTCTTGGTGGATACTCTCCATAGAATGAGGCTGTATTTCTCTCATTATTTCCTGTGCGGTGATGGGTTTCACAGTGAAAGGGGCTTATTTTTAGGATTAAGGGACACCTGGCCAGTTTTACTATTATTTATTTATTTATTTATTTATTTATTTATTTATTTATTGTATTTTTGAGACAGGGTCTCCCTTTAGCCCCAGCTGGCCTAGAGCTCTCTATGTAGACCAGGCTGGCCTTGAACTCACAGAGATCCACCTGCATCTGTCTCCCGAGTGCTAGGATTAAAGGCCTGCACCACCACGCCTGGTCAGTTTTACTATTTATAACAAGTCTTTCTTCAGGCAAAGATCTACATTTCATCATTTCTCTCATCATATTAATATGCCTGTAAATGAGTGTACTATGAGATCAACTGAGGATGCCTATATTGTCTGTACATGTCTTGTATTTTTCATCATAGGAAACTGTTTGAGTTTCTTTATGACACATAGAACTCTCATTCTCTTGTTGTACAACAGCCATTTGCTATTCACCTAGTGTTATGGCCCTGACTCCATACAAACACAAGAGTGGACCTAAGCACAGGTCTTATAATTGCACGCTTCACTTTACACAGGATGCATTAAAGGTTGAGTTTACTATCATGCCTCTGCAGGAAGCTTTGGAAGGAGCCTGATGGTTATAGGTATGAACTGGCTAATTTCTCCTGCATTCCATTCACTCTTATCTCAAATTCTCCAAGGTGGGACTGTTATCTGCATGATTCCAAGAAAGCATTAAATTAACAACTGAGAAGAATTAAGGCTGATATGATCATTTCATGCTTTAATTTAACTCTTTTATTCAGAAGGCTGGGGGGTAGGGAAAGGATCATTTTCATTTTTAAAAATACTAGTTTTTTTTCCATTGTATTTGTCATAACACATTGAATATTTTCCTCTCAGCAACATATTACATGTAACTGGACATTTAATCACTCATGTCACATATGAAATGTAAATTTAGATGACTGATATGTAAAATGTTAACTTGTAGTGTGTGGGGGGCTTTCTTAAGCCATGAGTGCCCTCTATTGACAATAACCATGTCCTGTTTGATGTCCTTATGTCTCAATACCCTAAACTGGTGTGTTGCCTTTTCCCTATCAGTCCTGGGTGCTAGCACCCTGGATCATCTTTTAGCATTTCCTCCAGCCATAGAAAGCCAGGAAGAATGAGAGTGAGAGTGAGTGCAAGCAACATGTGGCTAGGTCGCCCCATCCTTTGAGACTTAATGAACTCAATACTTCATCCCCATCAGGTGGGAAGGGAGGAGACCCTTTCTTTTCTCCCCTGTTTTCCCTGAGTCGCTTTGGAGAGTCTGTAATGCAGAAACTTTGATTCTTGGTTATGCCTTTCTACTTCTTAAAGTCTCCTTCTCCATTGTGTATGTCCTTGACTGCTTTTTCTGCCTACCTCTGTACATGTACTCTTCCTTTTATTCTTTTTTTTTTAAATAAAAAAAAAGTTTTTTTGAGACAGGGTCTCCCTATAGCCCAGCTGACCTGGAACTCATTCTATAGAGCAGGTTGGCCTTGAACTCACAGAGATTCGCCTGCCTCTGTCTCCCGAGTGCTAGGATTAAAGGCATGTGCCACCACGCCTGGTTTAAAGATGGTTCTTAGCTGCCATGTGGGTGCTGGGAATTGAACCTGGGTCTTCTGCAAGAGCAATTAAAGCTCTTAACTGCTGAGCCATCTCTCCAACCCCTAAATATTCCTAAATATTACCCCAATCCACGGCCCAAGGCCCTGACAACTCAGGGCTATGCTGAGATCTTATACAAGCTGCATATATTATTTATAACTGAATTGCAGGTATTTCTTTTTTTTTTTTTTTTGTCTTTTTGAGACAGGGTCTCCCTGTAGCTCTGGCTGTCCTGGAACTCACTCTGTAGACCAGGCTGGCCTTGAACTCACAGAGATCCGCCTGCCTCTGCCTTCCAAGTGCAAGAATTAAAGGCGTGTGCCACCATGCGTATTTCTGCCCTCAAAAGCCTTTAGCTGATTCACCACTGGCAGTGAGGGGGCTGCTGTCTTCTCTGGCCTTGGAGGAGGCCAGGCTCCCAACTCTGCCTTTCTGGCTTCCGTGTCTGCTCTTCTCCGGTTGGCTGCTCTCCTCAACCTCACAAGTCCTTGTTCTTTTTTTTTTTTTCTTTCTTTTTTTTTTTGAGAGAGGATCTCCTTTTAGTCCCAGCTGGCCTGGAGCTTGCTATGTAGACCAAGCTGGCCTTGAACTCACAGAGATCCACCTTCCTCTGCCTCCCAAGTGCTGGGATTAAAGGCATGTGCCACCATGCCCGGCCCAAGTCCATGTTCTTATACAGAATAGCTTTGTTCTTTGTCTTTCTACACTTGAAGTGGCACTCCAGAAATCTGTAGTTCATCAGATACTGTTATCCAAGATGAACTCTGCCTCTCCTGTGAAACTGTAAACTCCTGTAAACTATTGTTTAATGTGCTATGCTAAATGTTAATAGTTAATAGTCTCCTTGCAGAAAGATTTGCAGGTTTACTGGGAATTAGCCTGAGTAATCCACTGACTTCTTATTGAGTCTAGATCTAAGTGGTCTTTATCTCCCACAAACTCTTCTTCAGGAGGCATTTTTTTGTGTGTATTTTTCTACATATTTTGAATTCTTCTAATTTTGTTTTGTTTCCAAGGACATACATCCATTTGAATGTGGAAAGAGATGTTTAATGACTAAAGCATTCAAAATGAAAGTGCATATTTCTCATCAAGATTAGGGAGATGTCTTCTAAGCTAACTAGTTTATATATAAACAAACTCTACAAAGAAGAACTTGTTTTACAAGGAGAATCTATTGTGCAATAGGTAAGTTCCTCTTATGGAGAAAGTCACTCAGGGCTAGGATGTAATGGAAGGGGTAATGGGCATCCCCCAAAGTCCTTCACCACTAGACTACAGTGACATTTAGCATGTAACCTTTCTCCGTGGAGCAATACGCTATATTTCCTCAATGGGACAAGACCATTGATATCCTTGAGCTCCTTTATTTTTAAGTCAGCAAATATACTATTCAATTGTGCACCAATTATTTTTAATAATACTTTTATTTATTCATTAAAAATTCACACATTTAGTGGGTGTGGTGGTGCATGCCTTTAGTCTTAGCACTTGGGAGGCAGAGGCAGGTGGATCTCTGTGAGTTCAAGGCCAGCCTGGTCTACAGAGTGAGTTCCAGGACAGCCAGAGCTATAGGGAGACCATGTCTCAAAAAGACCAAAAAAAAAAAAAATTCACACATTTATGCTGGGTGTGGTGTTATATGCTTGTAATTCTAGTCCTTGGGAGGCAGAGGCAGGGGGATCTTTGTGAGATCTAGGCCAGCCTGGTCCCCATAGTGACTTCCAGATGGGCTGGGACTAGGGACACTCTGTCAGGAGTCACACAACAACAACAACAAATTCACACATTTGTATTTATATATGAAAATATATGTTAAATATATAGAATGCATTAAGTATGACAGAGCAGTTAATACTGTTAATTGAAATGGAATGGCCACCACCATAATCCTACTAAAAAGGAGGAGTTGTCACAAATACAATTACACAATCATTTCATGTATAAAGAGGCTTATTTTCAAAAAATTCATAGAGAAAGCTGTCTGATTCAAATTTGGATTATATTTGTCCTGAAGGCAATATAGTAATATTGTTCAAAAACCTAAAGTTATAAAAAGGTACGTGTGGGGGTTGGAGAGATGGCCTGGCGGTTAAGAGCTCCCACTGCTCTTGCAGAGGACCCGGGTTTATGACCGAGCTTACAACATTTCCATAAGGCTGATTGGATATGCCCTGTGCTCTCTCTGCTGAGAGTCTGTTTTTCTCCAAGTGAATGATCAGGTGACAAGGATGTGACTGCTGTGTATCAGAACATGGTGGCTGGTTTAATGACTTATCTGATGAGGAATTTTTCTCTTGGGGAGCAGCGTTGATGACATCCCTTTAAGTCAGTCACCTAGGCTTTGTTGAATATAGCTACAGTGGATTTGAGTGGATGGGAGACACTGTGGTAAGCCACAGGCAGAAAGACAGCACTCTGGGGTATTCCTAACCAAATAAAGGACTGACAAGGAAGAATACATGTTGACAGCATTTCTTAGGACATGCTTCAAGGACCCCATTAAAACATTTCCACAGGGTACAGGCTTCAATCAACAGAAGATGTTCTTGTATCCCAAGTACCACAGGGTTGAGTTTTCCAATGACCCCAGTACAGAAGCTAACACAAGGGTGGCTGGAGTAATTAAACAGATTGCATTAAGTGCCAGTGAGAGCTCATGGCCTACAAACTTCTCTGCATTGTTATTTTAGGTCCTTCTAGACATACTCAGCCTGCCCTAATGGAGTGGGATATTGAAATGAGGACCATTTATTGAAAAGAAGGCTTTGTTCTTCTGCCTGAGGTGACAGTATTTTAAGTCCTTCTGTTTGAGTTCTCCCCCAGGGACATTGTTCAGACAGGTGAATTTGTTCTTTTAGACATTTACTTGGCTTGAACTCATTGTCACCCAGCATCAAACTCTAACAAACGGTGATACGGGAATTACTCTTCTAATTTTAGAAAAGGAAGACTCGGCCGGGTGTGGTGGTACACACCTTTAATCCTAGCACTTGGGAGGTAGAGGTAGGTGGATCTTTGTGTGTTCAAGGCCAGCCTGGTCTACAGAGTGAGTTCCAGGAGAGCTGGGGCTACAGGGAGACCCTGGTTCAAAAAGACCAAAAAAAAAAAGAAAAGGAAGACTCAGGAAAGTTAAGTAATTTATCCAAGATCACACAACCAATAAGTAGGAATAAATCCAATTTTAGTCATGCAAGCTGCTTATATTCCATTCTTAAGCTTTATTTTTTAATAATTAATTAATTAATTAATTAATTATATGACTGTACTGTCTGCATGTAGGTTTGTGCACCCGTGTCGTGCAATGCCGAGGAGGTCAGAAGAGGGCGTTGGATTCCCCTGGAACTGGAGTTCTGGAATCCGAGTTACAGACGGTTCTCAGTCGCCATGTGGGTGCTGGGGATCGAACCCTGGTCCTCTGCAAGAGCAGTCGGTGCTCTTAACTGCTAGGCCATCTCTCCAGCTCCATTAAGCTTTACTTTTAAAGTGTTGGTATTAGGTCAGAATTGCATTATGATCTTCTGATCTTCATAGCTGCATTCATTAAATCTGATATGAAAATGTTTATATTAATCACACTTACTAGAAATTTGTTGATAAAACATTAAAACAATTGGTTTCTTTCAGGTGACTCATCTTTTCCTATTGGCTTTAAAATCAGGACAAAAGATGGGAAATGCTTGATTATGGATTGCCCCAAAGGTAGCAAGTTTGGTTGCTTGGACTATGGCCATTAACCTATAGTACTTTTATTTTTTTTTTTTTGAGACAGGGTCTCCCTATAGCCCCACTGGCTTGGAACTCACTCTGTAGACCAGGCTGGCCTTGAACTCACAGAGATCCACCTGTGAGATGAGCAAGCACACTTGCTTGCTGGCACACAAAATAAATAAATCATTTTAAAAATGCTTTACACAAGCTGGGCATGGTGGTGCACGCCTGTAATCCCAGCACTCGGGAGGCAGATGTAGGCAGATCTCTGTGTGTTCAAGGCCAGCCTAGTCTACATAGTGAATTCCAGGACATCTGGGGCTACAGGGAGACCCTGTCTCAAAAAGATAAAAAAAAATAGTTTACACAAATAATTTTTAGAAGACAAACATGTATATGTATACAAACATAAATATAGAAACATACAAATACAATTATTTGAAAGAAGCTTAATACCACTAATCATCAGGGAAATGGAAATGAAATTCACAAGAAGATATCACTTTAACTCACTGGCTATTATGAGACAGACAAAAAAACCAACAAATGTTGATGAGAATATAAGAAAAGGGAACTTGCAAAGACTGTTGGTGGAAATACACATTAGCATAAGCAGTGTAGCAAATCCTTAAAACCCCAAATGCAACTACTCTATGATCCAATTCTAAAGAACTGAAATGATCTTATCAAAGAGGAACCTTCATTCCCGTACGGATTGTAGCACTGCTCATAATAGCCAACATACAGACTCAAACGATGGAATTCCATTCGTCCAGAAAAAGAAATAAAATTCTATCATATGTATCAAAGTGGACAGAACTGGAGGTAATCGAGGGCTGCTATTCTAAAGTACCTTAAATTATTTAACAATGTGAATTTAATACTGGAAATTCGGGAGACTGGGAAGCCCAAGATTCAGGTGTCGGCAGACTCAGTGGTGAGGGCCTGTTTTTCATAGATAATGATGCTGATGTGTGTGTATGTGTGTGTTCTCAAACGATGAAAGGAGAAAAATCTTCCTGAGACCTCTTTCATTACATTTAATTATTTAGTTAGTTAACTAATTAATTGTGTGTGTGTGTGTGTGTGTGTGTGTGCATGTGCCAATGCCATGGCACTCATGTGAAGGTCAGAGAACAATTTCAGGTGTCAGTTCTCTCCCACCTTGAGGGACTGGAGATCCAACTTGGGTTATCAGACTTGTTGGNCCCCCCCCCCCCCCGCCCCAAGAAGCTTGATTTAGTCACCCTTGGGCCTCTTTTATCAGAACAATAATCCTATTCCTAAATTCTCTGTCCTCATGACTTAATTACCTCCTCACCGTCCCACCTCTTAACACTATCACATTAGGGATTAGAATTCAGCCTGTGAATCTGGGGAGGACGCTGATGGCATGTAGAAGCAGGATTCCACGTACATGACGTATTCTCTCAACCAGGCAAAGTTACAGAGTCGAACAGAAGATGGTTAATTGTTGGGCTTTTCTGCTTGGGGGAAGAGTAGCCTGAGAGAATATTCTAGGAGTTGTGAGCCTTTTCTATAACCTGATAGCAAGAGTGGTCACACAAATCTATGCATTTTTAAAAATATTTTATTTATTTCAGTATGTGTATGAATGTACTGTCTGCATGCAGGTCTGTGCACCCGTGTCGTGCAATGCTGTGGAGGTCAGAAGAGGGTGTCAGATTCCCCTGGAATTGGAGTTCTCCTGGAATTGGAGTTTCAGTCGGTTCTCGGCCGCCATGTGGGTGCTGGGGGTCAAACCCGGGTCCTCTGCAAGAGTGGTCGGCGCTCTTAACCGCTAGGCCATCTCTCCAGCCCAAATCTATGCATTTTTTAAAAAACTTAGAGGTGGTCCATTTTCTGTCTATAAAATTTGAAGAATCAAAGTACTTAGAAGTCAACAATGAAGAATTGGACTTGAAAAGAACAAGAGGAGACTAAGGTTTTCAAGGGTTTTTTTGGTTTTGGTTTTTGTCTTTTTGAGCAACATCCCCCTCTAGCCACTGCTGGCCTGGAACTTGCTATGTAGACCAGGTTGGCCTTGATCTCACAGAAATCTGCCTGCCTTTGCCTCCTAAATGCTGGAATTAAAGGCATGTGCCACCATACCTGGTGGTTTTAAAGTATTATTATTTTTTTTTTTTTAAGGACTTGCTGATAAGGAGGAACTTTCTCAGCTCAAGCATAAGAAGCTGGTAGAGTGCTTCCTGAGCAGGCTCAAGGCTCCAGATTTCACCTCAGCACAGGAGTAAAGCAGACGGGTTCTTACTCTGGAATCCATGATCCATTCTCCTGTTCTCACCACACTGCATGGTGTCAGTGTTGGTCAAGCTCAGCTCAGGGAAAGTGCTGCAGTTGGCACTCCTCTTGCTAGGCCCAGAGCCAGTCTGTGTTGCTTCTTTATCACAGATCTGAGAAAGAGTGCAAATCAGGATTTGAGATTTTCTTCTCTTTGATATTGCTTTCTGGTGACTTTTACACCTCATTATTACTGAGAATTTAAAAATTACTGATTGTGGGGCTGGAGAAATGGCTCAGCAGTTGAGTACCTACTGCTCTTGCAAAAGACCTGACCTCAGTTGCCAGAACCCAGGTTGGGTGGCTTGTAATCATCTGTACCTCCAGTTCCAGGGGATCCAACACCCTTTTGTGGATTCCTCAGGTACCTGCACCTATGTACATCCCCGGCCACAGACACACATATGTACACATCATTTTAAAAAGAAATAAAAATGGGACTGGAGAGATGGCTCAGTGGGTAAGAGTACCAACTGCTCTTACAGAGGACCTGGGTTTGATTCCCAGCACTAACATGGCGACTAAGAACCGTCTTAGGCCAGGAATTGTGATGCTCGCCTTTAATCCCAGCACTTGGGAGGCAGAGGCAGGTGGATCTCTGTGGGTTCAAGGCAAGCCTGGTCTAGATAATGAGTTCCAGGCCAGACTAAAGGGAGACCTTGTCTAAAAAACAAACAAAAACTAAAACAAAAAAGCAAAAAACGAAATAGAAATTACTGATTGGGAAGGCATTTGAAAAAGATGATGTTGGATTAATACCTCAAATGAGATAATAGAATAAACTCCAAGAGATCAGAGATTTAAATGAAACTGCTGGTACAAGAAAAATTATGGTGGCTTCGTTTAAAAACTTAGCTGCACCCGGGCGTGGTGGCACACGCCTTTAATCCTAGCACTTGGGAGGCAGAGGCAGGCAGATCTTTGTGAGTTCAAGGCCAGCCTGGTCTACAGAGTGAGTTCCAGGACAGCTGGGACAGCTGGGAAATCCTGTTTCAAAAAGACAAGAAAATAAAAAATAAAATAAAAACTTAGCTGGGAAATCCTCTTTATCTATGGTCAAAATTACAGAGCCATAAAAGAAAAAAAATGAGCAAATTGAGAAATTTTTTTTTTTGAGACAGGGTTTCCCTGTAGCTCCAGATGCCCTGGAACTCACTATGTAGACCAGACTGGCCTTGAACTCACAGATATCCGCCTGCTTCTGCCTCCCGAGTGCTGGGATTAAAGACACGTGCCACCACGCCTGGCAAGAAATTTCTTTATAGCAAAAAAAATAAGAAGTCAAAAGATGAGGACTAACTGGGAAAATTATTTGCCACTTATAACACTAGGACTAAAAGCTTCTAGATATTGAGAGAACATTAACAAAGCAACACCAAAATATCAAAGAAAATGAACAGTTCACGGAAGAAATCCAAATATTTTAAAAGTGATGTCAAATTGCTTAACCTAACTCATGAAAAGAAAAGTTCAAATTAGAACTGTGCTGGAATATCTGGAAGAGAAGAAACTAAGTGGTATTGTCCCTATGAAAGGGGATTTGGCAATATGCAGCAAATTCCTTTGAACCAGAAAATGAAAAGAAAAAGCTATTCATCACAGAACTATTTCAGATAGCAAGGGAGAAAACTGGGAAGAGTCCAAATGGCCATCAGTCGGCGAATGGCTGAATGAGATACAGAATATCCACATAATGAAGAACTAAATTTCTGTAAAAGGAACAAAGACTCACATACTGCTATGAAATACAGTATATACTAAGTGTGAAAAACAAGATGGGAAATTTATGTCATTATTTTAAAAGGAAATGTGTATTCTTGCTAGTTAATTTTTTTTTCTTTTTGAGACAAGGTCTTACCATGTAGCCCTGGCTGGCCTGGAACTGACTATATAGACCAGGCAGGCCTCAGACTTATAGAGATGTGCCTGCCTGAGTGCTGGAGTTAATGTGTTTGCCAACATGCTTGGCTTGTATGTATTTTTGAAAAGCCCAACATTGATAGAGCTTAGTAGGCAGAATTCTAGGGTGGCTTCAGTGTTCTGTGTTCCTACTGTATATTCCTTATAGAATATCTCCTTGAGTATGGGTGGGATCAGTCAATATGATGCTGCCTTGCTGGCCTAGAAGAAAGAAAAGAGCCCTGTTGTGAGCCTACATATTAAGGGAGCTATTTTTTTCCAGAATTTTAACTTTATTCTTTTCCTTTTTATTGAGTTTTTACAAAATTTTAATTATGTTTAGACCCCCATTGTGGTGGTTTGGATGAGTGTCCCCCATAGGCTCTAGGTATTCAGACATTTGCCTCCAGTTGGTGGCGCTGTTTTTGGAGGTCTTGGAGGGTGTGGCCATGCTAGAGGAAGTGCGTTGCTAGGGGCAGGCTTAGTGAGTTTAACAAGCCTGGTGGTATACAGTTGCTTCCTCTTTGCTTCCTGTGCTCTTTGTGAGATGTGACCCTCGGTTTGCTGCTCCAGATCCAGCCGCCCCAACTCCCGCCACATTACTAATTCCCGTGAACGCCAATCGTAAGCACAACATAAAACGACTAATACACTCATAGGATTCTTCTCATACCTGCCACCTGGGACACACGATATTTCATATATATCATAATATATATATAGTAGAATATATATATAATGATAATATATAATTCATATATGCTCTCTCTATATAGCATATGTATAGATATTATTCTCAGAGGCCTTTTGCAGTGGGTCACTTAAATCCACCGTAAGGCTGAGGGGAGCTCTTGTCTAAGCCTCAGTGTGACACGCTCAAGTTACTGGAATACTAACAAAACCGCTCGCAAAAAAACGGGACCCACACGGGCCATGGTGGCACAATCGTTTCATTCTAGCACCTGGGAGCAGAGGCAGGCAGATTCTTGAGTTCAAGGCCACCTGGTTTAAGTAGTGAGTTCTAGGACAGCCGCAGAAGACAACAGGGCAACACATCCTCAAAAAAACAAGACTCAAAAGAACAGCACAACAGGACCCGACCCCACATGACCAGCCCAACCCCCCATTGGACAATAACCAAGCCAGCCCAACCCTACTACCCCCCACACACCAACCAAACCAAACCAAAAAAAAAAAAAAAAAAAAAAAAAAAAAAAAAAAAAAAAAAAAAAAAAAAAAAAAAAAAAAAAAAAAAAAAAAAAAAAAAAAAAAAAAAAAACCAACCAACCAACCAAACAAACGAACAAACAAAACCAACCAAGGAACCAACCAACCACCAGCCAATCAACCAAACAAACAAAACAAACCAACCAAACAAAACCAAACAACCAGCCACCTACCAACCAACCAATGAACCACCAAAAAAACAAAACCAATCAACCAACCACCAACCAACCAATCAAACAAAACAAACAAAAAACAACCAACAAACCAACCAATCCAAAATAATCATCCAATCAAAGAAAACCAATCATCTGACCAAACCAAAGCAATAAACCAACAAGCAAACAAAGCCAACCAACCAACCAACCAACCCACTGACCAACCAATGAAGTAACCAACAAAGAAACACCTCACCTCAGTCCTGCAGCCACAGCAAATGGAGTGATCCTAGAAGAGGACCCTGATCTTTAGATAGATTGCAAGCCTGCCCAAGGCCTTGATTTCAGCTTAGTGATGCCTTGAACAGAAAATCTTATTACATTGCCCAGACAGAAACTATGTGGTAACGTACATGCTGCATTTTAAGCCAGTAAATTTGTAGTAATTTGAAAGTGACTAATACAGAAGCGTGAATAAAAACATTCAGAAAACTTGATGGAGGCTGGAGAGATGGCTCAGTGGTTAACAGTGTTGTTGCTGTTGTAGAGGGTCCAAGTTTGGTTCCCATCATCCATGTGACAACTAACAATAATCCATAACTCCAGTTCCAAGGAATCTGACACTTGTTTCTGACCTTTGGACAACACAGGTGCACCTACTTACATGCAGGGAATATACTCATACACATAAAAAATACATTTACCCCCAACCCAAAAAACTTGATGGAAAGGGGCAGAGTAATAAAACTTTTTTTTTGTTTGTCTTTTTTTGAGACAGGGTCTCCTCACAGCCCCAGCTGGCCTGGAATTCACTATGTAGATCAGGCTGCCCTTGATCTCATGGAGATCTGCCTGCCTCTGCCACTGGAGTGCTGGGGTTAAAGGCATGTGCCACCACACCTGGCCCAAAACTTTTATTTATTTATTTATTTATTTATTTACACACTCTCTCAGTAGATGTTAGAACAGGAGAACAGCTTTTAAGTAAATCATTTTTTTGCCTTGCTAAGGCTGGCCTAAGACTCAGCAGTCTCCTGAGTTTGGGGGTTAGTCATGCCTGGCTAAACATTAGTATGGCTATGGAACGTATAAATAATACTCAAAACCAACTTGACCTAACATTTATAGAGTACTACCTGCAGCAACTACAGAACACATGTTTTTTCCAGGTACATGTGGGGAAGCAGTCACCATATACTGACTTGTAAATCTCTCTCTCTCTCTTTTGGTATTTTTGAGACAGAATCTCCCTTTAGTCCCAGCTGGCCTGGAGCTCACTCTGTAGACCAGGCTGGCCTTGAACTCACAGAGATCTGCCTGGCTCTGCCTCTGCCTCCCGAGTGCTAGGATTAAAGGTGTGCACCACCATGGCCGGCACTAAAGATAGTAACTTTAAAAAAAATTATTTATTTTTTTGTGTATGAATGTACTGCTTGCATGTAGGTTTGTGTAACCATGTCGTGCAATGCTGTGGAGGTCAGAAGAGGGCATCAGATTCCCCTGGAACTGGAGTTAAAGATGGTTCTCAGCTGCCATGTGGGTGCTGGGGATCGAACCCAGGTCCTCTGCAAGAGCAGTCGTCACTCTTAACCACTAGGCCATCTCTCCAGCCCCAAGACAGTAACTTTTTTTAAAAATTTTGTTTATTTATTTTATGTGTATCAAGGTACTGTCTGCATGTAAGTTTGTGCACCTGTGTTGTGCAATGCTGCGGAGGTCAGAAGAGGGTATTGGATTCCCCTGGAACTGGAGTTCTCCTGGAATTGGAGTTACAGATGGTTCTTAGCCGTCATGTGGGTGCTGGGGATCGAACCCGAGTTCTCTGCAAGAGCAGTCGGAGCTCTTAACTGCTAGGCCATCTCTCCAGCCCCAAGACAGTAACTTTTTAAAATATATCTTTTTATGTGCTTTAGAATGTTAGGTTATGGCTGCACTCGGTGGCACATGCCAGCACTCAGAAGGCAGAGGCAGGCGGATCTCTGTGAGTTCAAGGCCAGCCTGGTCCACATAGAGAGTGCCAGGCCAGCTGGGACTAAAGGAAGACCCTGTCTCAAAAAGACCCCTCCCAAATAAAAAGAATGTTAGGTTACATGAATAATCTATTTAAGCTAAATTTAAATAAAAAGGTGTAAAAAAAATAAAAGCTTTTGCTGGGCATGATGGCACATGCCTTTAATCCTAGCACTTGGGATGCAGAGGCAGGCGGATCTTTGTGAGTTCAAGGCCAGTCTGGTCTACAGAGCAAGATCCAGGACAGCTGGGCTACAGGGAGACCCTGTCTCGAAAAAGACAAAAAAGAAAATAAAAAATAAAAATAAAAAAATAAAAGCTTTCAACTGAACAATAAAAAAGGTTTTTTTTAAAAGAAATACTAAGAAGCACTCCCATAAAATAAATACTGTGGTTAGACATAATGTCATGACAAACTGTTTTTTCCCCACATTCCTTTGATCTTATATTACTCTAAAATATATATACATATCCTTCATCCATATACCAAAACACCCAAATGCTAGGATTAAAGGTGTGTGCCACCATTGCCTGGTGGGTCCTGGTCCTTTCTGCTGGCTGATTTGTTAGTTATTCCCAGTAACTTGAGGGACACTGAGGCTCTAGACAAATAGCTCCCTCATCCTTAAGGTTGGATAAGTGGACCCACAGCAAAGGCCTCTGAGAACATAGGCATTTGTGAGATGTCTTATGTGGGCTCCCTCCCTGTGGGTGCTGAACTGTGTGGTCCTCTGCAAGAGCAGCAAGTGCTGACCTTGACCAGGCTGTCCTTGAACTCACAGAGATCTGCCTGCCTCTGCCTCCTGCGTGTTGGGAGTAAAGATGTGTTCCACCACGCCTGACCTATAAACACCTCTTAACCTTATATTTATTTACATAAGAGACAGGCCTCTTTTCATCTGTCTCTTAACATGGTTTTACTGTTATGCCTTATTTTATCTTAAAAAAAATCTTCCAAAAAAAAAAAAAAAGCCAGGCGTGGTGGCGCACGCCTTTAGTCCTAGCACTTGGGAGGCAGAGGCAGGCGGATCTCTGTGAGTTCAAGGTCAGCCTGGTCTACAGAGCGAGCTCAAGGCCAGCTGGGACTAAAGGGAGACCCTGTCTCAAAAATACCAATAAATAAATAAATAAATAAATAAATAAATCTCACCATTTGCCATATTTCCACTGACTTTTCTTCTACTACCCTTATTCATAACTAGTATCAGCTGAAGAAATGTTTCTAAATTGTTTCAAAAAGTGTGATCTTTGGTGAGAACAGATAGACTTCTGCAACTGAGCAAAGGAGAGTCACTCTGGACATGGAGGAGGAAACTTCATCCAGTCTCCAACCTTATGTGTCCTAGCGCGCATGCTCCTCAAAGGACAGTCACATCTCACCTCCACACGCATTCTTTCTCCATGTGGTGGCCGGCACACCCTCATCTGTAGTTATTCTGTAGCATGGAAAAGGTGTCAGGATATGGCCTGCAACACTATGTAATAACTGCAGATTTCAGATTTTTCAAATTTTATTTTACCTCTGTTTCTGCCTCCTGGTAGAACTGGAGTAGATGGTTGTGAGCAGCCATGTGGATGCTGGGAATCAGAGTGCTCTTTATCACTGAGCTATCTATCCGGCTGCTATTTTGGAAATCTTTGTTGACTGACCATATCCAGAGTGCCAAATGCATCAAGTGGCAGCCAGGGGCTTCACCCACCCTGTTGTCAGAGA
Organism: Rhizomys pruinosus; assembly: GCA_009823505.1. NCBI lineage: Eukaryota > Metazoa > Chordata > Mammalia > Rodentia > Spalacidae > Rhizomys > Rhizomys pruinosus. The sequence goes on along the minus strand of VZQC01013287.1, from coordinate 353,050 downwards.
CTAGTAACAGCTCAGAGAAGATCCCATCTCCCCTTGGAGGGAATGTCTTTTGTTTTGCTGGATTCAGCTGGTGCTCATATGCATGGCTGAGACATTCACCTCCAAGGGTCTGAAGTAAGCAGGATGGTTGGATGAGCTACTGGAAAGGAAGGTTTGCTCTCTTTCCCCTCCAGGGAGTGTGTTAATGGACTGCGAGGTCTCTAGCAGTTTGTAATCATGTTTGTGTCCACTGTGATGAGTTCCCTGGGAACAGAGGAAAACCCGAAGACCATGGTGCTGTCCAGCTGTGTGTGTGCAGAGGCCAACCTGCTGCTCTGCTTGGGGTCCGAGGAGAAGGACTGGGTGGACACGGAGTGCCTGTGCGAGATTGTGTGCCAGGATCAAAATGTTCCCCATCGCTGTGAGCAGCTGAGATCTTAGAACCTGGAATCACATAGCCCCGGCTCCAGCAGGGCCTCTGGCAGCAGCCCCGGTGTATTCAACTACAGACACCACCTCTGCAGATGCCAAGAAAAGCAAACACAGGCCCCAGATCTCCTGTTGCACCAACTGGAAAGACGCCCACAGCAGCAGAGAAGCTGAGCTGTGAGGACAGCCTTCCTGGAGCTCTTAATTTTCCACCGTCCTTTCCCCATCTGAATCAAACAAACAAACAACACACTTGTAATAAAATTTGCAGGTGTGGCTAGTTTATATTCTGAGATTCTCTTTTGATCAAATTCTCTGTTGAATGCTGGGATAAAATGGCAAACAAAGTTGGGAAATGCAGTGTGTCCCAGACGTTTTCAGATGAACAGGAGGGGAGGGGGCCTAGAGGAGCAGAGATTTCATTCCAGCCGTGGGAACTGGTTCCTTTTAGTAGCTAGCCCAGACTGGTGTCCCTCAGACACCCTCCAGACAGCCCTTGGGAAACGAATCCAAATTCTTCTTCTTGGAGATGGAGAGGGTGTGGGGTGGGGCAGAGTGGAGATGATTCTGGAACTTGAAGAGCCAAATGACAAAGTGCCACTGAGGAATCCTGGCTGTCCAAGGTCTGTGACATGAGTGGAAATCCATGTGGGAAAAGGCTTCCTCAGTGTTAGGAGTGGCAAAATAGGGTTAATAATATTGCGGGAGTAGTACTAGGAGAGGAAAATGTCTATAGTTTACCAAAGAAAAATGTGGATGGCACATAGGTGACTGAGTGGGGGATCTGAGGGTTGAGTCTGAAAACTGAGCTGTTGGTGAGGTGACTCAAGCACTCGGGTATTCTCAAAGATTTAGTTTCCAGTAAGTTGCTAGATTTCTGGATTAAGATCAATTAATGAATAGGAAGGTATAAGGCAGTGAGTTTCCTTTGGATTGTTCTTAAAATTAACCATCCTGAGGCTGGGGAATGTGGCTCTGCTGCCAGAGTGTTCACCTAGCATGCATGAAGCCCCAGTTCAATATCCAGCACTGTATAAATTAGGCGTGGCCATAAACAACTGGGAGGTAGAAGAAGGAGGATCCTGAGTTCAGTATCATCCTCTGCTACATAGTGAGTTTGAGCCCAGCCTGGGATATACAAGACCACATGTTTAAAGGAAGGTTCCAGAGACATAGGTATGCTTACCACAAAAGAAACAAAAAGTAAAAGTCACAAATTTACCTCCCAGAATAATAAAATATCCCTTTTAAAACATTTAAAGGCCAGGTGTGGTGGCGTACGCCTTTATAAATTTATTTATTTATTATTATTTTTGTATGTGTATGAATGTACTGTCTGCATGTAGGTTTGTGCACCCGTGTCGTGCAATGCCGCGGAGGTCAGAAGAGGGTCTCAGATTCCCCTGGAACTGGAGTTCTCCTGGAATTGGAGTTACAGACGGTTCTTAGCCGCCATGTGGGTGCTGGGGATCGAACCCCGGTCCTCTGCAAGAGCAGTTGGTGCTCTTAACCCCTAGGCTATCTCTCCAGCCCCGTGCGCCTTTAATCCCAGCACTAGGGAAGCAGAGGCAGGCAGATCTCTGTGAGTTCAAGGCCAGCCTGCTCTACAAAGTGAGCTCCAGGCCAGCTGGGGCTACAGGGAGACCCTGTCTCAAAAATACAAAAAAAAAAAACAAACACAAAAAAAACCCCTTATTTAAATGTTTGTTATTTTTATTTTATGCATATGAGTATATTGTCTGCATGTATTTAAGTGCCACCCGCCATTCAATACCTTTGGAGGTCAGAAGAGGGCATTAATTTTCCTGGGACAAGAGTTAAAGTTGTTAGCTGCCATATTGGTGCTGGGAACTGAACCCAGAGCAGCCGGGGAGTGTTCTTAAAGCAGTTGAGCCACCTCTGCAGCCTGAAAAGATCCCTTTTCAAAAGTCCAAGAGTTTGGCCTGTAGTTTACCATGATGGAAAGCTTGCATGGATTCTTGGCATTCAAAGGTGACCGGTGGAAAACTATAGAAGTGAGGCATAATTGCTGTTGCTGTCACCCCGAAACACTGGACAGTTAGTTCTGCTGTGGCCAGTCTGTCTCCGTGAACCATCCTCTCAACATGTTAAAGTTCCGGGAGAGCACCATTGGATTGGCCAAGCCTCGGTCCCATGATTCCATCCTGACTGATAATTTGCTGATAAGGGGAGCCTGATCTCCTGAGATCTTTCTTGAGGGAGAACAGGCCACTGAACCAAGTGTGTGTCTCCCGTCGAGGTCAGTCTGTCTGCTCCAGCTGCTCTGTCCAGCTTTCTCCTCAGCTCCACATGCTCATTGCATTGGCAACATTTCAACTCTGAGCCAGACATTTTCCCCTCCATCTATTGCTCTTGGTGAATCCCCCAGTCACTCAAATCAGAAACCTGCCATCTATCTGTAGTTATTCTATGCTTAGTACCATCCTATTTAGTACAATATATCTTTATTGTATCTCCAGACCACTTCCTTTGCCTACAGCTCAGTATGTACATATGTGTGCTCATGTGTGTGCGCATGTGTGTTCAGTCACATGTGTACATGTGCGCATGTGTATATGTAGGCCCGAGGACAAGTTCATGTGTTATCCTGAGGAGGAGTATCCATCTTCCTTTTGAGATGGTCTTTCTTTGGTCTGGGCCTCTTCACCTCAGCTGGCTTGCCAGCCCCAGAGATCCTCATATTTCTCCCCAAGTGCTGGGGATGCCAAGTGCGCAACACTACACCTGGCTTTTTAATGTGCTTTTGAGGGATTGAACTCTGGTCTGGTCTGGTCTGAGCCATCTCCCCAGCTCCAAAAGCTCTATATCCTTTGCTTACTTCAAGCTTCATCATTCTTCATCTATGGTGGTCTCATCTCATTTAGATTCCACCAAAAGCAGATTCCGAGAGAAAGATTTGAGTGCACATAATTTATCTGCGAGGCGAAGAACACAGGGCCAGCATTTTTCAACAAAGAACACAAGGAGAAGGGAGACAAGAAAGGGAAAGCGGCCAGAAAGTCTGCTCTCCAGCTGGCCACCACTGGGGGCAAGTGGAGCTGCTCCCAACTGAGGCAGAACAGATGCCCCAGAGTTGCTCACCAGCCCTCCCCTCCCTGGCTGAGGGTGTTGCTAGGGCATTCATCCTCCAACACTTCAGGCCTGCCATAGGCAGCAGAGTGGGCTCCAGCAGAAGAGAGCGGCTCTGACGAAGTGCAGGTGCTCGCTGTTGGAGGGCCGGTGGTGTGGCCATAAATTCCTAGGGCAGGCGAGACAATAAAGGTGGGACCTGGTGACACGAGGTGCAGGTCTCCTAGCTATGGTTCCTGCACACATTGCACCGTTCCAGTAGTGTAATCTTCTATTGTTTTTCCTAGATTGATATTTTAAAAATTGAATCCTGATCATGTTACAGCTTCCTTTTAAGGCTTTCTGCATAAGATCCAAAAGATGTCACAATGTTTAGTTCCTTCATCATTTGTGTCTTGATTCATTTTCCCATACCTTCTGCAGTGGGGATTGAATCTAGGGCACGTGAACATTAGGCAAACACTCTGCTAGTGAGCCATGTTCCTAGCCTTCTTTTTACTTTACTGCTGTTTTTATTTATTTATTTTAAAATATTGTATGTATTATTTTCATCTTGTGTATGAGTGCTCTGCCTTCACGTGTGTAAGTGCACTCATGCTGCACAATGCCTGCACACATCAGAAGAAACCACTGGATTCCCTGGAATTGGAGTCAGCTGTCATGGGGGGATCTGAGAATTGAACAGTTCTCTGAGCCATCTCTCCAGCCCCTATTTTTATTTTTTGAGATGGGACCCAAGTTGCTCAGGTTGGCCTTGACTTGAACTCATTCTATAGCCCAGACTGATCTTGAACTTTCTTTATTTGTCTGTCTGTCTATCCATCTATCTATCCATTCACTTGTTTGGTGTGTGTGTGTGTGTGTGTGTGTGTGTGTGTGTGTGTGTGTGTGTGTATGCATGCATGTCTGTAGAGGCCAGAAGTCAGTATCAAGGGTCTTTCATAGTCATTCTTCACCTTATTTTAAAAAAATTTAAGGGGTTGTAGAGATGGCTCAGTGGTTAAGAGCACTGACTGCTCTTGCAGAGGACTGGAGTTTGAATCCCAGCACCCACATGGTGGCTAAGAACCATCTTAGGTTGGGCGTGGTGGTGCACGCCTTTAATCCTAGCACTCAGGAAGCAAAGGCAGGTGGATCTCTGTGAGTTCAGGGCCAGCCTGGTCTACATAGCAAGCTCCAGGCCAGCTGGGACTACAGGGAGACCCTGTTTCAAAAAGACCAAAAATAGAAATAAAAAATTTAAAGAACATTTTATTTTTTAATTTTAATTTTTATTTATTTCTGTATGTGTATGAATGTACTGCCTGCATACAAGTTTTTGCACCCGTGTCGTGCAACACCGCGGAGGTCAGAAGAGGGTGTCGGATTCCCCTGGAACTGGAGTTCTCCTGGAATTGGAGTTTCAGACGGTTCTCAGCCGCCATGTGGGTGCTGGGGCTCGAACCCGGGTCCTCTGTAAGAGTGGTCGGCGCTCTTAACCGCTAGGCCATCTCTCCAAAGAACATTTTAAAGCTTGGTATTGATTATATATTATGAGTTTTTGCCTGCATGTAAGTACATCATATGCATGCAATGCCCAGGGGGGCCAGAAGAGGTCATTCCCTGGAACTGGAATTATAGATGGTTGTTAGTTTTCATGTGGTTGTTGGTTTCTACTCTATAAGAGTAGTAAGTGCTCTTAACTGCTGAGCCATCTCTCCAGCTTCATCCACCTTATTTATTGATTGATTGATTGACTGATTGATTGGTCATTTTGAGACAGGGTTTCCCTGTAGTCCTAGTTAGGACTACAGCCAGAGAGGCTGGCTGGCCTCTGGTCTCTGCCTTCCCAGGGCTGGGATTAAAGGTATGTGCAGTCATAACCAGCTTCTTCTCACAGGCTGGGGATCCAAATACAGAGGTCCTCAAGCTTACAGGGTGAGCAGTTTGCCACGTGAACCAACTCCCTCACCGCAGCCTTGAACTCTCTTTATTTTCTTGCCTTAGCCTCCTAAAGTAGCTGCAATTACAGACCTACACCACCAGACCTAGCTTCTTGCTTCCTTCATCCTGTTTGCTTACTAGCGGTTCTCTCTAACCCTTCCACTGTGGTGTTGTTGTTGTTGTTGTTGTTGTTGTTGTTTTTGCTTTGTTTTTGTTTTTCTGAGACACTGGTTCATGAAATAGATGAGATTGACATGGAACTCCCTGTGCAACTCAGCCATCCTCAAACTCATGGTCCTTCTTCTTCCACCTCCCAGGTTCTAGGGCTTCAGGTATGAGGTACCAACCTGGGTATGGTATTTCGCTGCAGTTCCAAAACGAAGGCAGGAAGGCAGGAAGGAAGGAAGGCAGGAAGGAAGGCAGGAAGGAAGGCAGGAAGGAAAGCAGGAAGGAAGGCAGGAAGGAAAGCAGGAAGGAAAGCAGGAAGGAAGGCAGGAAGGAAAGCAGGAAGGAAAGCAGGAAGGAAGGCAGGAAGGAAAGCAGGAAGGAAGGAAAGAAAGAAGGAAGGCAGGAAAGCAGGAAGGAAGGAAGGAAAGCAGGAAGGAAGGGTGGCTTTATGTGGCTCACAGTTTGAGCAGACAGTCCGTCAGGGTGGGGAAGGCATGGCAGCTGGTGCATGGGGCAGCTGGTCACACTGTGAAAAGTAGGAAACAGGGAGACATGGCTACTGGTGCTCAGCTCGCTTCTCCTTTTTACCTAGTCTGGAGTCTCGCCTACGAGGTGGTGCCACCCACAGTCACTCTGGGTCTTCCCTTATTAGTTAAACCTTTCTGGAAACACCCGCATAAACGAACCTGGAGGTGTGTTTCCATTGTGAATCTAAATCCAGTCAAGTTGACAGCTAAAATTAATCACTGCATTTGGCTGGCCTCTGGAATCCCTCTCCCCATTCCTCTCCTGGCTTCTTCCAAGCTGTGGGTTTGGTAAACATATAGGCTCAGGGTGGTCTATGATAATTTAATCAGCACACAAAGAGGGAATCTGAAGTCTGGATACCTATATCCATATCTGTGTCCTTAGATCTGTGTTTATATTCTTCATAACACTCTCCTCTCAGTGTGTCTTGCTGCTAATAAATTTTTTTAAAAATATTGAAAATAACCAAATTAAGTGATTGAAATCCATACACTTGACTCTTACAAGTATCTTAGCTCATATTCCTCAGCACTTGCCAACCAACTTCCTGGTTATAATTTGATTTAAATATTAACTGCTTACAGAGAAAGCACAAGTGTTGTGGTTTAGATGTTTGCATTCCTCCATGAAACTGCAAGTCCAAACCTAAATCCTAAAGCAATGGTAATAAGAGGCGGGTGTTTGGGAGGTGATTATGAACAGGATTAGTGCCTTTATAAAACAGGCTTGAGGGAAGCTCTTTGCCGCTTTTCTCTGTGGGAAGGTATATGTAGCAATAAAATTCAGTTTGTGAAGCAGAGAGAAGGCTATACCAAACCCCAAGCCTTCTGGTACCTCCTGAGCTGTGAGCAATACTTTTGTTTTGTTTTGTTTTGTTTTGTTTTTTTTTTTTTTGGTCTTTTCAAGGGAGGGTCTCCCTGTAGCCCCAGCTGACCTGGAACTCACTCTGTAGACAAGGCTGGCCTTGAACTCACAAAGATTCACCTGCCTCTGCCCCCTGAGTGCTAGGATTAAAGGCGTGCACCACCATGCCCAGTGAGCAATACATTTTTGTTATTTATAAATGACCTAGTCTATGGAATTTGGTGGTGCATACCTTTAATCCCAGCACTCTGGAGGCATAAGAACAGACCTTTGACTTTTTGGGGATCAACAAGGTAATAAGGCCCACCAGCCAGCTCTTCCTCTGGCAATGCTGCCCTGCCCTCTGTCATGTTAAGGTGCAAGGATTCAATCTCAACCAACTGTTGTTGAGTCTTTGATATCTAAAGCCATATTTGAAGCCTAGCATCTTATCTATCTAAATAACGTTGTCAGTGACTGTTAGAAGACATTTTTGTGTGTTTGCCATTTGCTTTCCTTTCAGTGGCTCCATGGGCAGCTAAGTCCTGAACATCCTCTCAGTCACGAACCCCTTTGAACTACATGTTTTTGACACTGCTCACTAGATAGGCTTCACTGTTAAAAAGAATTAATCTTTGGGTGATATGAACACTGGGTGACTCATTCAGGCGGACTCTGGCCTTAGTCAGCTAGTCAGCCTGGATGACACCATGGGGTCCTTGATTCAAGAACAGAAGGATTCTAGTTTGTCTTCTGGGAAGATATGCAAGAGAGAGAATGTTATAGAAAGCAGAAATATTAGCCGTCTGTAATTAAATGGTTCTGTGGGGCTTTAAAAAAATTAACATTAAAACTTAAATGTCCCCTAAAAATAAAGAAAATTAACTGGGTTAGTGTGATATATAATCCTGCTCAATCATTTTGTATGGGCTGAATGGTGGCTAAGCAAAATGCTACTTGTTTAATTGATCTGAGAAGTTTTATATTGTTTTAAGAAATTTTATTTATTTCATGTGTATGAGTGTTTTGCCTATATGTAGGTAAGTACACCCATGTCATGCAATGCCCAAGGATGTCAGAAGAGGGTATTAGATTCCCTGGAACTGGAGTTATGGATGGCTGTTAGTCATCATGTAGGTGCTGGGGTTTGAACTTGGGTCTTCTGCAAGAGTAGCCAGTGTTCTTAACCACTGAGCCATCTCTCTCTCCAGCCCAGAAGTTTTCTTTTTTTAAAAATTTTATTTATTTATTTTTGTATGTGTATGAATGTACTGTCTGCATGTAGGTTTGTGCACCCCTGTCATGCAATGCCATGGAGGTCAGAAGAGGGTGTCTGATTCCCCTGGAACTGGAGTTAAAGACAGTTCTCAGCCGCCATGTGGGTGCTGGGGATTGAATCTGGGTCCTCTGTGAGAGCAGTTGGCACTCTTAACCGCTAGGCCATCTCTCCAGCCCCAGAAATTTTATATTCTTAAACACATTGAGTAAGCCCAAAACTACGTGTGTGTGTGTGTGTTTGTGTGTGTGTGTGTGTGTGTGTGTGTGTGTGTTCCACGTGTGGAGGTCAGAAGACAATCTATAGGAGTCAGTTCTATCCTTCTACTGTGTGGGTCCTGGGGATTGATCTAAGACTGTTGTTAGTGTTGGCAGCAGGCTCTACCTGCTAGGCTCTAGGGAGTTCTTTAGACAAATCAGTTCCCCTTCAAATGAGAGATGGAACAGAAAGCACACTGATGTGAATGAACATTTGGTTTACAACAATTTGGCATTCTGTGACTTGGTTCACCAAACAAATTGAGCCACAATATGATCCATGGAGTACAGCTCAGCTACCTTTCAGAAGAGAAGCACTAGCATGTGGGACCCTCCCTTCATCTTTAGTAAGTCTAAACTATACATGTCTGGTCACAATGTTAACTGATATCCTAGTTAATTAAAAATTTTTAAATGTATTTTTATTTTAAGTGTATGAGTGTTCTGCCTGCATGTATGTAAGTGCACCACATCTATGCAATGCCTGCCGAAGCAGGAAGAAGGTGTCAGATCCCCTGGAACTGGAGTTAAAGATGGTTGTTATCCACTGTGTGAGTACTGAGAACTGAATTTTGGTCCATTGCAAGAGCAGCCAGTGCTTTTAACTGCTGAATCATCTCTCCAGCCCCTATGTCCTATTTTTATAGTAAGAAAATTACATGAAAATGAAGTGTACATTTGAGGCTTAGCAGACACATACACAGTGTAGTGAGCTTCAACAGGGAAAAGAAAACTTGGGAGACGCTACTGAAGAGATTGAAGATGGAATAAGACAGGAAAGAAGTGGTGGTGTGTTTATTGTGGTGGGTACATTGAGGCAGTGTATTTGAGATCACCTTAGGCATTCTGAGGATTCATTTCACAGTAGAGGTATGTCAAAGTCAGTAAAGATAGCAAACCACTCAAGGTCCAGCTTTCACTGTGGTTGGCATTGCCAATTTAGAAACTGGTAATCTGTCCTTCTGGTCTTTCTAAGTTGCTCACGAGGGTGGCGGTTGTGGCACGTACTTCTTGGAAAGCAGTATCTCCTGTTATTGCTCAGGAGGGCTGGGTCCAGCAAGGTGAGTGATATAACAGGGCTCAGCAGTATATTTTACTATAAATACTTTAGCCTGTCTCCAAGTCAAGCTATAAATAGATGGCTCAGCAGTTAAGATGGTTGCTCTTGCAGAGGATCTGGGTTCCATTCCCAGCACCCACATAGTGGCTAACAACCATCCATACCTAACTCTAGTTCCAGGGGATCCAATACACTTTTTTTTTTTTTTTGGTCTTTTTGAGACAGGGTCTCCCTGTAGCCCCAGCTGTCCTGGAACTCACTCTGTAGACCAGTCTGGTCTTGAACTCACAAAGATCCGCTTGCCTCTGCCTCCCGAGTGCTAGGACTAAAAGCATGTGCCACCAAGCCCGGCTTAAAGACCATTCTTAGTGCCATGTGGGTGCCGGGAATTGAACCCAGGTCCTCTGCAAGAGCAGTGGGCGCTCCTAGCCTCTCCAGCCCCGGAAATACTGTCTTACCCCACTAGTAGTAGAGCTCCAATTGCAACGGCCAACTCAGATTTGAAAATACAAAATTGGCTTTGAAGATTTATTCATACACTTTGGAGTAGACAAATGTTGCGCATTAATTAAAATGGACTTAAGGACAGGTTATTGGCTTCATGTACATTAAAAAATTCAGTTGCTAGTCACGGTGGCTGCAATTCCAGTCACTCTTCATCTCCCCCTGTTGCTAACTCAGCCCTTCATTTCGACGTCTTATGGACATGAATTACCCAAGATGAAAGGAGGGATTAGAGAACTGAATGTAACAGGAACAGCTAAGGCAAGATGTGTTTGGAAAGTTTTCAAAACAAGAGCCATTTGCATATTAAAATAAATTTTAAAACTCTAACATAAGTAACGATGGGCCTGAAGATTTAAAGCCTCAGTAGTTTTAGCCCAGTGGTTTGTCCTGAGGGCTAGAACTGTATTTCCTGCTCTTTGCTACTCCTTTCTGTAGGCTTCTTAGGGAGTGTAGCTATACCATTACCATAACTACTACTATGCCCTCCCACCTCTCCATCCTTCTTCGGTGGGAATGACTTTTCTTGACAAACGACTTTTGTTTAACCTTTTTTAAAAATTTTATTTTTGTATGTGTATGAATATATTGTCTGCATGTAGGTTTGTGCACCCATGTCATGCAATGCCTCTGAGGTCAGAAGAGGGTGTTGGATTCCCCTGGAATTGGAGTTAAGACAGTTCTCAGCTGCCATGTGGGTGCTGGAGATTGAACCCGGGTCCTCTGTAAGAGCGGTCGGCGCTCTTAACCACTAGGCCATCTCTCCAGCCCCCTACTTTTGTTTAACCTTGTAACCAAGGTTAATCTTATGTTTTGAGATGATTTAATACTACTGCGGCTTGCTCATAATGTAAAACAAGCTTACTAGGCCTTGGGGTCCTCTTGTAACCTAACCATATAGATTTAATTCCTGTGACCCTTCTTTGACCTTGACCCAGAATAATGTGTGTTTGTGGATGTTGTAAAAATATTAAGCATTGATGTCCATACACCTTTCATCTCAGCACTTGGGAGGCAGAGGCAGGCAGATCTCTATGAGTTCAAGGCCAGCCTGGTCTACATAGTGAATTCCAAGACAGCAGAAGCTACAGGAGATCTTGTCTCAAAAAGACAAAAAAAAAAAAAAATATTAAGCACTTTAAGCAGTTCATATTCATTGGAAGCAATGGATTATCCCATTTGTGTTGCAAACACCAGTTAGGATCAGATTGATAACATCTGTTTGTGGCTGTGCTATCCTAGGTCAGCAGGGCTCAGAAGGAACATAATCCTCTTAAGATAGCTCCTCTTTCTTTCCCTGTTTCAGGTGGGATGTACAGTTTCCATAAAGAAAGGGCAAGATTTTGTTCAGGATTGTAGTTCTGGAAGAAATATGAAGGAACAATTTCTCAGAACAGCTGGGTTTAAATAGATGCTGAGTGTCAGGCTGCTTGTTGAGCCGTCTTGGCAGTGCGTTGCCTACCAAGCCATCCCTAACAGTCTTCTGTGGATGGTCCTCTGGTGACTGTCCACAGAAGACAATGCTGATGTTCGCAATGCCTTAATTCTACTGTCATCTCAGAGCCTTTCTGTTCCTACTTAAATCAGCCCATTCTCCACCAATATCTTGTGTGTTATACCTCCTAAATATTGCTCAAATTGTATGTTTTCTGTAGAGACAATTTCAAATTTGCATATTTTGTTTACTTCCAGTTTTCCTTTGTGAACTTTTTTTCCTGCTCTGAGTCCAAGTTGGACATGGAGCTCAGCCTTGCCCCTTCAACATGATCTCATGTTTCTGTTCAAAGAGCTAGGTCAGAACGATGGACACAGGAACTGAATCAACCCAGAGCAAAGCATAGTCGACCTCATTGGCCATGCAGGGGGTGCAGACTGGATGGGATTCAAGCCTGAAGTGGTTGAATCAAAGGATGGAGAAGAGAGATGGAGATCGAGACTTGGTGATAACAGTTGAGCCTGTAGGCCCAGCTGTGCCTAAACCTTACCTCTGTAGCTGGGCATGGTAGTCAAAGCCTTTGATACCAGCATTCAGGAAGCAGAGGCAAGCAGATCTCTTCTGAGATAGAGGCCACTCTGGTTTACATAGGGAGTTCCAGGTTGGGACTATGGGGAGACTCTATCTAAAATAAATAAATAAATAAAATGCCAAACAAAAGTAAACCAAACCAACTAAACAAAAACACACCCCCTTGCCTCTGCAATTTTCATTTGAGTTACATTTCTGTTAGGGGCTGCTGAACATTATTCTAATAAATACTCAGTTTTCTGTACCCACTCGGCCCTCTCAGTCTCCTGACACAGACGTTTCTTATTTTCTACCCTCAAAATTCTAGTTTTACTTTGAAATGTAATTCAAGTGCTATTTCTTCAGTAAAGCCTTCCATAACCCTGTGCCCCAGCCTGAAAGGTAGCTAGTTCTGTTTTCCTAGAAACAAATTTTGTTTGTATCCATCACACCATGGTGGAATTGCCAACCTATAACAAGTCTATGGCACACCTGCTTGCTGCTGACTGATTCCTACTGTCCCTTTTCTTTCTTATATCAGGGCCTGTAGATTGTTTAGATTTTCTTTATTTTTTTATTATGCTTATTTTCTGTGTGTGTGTGTGTGTGTGTGTGTGTGTGTGTGTGACCTGTGTAACACACAGGTTACTGGGCATGTATGGAGGTCAGAGGACAATTTGAAACAGTTGGTTCTCTCCTTCTACCATGTGGGACCTGGAGGTTGAACTCAGGTCACCAGCTTTGGTGGCGAGCATCTTTACCTGCTGAGATATATTGCTGGCCCGGTCTGTCTGTTCTGTACAGTCCAGAGAATAAGCAATGATAGGCATACTTTGGGTTTTGAACAAGTGAGTTTATTAAGTACATAGCAAGCAAAAGTAAAATAACAAATAGGAAGTAGTAGGTTGATAGCAAAATGTAATCAAATCAGGTACTCAAAACACCCAGAACAGATGAGTAGGTAGCCCAATTGAGAGAGCAAGCAATAGGTAACATCAAATTGGGTGCTTACGAACATCCAGCAGAAATAGACTGGGGAAGCCCCATTGAGGCAGGCAGCTCGATTTCTAAGCCTTTAAGTCACACTTTCTCTTAATTGTGTTTCATACATAAGACCCATAAAGACTTTTGAGCTAGAAATTTCAGGCTCCTTTCAATATGGCTACACTCAGAAAATACTTAATACAGAATTCTGACTTTAGGAACTCAATATAGTAACAGCTGTCAGAAACAGTCATCAAATTTGGATCCCAGAGAGGCTGCCCTAGGCCATAGGTAAAATTCTTCATCATCTTAGATAAAAATGCATTTCCTTTGTTCTGACTCATGCCCCAGGGGACTGATCAGGCTGATGGTGATGATTATTGTTACAAGCAGTAATTATTGCTGGCTGAACACTGATTCTAGAATTTCTGAAGTTAAAACAAAACAGCTATTTTTCTAGCAGGGAAGAGAACTTTATCCCATAGGATTGTGCTGTGTAAGTCCCATTCATTACAAGTAGAACAGCAACCACGTATAGTTATCTTTGGTATCATAAAACTCAAAATTGTTATCTCCCAATGAGCTTTGAAAGCAGAGGCACTGCCATGTAGAAGGAAACAAAAATTAGTCACATCCTTCAATTGAAAGAAAATTCAGCAGAGAAAACATTCATTTCTTAAAGTAATGGTGGAGAGCTTTGATGGCGTAAGAAGCAAGGACCGGATCAATGCGTGGATCATCATGAAGGCTGCTACAGGGCCTGTGGGAGGGTTTGAATGAGAATGTCCCCTATAGGCTCTGTGTATTCGGCCACTTGGGCCCCAGTGGGTGGTGCTATTTGGGGAGGGTCATGGAACCTCCAGGAAGTGTGGCCATGCTGGAGGGGTGGGCTTTGAGAGTGTATGGCCTCATCCCACTTCCAGCTTGTCTCTCTGCTTCCTGTGAAGATCACAGCTTCAAGCACTCAGCTTTCTGCTTCAGCTGCCACCTGCCCCCACCATGATGAGCTTGTTTCACTCTGGACCTGTAAGCCCAATAATTCTTCCTTCTATGAATTGCCTTGGTCATAGTATTTTATCATAGCAAAGGAAAGTAACTAATACAGCCTGTTTACTGTTGGGTTAAACATTGTCACCAAAAGAAGACTGAAGAGTACTCTTTGTTGAGATAGATGAATACAGACTCCATGATCCACAATTTTCTGGAGATTTAGAGAACCAGTTAAAGCTGAAAGAATAATTATACTCACCAAATTTCAAACTTCTCCAAAGGATTTTTGAGAAACCACAGTACAAGTACAAAGTAATCTCTTAAAGGTAAGATGTTAATTTTAGATTTCCTTAGATTTTATCATCTCATTCAAAGCCTCTCCACACTAATGCCTAGAGGGTATCTTTGAATTTAGCTTTATCTATTCTTGGGATGTCAACTAAAACTACTACATTTGTTGTTGTTGTTGTTGTTGTTGTTTTGGAGACAGGGTCCCCAGATGGCCTAGAACTCACTATGGGCTTGTTATCTCTGAGTTCCACCTGCCTCTGCCTCCGTGGTGCTGGGATTAAAGGCATGTACCACCACAGAGGGCTTGCTTCCTTTGTTGAACAAGTGCTGTGAAGATAAGAAGTGAAGAGAAATATAATACAAAATGATAGGTTGGATGGCAGCCAATTTAGAGTGAACAGTCAGGGATAGGAAGTGACTTTTGAGTTACAAGAAAGTTGTCCAAAGAAAACTAGGAAAACCAAGCAGAAGAAGAAGCTTTTAGATTTTTTTTTTCCTGGAGTATAAAGTGTTTTTGGAATACAGGGATACTCTCTATCTACATACAGCAAGGGAGGAATATTGGGGACAGTGAGCCGAGGTGATGACTCAAGTGTAGGTAAAGCCATACTGGCTCAGATTGAATTACTTTAGTTGCTAGACAAAATCTGATCAATGGTTTGTCAAGCCATGCAGAGTGTAGATGTCATGAGGCAAGGGTGGAAGAGGAGATGCAGTGAATATGAATGGTGACAGTTAGACCAGAATGAAGGGAAAAGGAAAGAGAGAGGAAGTCAAGACATTCTACAAAATATGCTAATGAATTAGTGTTAGAGTATAAAAGAAAGAGAAAAACCAATGCTTGAGCTCAGGGAGTAAGGCTTGGGAAGGAATGAAATATTTTTTAAAAATATTTTTTATGGCCGGGTGTGGTGGTGCACGCCTTTAATCTTAGCACTTCGGAGGCAGAGGCAGGCAGATCTTTGTGAGTTCAAGGCCCCAGCCTGGTTTTACATAGGCGTTCCAGGCCGGCTGGGCTACAGGGGAGACCCTTGTCTCGAAAATGAACTATATAATATCTCTATATATATATATATATATATATATTATGTATTATTTTTATGTGTATGAGTGTACTATCTGCATGTAGGTTGGTGCACTCGTGTCATGCAATGCCACGGAGGTCAGAAGAGGGCATCAGATTCCCCTGGAACTGGAGTCAAAGATGGTGCTGGGAATCAAACCTGGGTCCTCTGTAAGAGCAGTCAGTGCTCTTAATTGCTGAGCCATCTCTCCAGCCCCAGGAATGGAGTATTTTATGATTCATGGAAAAAGATTGTGACATGAAACAAACATTAGAAAAAAATGTGGGGGGAGGCTAACCTTGATAATGGAGTCTTCACTGAGTATTGAGAAAGGAGGAGAATGACTACAGACAGTTCTTTTCAAGAAGCAAACACAACATGTGATAACAAAAATGCATGTACAGCTAAAGGGGTTTGGTTTGTTTTGAGATGGAGGACACTGGAGCCTATTTGTAAATTACAGGAAGAAATGCAATGCATTCCTATGAACAGAGGAAAAACCATCTTCTAAAAGACAAGAGGAGGAACGGTCTGGAGCAAAGTGGATGATTGACCTTTGATGGAAAGAGGACTCTGTGCACAACAGGGAAGTAGGAGAAAGCCTGACCATCCACATACAGGGGTGAGTTTGTTGATTTGGAGGTAAGAAGACATGGGGTCTCTGTATTTTTGTATCTTCTCAACAAATGGCAAGACTGAGTCATGAGCTAGGGGTGTTGGGCAGAACGGAGAAGTACGGACGTGGGACAGAATTTAATGTGTAATGTAGGGAATGCAACTTGAAGTACGACAGGAGTCTGAGGCTATATGTTCAGCTGGGATTTGGGCTATGGATTTAAATTTTGAAAGTCAGCATGATTTGCTATGTGTTTTTTTCCTAGGGATATTTGATCTTACTATGGAGAAGATGTGGCAGTGAATTTTTCAATGTTAGGGGACTTCAGCAAGGGGGTGTGACAGTGGAGAAGGATGAGCTAGTGGAGGCTGAGCACCAGGAAGTGAGGGCGTGGTGAATAGAGAAGGAGGCAGCAGGGCCGAGGGTGAAGTTCTTTAAGAAGTTCAATGATTTATTGCAAAGACAGTGCTTGACTAAGTGAACAGAAAGCATTGGGGGTGTTATTAAAAGTTAAAGGTATTTTGCTTCAGCTCTAAAGGTTCTGAGTTAGCTGACTTAGAATCCTGAGCATCAGTGTTTTGAAGAGCCTCCTGTGTAATTACAGATGCAACTGAAATGGGGAGACACAACATCCCCTGACAGTTCTTAGTCTATTCATAAAAGAACTTAAGAGGGCTGAGAGATGGCTCAGCGTTTAAAACCGGCTGTTCTTGCCAATGGACCTGGATTTGATTCCCAGCACCTATATGGTGGCTAACAACTGTCTATAACTCCAGTTCCAGGGGAATTCAACACCTTCTTCTGACTCTGCGGGCACTGCATGACATGGGTGCACGTACACATATGCAGGCAACACACTTATACACGTGAAATTAAAAGTAAAGAGAAATAAAATACATTTTTTAAAAAAAGAATTTAAGACTGGACCTAAACCGAAGCTTTAGGACAATTTTGTTGGAATTTAAAGCCAGACCCTATGGCAGGCGAGCTGGGAGTCTCAGCAGCCGCCTTGCGGAGGAGAATGGATGAGAGAAGGGAAAAAGCCATGAGGCCGTGCAGGCTTAGAGCTGGCATGGCGGTCGGACACAGGGCCGACGGGCGGTCGGACACAGGGCTGACTGGCGGCCACACGGGAGGAGAAGGAAGCTTTAGAGAAAAAGTAAAGAAGTACACGATGCTAGGGCAGCCCAAAGCATTAGAGAAAGCATGCTTAGAGAAGGAGTGCGAAGAAGAAAGGAGACATTATGAATTCTTCAGAAAAGCGGGCAGAAGACTCACAGAGGCTGCCACGTCTGTGGCCGGATCAGAAGCGCTGCACTGGGAGGTGGGACTCCAGCAGGAAAAGTTCACTATCTCGTTAACGCACTAGGTGTTCTATCCGTCTGTTTAACATGTCCTAAGGTGAACCTACCTTCCCAGGGGTGGTCCCATGACAGGATGATTGACCAGTGAAACTGGAAAGGTGGGTCTTCCCACACATAGACTTGAGATTTTACAGTCTTGACTAGTTAATCCTACGGGGCTATTTGCTACTGTAACACAACTCTGGTTAAGAGAGGTCATATCATAGGAAGATGTGCAGTCTGTTCACACTTGAGGACTGTTAGCCAGAGGTTTGAGACTGCTGGAAACTGCTCTCTTCTGAAGATGGTGGGTATAGGGTAGTCTGGGAGTGACTTAAGAAGGAACAAGAATTTCTTCCTTTATTGATCAGCTTCGGAAAAGGTAAGTTTCAATGCAACCACAGTAAATATTAGCTGGGATGAAAGTTCCAACTGTTTTCATGAACACATTTCCGTTGTTACAAACATTTCTTCGGCTCTCTGAGCTGGGCGTGGGGTAGGCGACCTGGAAGAGAGGAGGACAGTCTCGCAAGGACGGCCAGGCTCTGGAGAGTCCTCTCAACACTTGTCCAGTGCTTCGGACTATGCTAGGTTTCCATCAGCTGGCAGCACGACCATGGTTGGATCCAGGGGAAGAATTTGGCTAGGTTTCCAACCTAGAATCTCAACAAATCTGGATCTCTGAAGTCATTCACGTGCCGGTCTCCACTCATTATGGAAGAAAAAAGGACGTCCTTGTGTATACACATCCAAATGCAATAAGAGCACCTAACATCAAAGCAACCCAAATACAAATTCTTTATAACTCACTTCACTCATGACATAGATTCAAAACACAGTAAGATATCCTGTGACCTGATGAAACTAAAAAATAATTTCATTCATAGAAGTCAATAAAAGTGTTGTGTCAGAGCAATTTTAGAACAAAGTCCCTTGAATTCCAAAGTGCATTTGTGGGCTGGGTGTGGTGGCACGTGCCTTTAATTCTAGCACTTGGGAGGTAAAGGAGGCTGGGTCTCTGAGAGATCAAGCCAAACCTGGTCTACATAGTGAATTTCAGGTCAGCTAGGACTACAGGGAGACCCAGACTCAACAGTGGTGGTGGTGAACAGCCCCTTTCAATAAGCAACAACAGCTTTGCATTTATGATATATAACAGTAGATCCTAGTATTGATGAATTGCTGAAACAGAAATTTCCAGGATTATTCTAGAAACTAGCAGAAGGTATTTTCATGGAGCCCATAAAGTGATGTATATTTCTCCCCTGGCTTGTACAGTACCCAGAGAGATATGCTCTATCGCTATAAAATCAATATGGGGCCTTACCTACCTATATGGCCACAAAGGAATCAAGTGGCCATATTATATATATATATATATATATATATATATATATATATAGAGAGAGAGAGAGGGGGGACGGAGAGAGAGAGAGAGGAGAGAGGAGTGCATGCCTTTTTAATACCAGCACCATACACACACGTGGTATGTGTGTGATGCGTGTTGTGTGTGTGTGTATGTGTGTGTGTGTGTGTGTGTGTGTGTGTGTGTATGTATGTGAAACCAAAGAGCATCAAAGATAGATACCACCTAACAACCAGCCATAGCTGGGTTTAAAACTTATGGGCACTGAATGAGGTTACATGTGGCCAAAAAGTTTATAGAAATTGTTCAAACACGGCCTTTTCTGTTTACTGACATCAAAAATAAAAATTTGTGTACATTTAAGAGAAAATAAATTTTGAGACTTTAATCATGTTAAAGGATGCTTTCTATTGTTTTAATCTAAAGTAGAATTTATTGCAAAGAGGTGACAATGATCAAACAATGTCCAAGAGGCTAAACTTGAATATAACTATAGTAAATCTCCCTGACAATAATCCTAACTGTTAACATAACTACATTTCCATTGTTTCAAACATTTGGTTTAACTTAATCCCCAGAATATATTACTGCCAAAAGGAATCTCATTGACAAGAGCTAATGCATTGGTTACTCCTAAAACTATTCCCTCTTTTAACTGTTGACTTACTGGTACCGTTCGTCAGGAAAAGGGCTGTTTATTACCACTGTCATCAAACTTGGTTAAGTTCAGAGATACTTGCTTGTAGTCACTACGGTTTATTTCTTTGCTGGTTAGAGTCCACATGTGTGAACAGGAATACAGGGGCTCAGGCAA
This sequence comes from Rhizomys pruinosus, assembly GCA_009823505.1. Taxonomy (NCBI): domain Eukaryota; kingdom Metazoa; phylum Chordata; class Mammalia; order Rodentia; family Spalacidae; genus Rhizomys; species Rhizomys pruinosus. Next base: position 333,520 of record VZQC01013287.1, on the reverse strand, counting down.
TGCAGTATTCGCATCAGATGACAGCGTGACTGTGATGCGATGGGGGGGCGGGGGTGTTGGCTGTGCTTCTGGTCCAGATTCTTCCCGTGAAAGCCAACAGGCAAGGATGAGGAAACAAGATGCAGGGCTAATGCCCTTTCAAAGAGCTTTTATAGCCACAGCTTTGCTTAGAAGTGCTGAGGATGGGTTGATGGATCCTGGCTCTCCAACACTCCCCTCTAGTTCCTTAGAATGCTCCAGCCTCAGATTTGCAAGCAGCTCTCAGTATCTCAGAGCCCAAAGAGAAACATAAATTAGAATGCATCACCAGAACTTCAAATGTGAATGAGACTGTCTCCTACAACGGGAAGACTTCTGGCCAAGGAGAGATCAGGAAACATAAGTTGGGCTCCAGTTCAGTCATCAAGCTACCATGTCATTTCCTTTCTGGGACTTGGCTTCCTGCTCAGTCAAAGGAGAGAGGTCTAGTTTATCAACTGCGCTAACTGAGGCTCTTATGACTCCTTAGTGGTGGGGAGGTCGGAAACTCTGTGAAAGCAAGTTGTTTGTTTTCAGTAATGGGATCCTGAAGAAAGAGTTCTGCCTCAAAAAAACTTCAAACTGATTAAAAATGTTCTTTAAGCACTAGTTCTGAAATTCACTTAAGAAAAACTACTTTGAATTCACAGTGGGCATTTCTGAACTTGTTGATTAACACCTTAATCAGGACAAATCCTTTCTTCCACCCATTTTTAAAGTAGCTATTCATTAACAGTAAGGATGTAACATGTTACATCTCTTATGAAGCATTTCCCTCAAAATAGAAATCTCAAACGTAATATGAATGAAACTTTTAAGGCAAACCAAAATGTATTAATTTAAAAAACGCAATAGGATACCTGGGCATAGTGGTGCACGCCTTTAATCCCAGCACTCAGGAAGCAGAGGCAGGCAGATCTCTGTGAGTTCAAGTCCAGCCTGGTCTACAGAGTGAGCTCCAGGCCACCTGGGACTAAAGGGAGACCCTGTCTCAAAAAAAAAAAAAAAAAAAGCAAAAAAACCCAAAACAAACAAAAAAGCCTCAATAGGTAGATTTGCTAGTTTCTTTTTTATTTTTTTTTTTAAATTTTTTTTTATTAATTTTATTTATTTCTGTATGTGTATGAATGTACTGTCTGCATGCAAGTTTGTGCACCCGTGTCGTGCAACGCCGCGGAGGTCAGAAGAGGGTATCGGATTCCCCTGGAACTGGAGTTCTCCTGGAATTGGAGTTTCAGACGGTTCTTAGCCGCCATGTGGGTGCTGGGGATCGAACCGGCGTCCTCTGTAACAGCGGTCGGCGCTCTTAACCGCTAGGCTATCTCTCCAGCCCTNTCAGGTTAGTGTCCTTAGAGTACGTAAGTTATTTCGTTTTCCGTACACCTTGTGCTAAAAGTATTTATTGAGTATACTTTTTATATTCTTTGGGTGCTCGTTTTTTATGTGGAGTCGCCTGCAGAGGTACATAGAATCTTTGGGTCCCTCTGGCCCTTAGTGTTGCGATTTACTCAGTGAGTGTTGGACACTTGCACGTTCCAATGTGTTGTAGCTGAACACACTGATCCCCTGGAAGTCAGAAGAAGGGCATCTGGATATTGGGCTCTTGCCCCTGAACGTCAGGCAAGTGATGGGAGGTTTACACTTATAGTTCTCCTTTTGCACGTATGCCCTCCCCTGCCGGCGAACGTAACTGGTGCTGGAGACATCATGTCTTATTACCCTCCTTTGGCCGATCTCGCCCAGAACAAACCTTGTCCTCAGTATGGCTACATGAAAGAGTTGACACTCACACGACCATTGGCAAGCGTTGGCGACTATTAACTCTCGAGCGCAGACGGGATTCGTCCTGCCTTATGGGCTCCCTAGTGTGGATATGCAGTCGAAAGGTACACAAACTTCGGCCTTGTCAGTCCTTCAGATGACCATCCCTTCCCTATATGTTTCCCTCTTAACCCTTTTCATAAGCTGGTGCAGACCTGCGCCAAAGATATCGTGTTAGGTTATCCGTCAAACACTAGGGGCGGAAGGGTCCTTGTATGATCAAGTGAATGTCCTATCACTACGACAAGTATTCTCATTACGCAATTAGAAGTGCCCGTGGAATGTTAATGACACTCTCTCAAACTCCTAGTGTGGAAGAATAAGCAATTGTCTCATTCGTATTCTACCTTTCTACAAATTTCCTGGTGAAAGGAACCTAATTTCTGTAAGCCTCCAAGCACACTAAGGATCCATGGTTGGCACCTGGCAGGGAGCCACACTTGTGCTTCCCTAGTGTGGGATGACGTCATGTACTACTGGCGCTCTTGAGCCTCCAGAGAACAGATTTTCCTGCCTTATGCTCCCTAGTGTGGAGACTGCAGTCATGTACTACTGGCCTGCAACGTTCAAGAGGCTGAAGGCAAGAGGATCAAGAGCTTGAAACCATTTTGGACAACTTAGCAAGTTCATGACCATTCTGAGCTACAAGTAAAGTAAAACCCTGTCTCAAAAAATAGGAAATAATTCAGTTTTCAATGAAAGAACACTAAAATTTTAAAGAAAGTATTTAAGAGGAGCATCTGTGATTGTTCTAGGACACAGGATTCTTCCCTCTGCCGTAATGACATTGTCCCCCCATTAGGTTAGTGGATCGGCAACACGTAGGGTCTTAGAAGTTCCACTACATCAATAGGCTAAGGCTGTCTTGGTTGTAGGGGAGCCATTCAGGAACCGGATTTCTTTACGACCCTGGTACCCAGCTTATGTCCTGATGCAGTAAAACTCCACCATATCGTGTGGGATGTGAGGGCAGATCATGTACTATTCTGGAGGCCTTGAGCACCAAGGGCTTTAAGAACTGATTGTTATGCAAATTCCTCTTCAGTCCCTGCTCGGACCTCCTCTCCTTTGCGGTCTCCTCTCCGTGCCATGATCTGGAAGTAGTGGGTAGGGAACCTGGGCACGGGTTCCATTGCATGACTACTGCCTTCGGCTTGCTCGGATGCGGCTTTCAAAGTAATCTGCTCGATTCTTTTTTTTTCCTGCTGCGTGGCCTTGAAATTGCCTACTCTAAGGGTGTGGGAAAGACTGGGGGCAAGATTGCCGCTTCTATCTTCCACAGGAGTCACATTTTGAGCTCGGATCAGACAGGCTATTACCTATCTCCTTCTCCTTGTGAACGGTACTTTTTTTAATGCTTACCCGATGCGAGCACTGCAGTCCATGTACTCTGGCCTTGACTACTTTTCCTGGGCCTTATCTCCATAGTGTGGGGTGCAGTCTGTACTACTGGCCCTTGACTCCAGAAGATTCTAATGGCTTATGCTCCCTAGTGTGGGGACTGCAGTCATGTACTACTGGCCTTGAGCTCCAGACGGATCTTCCTGCCTTATGCTCCCTAGTGTGGAGACTGCAGTCATGTACTACTGGCCTTGAGCTCCAGACGGATCTTCCTGCCTTATGCTCCCTAGTGTGGAGACTGCAGTCATGTACTACTGGCCTTGAGCTCCAGACGGATCTTCCTGCCTTATGCTCCCTAGTGTGGACACTGCAGTCATGTACTACTGGCCTTGAGCTCCAGACGGATCTTCCTGCCTTATGCTCCCTAGTGTGGACACTGCAGTCATGTACTACGGCTCCAGCTGGTAGCCACTGTATTTTTTTTTTTTTAATTCCCACGAGCGTACTGTCTGCATGTAGATAGGGGCACCTGTGCTGTGCAGTGCTGCAGAGGTCAGAAGAGAGTGTCAGATTCCCCTGGAACTGGAGTTAAAGACTGTTCTTAGCTGTCATGTGGGTGCTAGGAATCGAACCCTGGTCCTCTTTGAGAGCAGTCAGTGCTCTTAACCGCTGAGCCATCTCTCCAGCCCCCTCCTTTTTAAAAAATATTACTGCATACTACTTGTTAATTTAGTTTTCTACTACTGAAATAAGGCTCATAGTAGGTTTTTTTAAATGTCAAAAAATAGTATTTTTTGTTCAGACCCACAATAAAAATCAAATAAGTAGCCTACAGTTGTAGGATTTCTAAGTGATTCATAGAAACAAAATATTGCCGGGCGTGGTGACGCATGCCTTTAATCCTAGCACTTGGGAGGCTGAGTTCAAGGCCAGCCTGGTCTACAGAGTGAGTTCCAGGACAGCTGGGATTACAGGGAGACCCTGTCTCGGAAAGACCAAAAAAAAAAAGAAACAAAATATTGGGGGAGGATAATTCAGGGTTCATAATTCTACACAAAATAGTCTACTCTGGTTGGCTTAAACAGAAAAGTTTTACTAACAGAGATTATGCAGAGTTGTGGGAGGAGTAGAGAGCCTGGCTTGGGTGCTTCACAAGGCATCTACAGGAGCTCTCCCATAGCAGAGGGATGACCTAAAGAAACATTTTCCCTGCCTTCCCTCCCTTCTCTCTTTCTCTCCTCCTCTGTCCCTCCTCTTCATCTTCTCCTTTCCCTTCCTGTCTCTTCCTTTTCTTTCTCTGGCTCTTTCTTAATATTTTTTCTTTTTCTATTGGCTTTCCAGACAGGGTCTTATGTGGTCTCAAACTTATTATGTAGCCAAAGATGACCTTGAGCTTTTTATCCTCCTTCCTCTACCTCCCAAACCCTCTGGGATTATAGATATGGACTAGGTACCAGTGCCAGGTTCCGCCTGCTTCTTAACATGAATAATGCTTGGGACAAGCTGCCAGGAACTCTGGCATGGCCTGCTCCGGAGACCTGGGCCCCTTGGATCCAGGGAGAGCCCACTGTCCTCTAGTGACCACTGCCTTCCACTCCTCATTCTCCCTCTCTATCTAAGCAGGTGTGTCTGCTGTTTGACAATTTGGCGAGACTAATTGCAATGAAGAGGGTGGGTCTAGCCACACAGTTTGCTAACAGCTGATAAGGAGAAGGGTTATATGGGGTAGCATGATTGGGAGTGAAGAAAAAGAGCTATCTTCCTTCAAGGAGGGGCCAGAGTCCAAGGCACTAAAAAGGCAAAGCCTGGCTGGCAGCCTGGACAGAAATCAGTCATTGAGTGGTCCTGGACAAGAGGGTAGAACTGTCACTAGGGCTTCTGAGTAGAAGGAGAGTACTTCCAGTGACTGGCTTGACTGTCAAGTAGATATGCCAGAGATCAACATGAAGGATGGAGAGTCAAGGTCCAGCTTCAAGACGGGAGTGGCTATAACGAGTAAGAAACCACTGTTCTCACTTGTCCTGACTTGGTTCAGTCCAGGATAGAAGGTTAGCAAGACAGATTCAACATACAGGTACCAGCTTATGTGCCAGCTCAAGACATGTCCAGAAGCTGAATTTCACTTGTATACTTTTGATTCTGAACAGGGGAGCAGCCAGTACCCCCAGACCCTTACAAGCACAAAAGAGATCCCAGTCTCAGCTGACAGTCTCACTAGTTTCTCCTGTTATAGTCAATGAAAGCAATGCTCCAGTTGCTGATTGCTATACACCAAACCACTCCAACATGGTGCTGCAGGGCAATGATCATTTTTATATACACAGGCCATGTGCTCCTTGTCTCTGTGTCAGAATACACGAGACTGCATCTGGAAATACTCAAATGTCTGGAGGTGACTCCGACAGCTGGGAGCTAGACTCATTTGGGCACTTCACTCATCTGTTTGGCTTCTGTGGTAGGGTAGCTCAAAGGCTGTACTTTGGGGCTGCTAGAGAACATTTGAGAGATCTCTCCTAGCATTCCTCATAGCATGGCTGCTGGGTTCTGGCATAGCACACCAGAGAGGGAACATGCAAAGAGCGAGGCTTTCAAGAATCTTGGTCTGGAGAGATGGCCTAGCGGTTAAGAGTGCCGACCACTCTTACAGAGGACCTGGGTTTGATCCCCAGCACCCACATTGTGGCTGAGAACCGTCTGAAACTCCAGTTGCAGGAAAACTCCAGCTCCAGGGGAATCCGACACCCTCTTCTGACCTCCGAGGCATTGCACAACACGGATGCACAGACCTGCATGCAGATAGTACATTGATACACATACAGAAATAAATAAAATTAAAATTAAAAAAAATATTGAAAAAAAGAATCTCAGGTTGAAGCTGCAGGAGCTTTTATGGGCAAGCCTTGGAGGTTGGGTGACATTGGTCTGCTCCATTCTTTTGGGAGCAACAATCACAAGCGCACCATGCTTCACGGAGAGGAAGCAGAGATTCTATTTCTCTGTGGGAAGACCACCAACAAATTGGGGATCCTGTTTTAAAACTGCTATTAAAACCAACCAACCAACTAACCAACCAACCAACCAACCAATCAACTAACCAACCAAACCAACCAACCAAACTAACCAACCAACTAACCAACCAACCAACCAACCAATCAACTAACCAACCAAACCAACCAACCAAACCAACCAACCAACCAATCAACCAACCAACCAGCATCTCAGAAGCATATCAACTGCATATTGACTAAGACGTGAATAACCTAGTCCCATTTATTTAAAGAAAAACATTGAAAACTCATTATTCACTGAGTACTCTACTAAGCACTGAGGCTATTCATCTGAATATAACCCTCAAGAAACTTTCAGTCAGATAGAGGAGAAAGATGTACATGTTGTTGAAACTTAAGTTTGGGCAAGGTACAAGAAAGGCATGGAAATGCTGTAATACCCTAGAACAAGGAACAATGAACCTGTAGGGAGTCTTTGGTGTCTAAAGGAAGCTTATGAGGATAAAGTTGGTCAGATCTGATTTTATTTAACCAGGATGCTAAAACTTTGGGAATATCATATGACCTCCAGATAGTGTGTTTTTGGACTTCAGATTCTCCAGCTCCCAGACAGCCCATCCACGTGCCACCAACAACTCACGTTTTTCTTTGGTAGACTATGGACATTTTCTTCTCCTCAGTAGCTATTCTTGATATTATTAATTCTACTGAATTTTATTAGTTTCACTATTTATTAGATTTAGCCAGGCAAAGTTGCTTTGTTGCTGGAAAAACAAAACAAATGGCTGGGTGTGGTGGTGCACGCCTTTAATCTTAGCACTTGGGAGGCAGAGACAGGTGGATCTTTGTGAGTTCAAGGCCAGCCTGGTCTACAGAGTGAGTTCCAGGACAGCTGGGACTACAGGGAGACCCTGTCTCAAAAAACAAAACAAAACAAAACAAAACAAAACAAAACAAAACAAAAAACCAAACAAAAACCAGTTCAGTACCAGAGATTTTATACACTCAGTCTATTACTAGTTAGGACACTTCGGAAGTTGCTTAACTTATGCCAGGCATGGTGGCACTTGCCTTTAATCCTAGCCCTTGGGAGCAGAGGCAGGTGGATCTCTGCAAGATCGATGCCAGCCTCGTCCACATAGTGACTTCCATCAAGCCAGAACTCTGGAGGCATTGTCAAAAACTCCCCCAAACAGTAGCTAAGTAACATCAGTTAGTTCATCTGTCAAATGTCAGAGAATTATTCTGAAAAAAAAAGGCAGTGTAAACAAAATGCCAGCATAGTACAATAAATAATATTGTTGTTTTGGAGTTATTATCTTGGAAACATTAGGGAGTCTGAGATGACATTTGGAAGCTGAATATCAGTTAAATGGGGAGAAAAGAGAGGTTAGATGGATCAAAAACACATGAAAAGGCTATTTTGTGAGTCTACTTAAAAGTGACATTTGTTTTTGCCTTTGCTTTGGGACCCAGAGATTTTCTTTTAAATAAAAAGGATTTAAGGGCTGGGTGTGGTGGTGCATGCCTTTAATCCCAGCATTCAGGAGGCAGAGTCAGGTTGGATCTCAGTAATTCAAGGTCAGTCTTGTCTATATAATGAATTCCAGCCCAGCTGGGGCTACAGGGAGATCCTGTCTCAAAATGAAAAATAAAAAAGAGGGGGTTAAGAAAAAAAAAAATCGAAACTGTAATTCACTAACAGCAAATTATACCAGGTATTTTCTTTCAAAAAATTACTTATTTTTATTTTTACATGTATGATAGTATTGTCTGCATGTATGTAAGTGCACTTGTGTCATATAATGCCTGTGAAGGTTCGAAGAGAGTATCATATTCCTCTGGAACTGGAATTATTGATGGTTGTTAGCTGCCATGTAGGTGCTGGGAATCAAACCCGGGTTTTCTGCAAGAGCAACCAGTGCTCTTAACCCCTGACCTGTCTCTCCAGCCCACACCCCAGGTATTTTCAGGTCTAGATTTCTCAGTATCTTTGTGCACCAAATAATATGCAGTTCTCCCCTTCACAAATCACTGAAGCATCCTGCTTAATAACAGAAATGTTCTTGAATAAAAGGAAAGTTTCTGGGACCAAACGTAAGAGGGGCTGCAAATCTTGGTAGCTTGGGCTTATGAGAAGTGGAGTCAAGAGCCTCCCAAGTGCTAGGATTAAAGGTGTGCGCCACCAAGCCCGGCTAAAACTTAACTTTGAGAACAAAAAAAGAGGGCAAGGCAGTATAAAAAGATAATCAGCACATTCAAAAAACAACCAAAGAAAAATTATAGAAATTTAAAAATTGACAGGTTGGGGCTGGAGAGATGGCCTAGTGGTTAAGAGCACTGACTGTTCTTGCAGAGGACCTGGGTTTGATCCCCAGCACCCACATGGCAGCTAAGAACCATCTGTAACTCCAGTTCCAGGGTGTGATGGTTAATCCTGTGTGTCAACTTGACTGGACTAAGGAACAAATAAGAGAAAAAGGATGTTTGGATTGGACCACCTCAACCCGGATGGCCCACCCCAAATGTGGGCGTTACCTTCTCAGCAGGCAGTATAAAAGGCTAAGGCAGAAGGAGCTGGTCCCTTTTTTTCTGCGGCTTGCCTCTCTCATCTGGTGAGTTTGTCTTGCTGCTGTGATCAACCCTTTGGATCCCAGCGTGTACTGAGACTGGCAGATCTCCTGGAATCCATCGAGCCTTCAGCACCAGATTGGGACTACTGAGACATCCAATCTTGTGGACTAAGCAGTTCCCTGGATTCTCAACCTCTCCAGTGTGGCGTGTCTACTGTTGGACTCCTTGAACTCTGTCACGTGTGCAAATCAATAAATTGTATATAGCTATATATTCGTCCTGTTACTTCTGTTTCTTTAGAGAACCCTGACTAATACACAGGGGAATCTGACACCCTCTTCTGACCTCCATGGCATTGCATGACAGGGGTGCACAAACCTACATGCAGACAGTACATTCATACACATACAAGAATAAATAAAAATTAAAAAAAATTGACATGCTAGACAGCTTATTAGATACATCTAAATAAAGAATTATTGAACTTGAAAGTAGTTCTAAGGAAATCATCAGAATTAAGTGAAAGAAAACTGATAGAATTTATGACAAAGGCACTAAGAAATATGGATTAAAGCAAGAAAATCCAACAAATACCTAATCAGAGAAAAGAGTTGAAAAGCTGAAATAGAAGCAGCATTTTATTTTTTTCAAAGCCAATTTTTTATTGAAGTTCTTCATTTCATATACAGTCAGGATTTTATTAATTTTATTTTTTTATTTATTTCTGTATGTGTATGAATGTACTGTCTGCATGCAAGTCTGTGCACCCGTGTCGTGTCGTGCAATGCTGCGGAGGTCAGAAGAGGGTGTCGGATTCCCCTGGAACTGGAGTTCTCCTGGAATTGGAGTCCCAGACAGTTCTCTGGCTGCCATGTGGGTGCTGGGGATCGAACCTGGGTCCTCTGCACTCTGTTCTCAACCACTAGGCCATCTCTCCAGCCCCTAGAGGCAGGATTTTAAAGGGCAATGGCTGAGCATTTGGTAGGGATTTTTTGATTAAAAAAATATGAAAAAATCTTCACTCTTAGAAAGTACAAATTTGAATCAGTATGTGCATTAGAATTAGTCAGGATAGGAATTAGATACAAGTGTTCCCCTCGAGGAATTTATAGTCTATGAAGAGAGATAACAGAGGTCTAGACAAAACCAATGTGGAAAGCAAAGACAGCACAGGAAATTTCAGCTAGGGAAAGATTGCTTCCAGGTGAAAGATCTGTCTCAACAGTTATTGGAGCAGATGATGTTCATCTTGGATTTCAAAAAGATAGTTAAGAAAAAATGTCATCATCCACTAAGGAATAATTTTACTAAGACATAATTCTGATAAGGTCATTCACCCTCACAGAATGAATCTTCAATACCCCTTAATTATTTTCAAGACAAGTCATAAAATTTTGCCTTTTATTCAAAGCCTGTCACAATATCTACCCAACCCACATTCCCAAACCTATTTCCCACAAAGTTCCTTCTTGAGCTCCACAACTTGGATAGATCTATAAGATTTCCGATGTTTTTGCTACATATCTGATATTTTCCTCTCTACTTCCTTATGTAGAATAATTTTGAATGAAAGCTAAAATTTTGGGGACTGTCTCTTGAAAACAACCTAGAGAGCTTGAATACTTTTCTTACTTTTCATTTATTTGTCAGATGACCTGACCTCAAATTTGAGATCCTCCTGTCTCAGATTCCCAGAGTCCCAAGATTACAGGCATAGGTCACTCTACTCCACCCTTGGATACTTTGAGTGGGAGAATAATGTCATCAGGAATCCTCCTGGGGAAGCTGAGAAGTCAGGGCTGTTGAAGGAAGTTCAGAAAGGAGGTTCCTGGACTAAGTCGAATGCCTTGTCTGGTAGACAAAAGCTATCAAATTGCCCATTGAATGTAAGGAAGAAACTTGACTGGCAATTCAGTCTATAACTGTTTTGGACACAAATGTGAAAATTTGCAGAACATTATTACGAAAACAGATCCATCCAAATACTGGTTATTATCTTGGCTTCTCTTGACTGGTCCTCCTACAAATCAGGGGTGGATTCAGTAAGACACATATGAATGTCAAATATTCAATATCAGAGTTCCAGCCCAATTCTAACCAGCTAGGTGAAAGCCTAGGTATAACTTGGTGGGTGGTAATTTTGCCCATAGACTTTCATTTTTACATGGACACATACCCAGGATAATCTTAAAAATTATTCTTTTGTTCCTCTATGAAACAGAAAACTCTTCCCAGGTTTGTTTGTTTTTAATGTTTTGGTGATTTTCTTTGAGACAGGGTCTCATTGTATAGTCAGGGTAGTCTCAAACTCACTATCTTCTTGCCTCAGTCTCTCCAGCGCTGGCATTATAAGAGTGCACAAACTTGCCTGGCACTTTCTCAGTTTTAAGAAGTATTTTTTTCAGATTTATTTTTAAGACAGGGTCTCCTTTTTAGTCCCAGCTGGCCTGGAGCTCGCTCTGTAGACCAGGCTGGCCTTGAACTCACAGAGATCTGCCTGCCTCTGCCTCCTGAGTGCTGGGATTAAAGGTATGCACCACCACGCCGGGCACTAAAGACGTTCTTAGCAGCAATGTGGGTACTGGGAATGGAACCTGGGTCCTCTACAAGAGTAGTCAGTGCTCTTAACAGCTAAGCCATCTCTCTAGGCCCAGAGTTGATTGGAAAGTATGGCCTAATAATGATCACTGTGTTTTCTAAAACATTCAAGGTCCTGTCCTGTGGACTTCCAGCATGTATACATGACAACTCGAAGTGGGTAAGTCAATAGGTCCATTCCTAGTTTCCCCTGTATACATGACACTCTCTATAGGTGTTTTTTCCCACTCCTAGAACTGTGGTGTGCATCTTTGTCTTAATCTTTGCAAAGACGATGAAGCATTTGCCATATGACATATCATCATTAAAAAAATAGACTGTTACCTCAATAGTCCAGCTTCTGGGGGAAAGTGACTGTAAATCAAGTTTTTGTAAGTCAAATCGTATTTTAAATGTCCCAGGGGAACTTATTATGTAATAAAGTAGCATGGAGCGAAAAATCATATTGTGATGTGGCTTTCATAAGCCTGGGCACACCTGTATCGCACTCTGTCATGCTTCCAGCATTTCACCCAAAGAAGGGTTTGAAGGTTGCCAGGTCTGCCTTGGACTCAAGTCAAGAGAATTAAGTTATTGAGTATGGAGTATCTTGTTACAAGGCAGGCCCACTCATAAGCTGTCTCAGCATGGATTCTATAGTAGTACATTAAAAAGATGTCGAAAATCTACTGTGTTTTAAAACACATTAAGCAAATTAATATGCTTTGAATATGTGTGTAGATATTGCTATGTCAGTCACAACCATGGGTTTGTATAAAGAACATTAAAGTACTATATGCATAAGTGTAGCAAATCTTTTATTTACTGGCAGGCAACTAACCTAAATAATTTAATGTACTGAAAGTAAAAGCATCAACCAGATTCATGGAAATTTAAAATGAAAAATGTTGAAGAAACAAAAAGAAGCATTTAAAAATGGATGAAAGGAAAAAGAAGGGGACTTCATTAAAAATCACTTTCTGTTTGAATTGTCTTTGTGGCTTTCATTTCACAGGCAGAGAACAGGGTAACCTAGAAACCTTAGACATCATCAAATACTGGCTCTGTACGTATTCTGAGGAAAGACGTGTGGTGTTGTGAGGCCCAGGGAGGAGGAGTGCATCTTTCAGCAAGTCTCCAGGCCTTTACCATGGGGCCTGGATCCTGCTGTGTCAGGCTGCCTGAGAGATGATCAGGACTTTCCTCCATGACTCATATTGACAGTGGCTTGGTATTTTGAACTGATTTGTCAGGACTCACGTACACAAGAGTCCCTTAAAAATACGTAACCAAAACCCAAACGCATATCCACATGTACATATTAGTGCCCATTCAAACTGCAATGTTAAGATTAAGATCTAGTTACAGCAGACAGTTTCATATACATCAAACCCTTGGGCTTCAGTCTGCTGACCAAAGAAAAAGTATCATTACAGATGAGAATGAAACAGACAGAGCCCAAGACCCCCCCCCCCCCCATACACACACCATTAATTTAAATTACCGAATATTAGAGTTTGGAGTTATAAATAGTTCCATTACTTCTTTTTTTTTTTTTTTTTTTTTTTTGGTATTTTTGAGACAGGGTCTACTTTTAGTCCCAGCTGGCCTGAAGCTCACTAAGATCAGGCTGGACTCGAACTCACAGAGATCCACCTGCCTCTGCCTCCTGAATGCTGGGATTAAAGGCATGCACCACCATGCCTAGCATAGTTCCATTTCTTAAATCTCTGCCACATAGCAGTCTTTATACTGGAGTGCTTAGTGTGCTATTTTTCTAAATTAAAAAAATTTATTTTCATATTTTTTATGTGTATGAGTGTACTATCTGCATGTAGGTTGGTGCGCTCATGTCCTGCAATGCCTCGGAGGTCAGAAGAGGGCGTGGGATTACCCTGGAACTGGAGTTAAAGAAGGTTCTTAGCCACCATGTGGGTGCTGGGAATTGAACCTGGGTCCTCTGCAAGAGCAGTCGGTGCTCTTAACTGCTGAGCCACCTCTCCAGCCCCTAGTGTGCTATTTTTAATTCTCACAATCATCTTATAAGATATATAATTATTACAATCATACAAAGGAGAAATTGGAAACTAAGATTCAATCATTTGTCTAAAGTCATACTTTGGTAAAATATAGTATTGGGCTTTGAACCTTCAGTAGATTGACTGTTCAGATTTAACATTCACTTGTGTGGTTGGTGGTGGGCGCTTTTAAATACTAGCACTTGGGATGCAGAGGCAGGTGGATCTCTGTGAGTTAGAGGAGAGCCTGGTCTACTGAGTTCTAGGCTGCCAGGGCTACACAGGGAGATCTTATCTAAAAACAAAAAGAAAACAAAAAGCCAAAACACTTTAAAATTATATCTTGCCTTCCAAAGATTTATGGACTGTACCGTGTCCCTAAAATCTGAATCTGCCATCTTTTCTAACAAAGGCAAGCTTCCAAAACATTTTTACATGTAAGTCCCATGCAGGAAAAAATGACTTATGCCCATGCACAAATGGAAGATTCTAGGATGAGTGAATTAAAGGCATGGTCACCTTCAAGGTGCCCCTAGCCAAGGGGAAAGAAGACGAGTAAACAAAGAGAAGGGAAAGAAATAAGCCATAAACATGTCAGTCAAATACTGGGACAGAGGAAGGGGGGGGGATGTCAATCAGGGCCCAGTGGTCAATGGAAATGGGCGACCAGAGATTTCTCTAATGGGGCAGAGGAGATGTAGCTTTTAAGTGAATGGGTTCAGACACCACCCTCTCCTTGATGAAAGGAGAAAGCAGGGTTTGAAACGAAGTTCAGACTCGGAGGTGTCCTGATCTGACAGGATAGAGAACCTGGTTAGGCATTTTCTAGAGCGTTGCTTCTCAAACAGCACGGTTCCAGCGAATCACCTGCGAAAATGCCGATTTCGATTTGGTGGGTCGAACTGGGGCTGGAGAATTTGAGTCTCTAATAAATTCCAGGTGATAATGGTCTTCGTGGAGCATCCGCTAAATCAGCAAGAAACGCGGAGGGCTTGCATTTCGCCGCAGACTTCCTGAATCTGAATCCTTGCTAGCAAGGCCCCCAGGTGATTCGTGCTCACTTTAAACTTTGGCAACCTTCTTTTAGGTGGTTCTTTATTCAGTGCAAAGGATCTAAAGAGGCCCCCTTGGCATCGCACGCCGGCAGTCTGGCTGTTTTCTGGAACCCTAACCCTCTCCAGGCGGAGAGATTTGTGCCCCAAGTAGCTGCTCCTCCAGATCCTAAGCCAGTAGCAGCTCCGGGAGTCGCTCGCCTCGTAATCCTCCTCGCTGGGTTCCTTCCCACCCCAACCCGCACTTCCCCGGGGCGCTCCAGCTGTTTCCCACCCCCTAGCCCAGGCAGCTACTGTGCACAGCTGGAGCCCTCGCCTGCTGCAGCGTCCGGGCTGCGGCTGCGGGCAAAGCCAGGCGGGGGCGCCGTAGACTAGGCTGTGCGGGCCGAGGCCGCGCCGGGCGATCTGGCTGGGAGAGGGCGGCCGGAGCTGCGGGCGGGGGAGCGCGAGCTCGGCGGCCAGTGCCCACCGGCGCGGCCTTGGCGCGGCCCCGGCGCAGCCCGGCGTTCGCGCACCACGCCAGCCGCCCCTCACTCCCCTGGAGGCGGCGCGCATCACCCTGGTCTGCGTTTCATAAGCGCCTCAGGACACAGCTCCCCAGCCTTGTGGGCCAGTCGTCAGCGACTGGAAACTGGGAAAGAACCCTTTATCTCCTGAGCTGGCCGGGCGGGGGCGGGGGGTGGTGGTCCTCGGGCGTTTACATTATACATGGAGTATTTAAAATCACCATCGCCCGTTCTTAAAACCCAGCATCCCTTTTGTAGTCTTCTGGAATGGGGGCAGGTGGGTGCGGGGGGACTCAGGGGACTGAGCAGGATTGTTTGTCTGACGGTTCGCTAAGAAATCTGGGACTCCAAACGCTATTTACAAAAGGCCGAATTTTACAACGTGGAGGAGGTGTCTGGCCTTCCAGGGCCTGCGGCTGGTCTGCGCCCACCGTGCTCGCCCGGGGCCGGTCGGGAGCTAGGCGCTTTCCGGCGGCGCCGACCACGCAGAGCGAGGATTTCGCTGGAAGAGGAGAGCGCCTGGCCCCGGGTCCGTGTGCGGCCGGGAGGGGCGACCCCGCATCCCCGCGCCGGGGGCCCCCTGCGCCCGACCCGCGCTCTCGCCTCGCGGGCGTGCCAGGCGCGGGTTCCCCGCTGTTCCCGGCAAAGCGCGGCTGAGAGTTGGAAGTTAACACCTTCGCGCAGCGCTGCGCCCGGACCTGCGCCCCGGCCGGGCCGACTGCACCCGCGCGCGCGTTTCTCGGAGGATGTCACTTAGAATTTGCTGTGTGAACATTTCCGAAGCCTAGGTATTCTGTCTCCAGGCTCTTCGGGTTTGTTCAAACTTTCGCGAGTGTGTGAGTGCGCGCGTGTCTCCACCCTCTCCCGCTCCCCTCCACCCCCACCCCGCCCGTGCGGGGCGAAGTCGTCCTATATAGCGATGATAAATATCCCTGTTGATCACTTGATTGATTACCTCCCTGAAAGGTCATGCGGGCTCGCAGTAATTTCCTTTCGCCTAAGGCTCCCTTTTCACTTTTACTCGGGCACGACAGCTCCTAGCACACGGGATCTTTATTTTTTATTTTAACCCCTAAATGCAACCCCTCCCGAAAACAATGCAGACAAGAAAAATCGAATAAAATCAACTCGAGACCTTTTCGCTCTGTCGCAGCCTCCCTTCTGATCCCGTTCTTTCTTTTCCTCGTCGCCCCCACCCCCTCTCACTCCAGCCCCCTTTCCCTAACTCCAGTGTATTCTGGACACTGTTTAATAGACGAGTGTCTTGCAAGTAAACTCAGGCGTCCCTTGGGTCTGCATTTCATGTCTGTGACGCTCTCTCTTTCTCTCCTGTGGACTGAAAATTCGGATTTCAACCACTAGACAAGCTATTAATTTAGCTAGGCTACCCAAGGTCCTGAACCCAATTAATTTCTAATAATTATAGCCCAAGGGGGCTAGATAGATCTCCCTGCCTCTTTCTTTTATTGCCACTCCACGCCACCGAGGTCAGCGTATAATAATAAAGTGTATATTTTGAAAGCGATCTCCAGAACAGTGAGTTATTGCAACGAATGAAGATTGTTTCCATTTTGGCTAATTGAGCCCCTGGCCGAAAGCTGGAGCCCTGAGACTAAATAAAGAGGACTGTTTCATTTCAACATGAAGAAACCCCTGCCTACCTCTGGTCACCCATTGAGAGTTTAATTTCTTAACAGCCAACCTGAAACCCAGCGTTGGGTAAACAGTATTAATAATTGCATTACAATGATTAAATTAATCTCGGTGGTAGCCAGGCAAATATAGGTTGGGATTCAATAGCACGATGTAAAGTTCACTGCACAAAGACAATAGGTAAAAAAAAAAATACCTCCACAAAGAATTCAAACTTTCTTCCAAAGCTACTGTGGGGCTGGCTCAATTATAATGCGAGGAAAGGAAAGGAAAATTTCCGGTTGCATGCTATGTATTGGAAATCAGTTCTTTGCCGGTTCTAGCATTAATTAAAGAAACATAGATAGAAAGAGGTATACTGGTCTGTTCCTTCGTTTTCAATACTTCCAGCTACACCCCCCCCACCTCCTTGCTTCTGAGGAAGGAGAACCCCCTCAAAACTACAACAAAACAACCCCCCTCTCATAAAACAAAACAAAACAAAACAAGAACAAGCAAACAAGCAGCCACTAGCTCTGGCTTTCCTAGTCGCTTTCAGCAAGGAAGCCACAGGATCCACGCACTGCCCTCCCCCACGAAACGAATTTCAGCAGAGGGCCAGGCGGGTGCATTTGGGGACCGAGAAAGGAGCTGCGCCAACTTGTCAGATCTCTCTCTCTCTCTCTCTCTCTCTCTCTCTCTCTCTCTCTCTCTCTCCCTCCCTCCCTCCTCCCTCCCTCCTCCCTCCCTCCCTCCCCTCTTTGGAACAGCTTAAATCTCAGGCCAGAAGGTGCTGGCAACCCCAGGGGCTGCAAGAGAAAGTCACCTGCTCTGGTCTCAGGCCTGGGACTGGGGACAGGTGGAACTGACCAGGCTCTTAAGAATGGAAACCCGCTGGGGCAGGCATGTGCATTGTGCGTACCTTAGGCTGAGCGGTATTTGCTCCACCAGGTTGAACACTCTTGAACTAGGAACACACACATAAGGAAGGAAACAAGAGAAAGGGGAAGAAAAGGCAAAGTGAAGAAAGGGAGCGGGAGGAAAAGAATCAGCTTTGAGGTTTGATTTTTTTTAAAGTGATGTTATGAATTATTTTATTTACTTGTTTATTAATTCATTTTTTTTTCCAAAAAATGATGCCATGTGTTTTCACAAAGGCTTGGCCCGAGGACACAAATGACTATTATCTCAATTAGAAGAGGTTGGATTCAATCACGTGCCACAGAGACTTTGGAAAGAGAGAGAGAGAGAGAGAGAGAGAGAGAGAGAGAGAGAGAGAGAGAGAGAACAGACCAGACGATGACCCTTGGGACTTTAAACAGCAGAAAGGGTGGGTACTCAGCCTGCATTTATCACTGTCCCCCAATTCTCAGTTTTCTATAAAAGTTTAAAAGACGGAGACTTTCACACGTGGGGATTTGGAGCCTCTAGACTGCTTCCGCCATCCAGGCTCCATGTTATTCTCTAGCCCACCATGTGGCTTATACTTTCTCAGCAGAAACAAGTTCAATGTCCAAGTGGGTTTTGTTTTTGACGTCTGGGTTTGAAACATGGTCTCTTCCTTCCTTACAAAACTCTCCTAGATCCCTCTGTTCTTAAAGGGAATGTACGTACCTGGGGATGAACTGAAGGGAATTGATTGAGGTGTGGAGTGGAGGGTGGGTCTCCCCACATTAAAAAACAAAACAAAACAAAACTGTATAGGGTGACAAGTGAAATGAAATATCTCATACACAACTTTCTCCAGTCCCAGGCAAACTCTGCTCTCCGTTTGTACCAAACCCTAGAGAATTCCCCTCTGGGGAAGGTTCAGCTCTAAGTTCTGACAGCTGGGCTCCGGTTGAGCCGTCCTCTGTCTTCCACCCTAAGTAATGCTCCCCAGAAGCTACTGTGTAGACCTCTTGCCTGTCAGTCTAGTGTTTCCCTAGAAAACCTGACCTCTCCAAAGACTCTGAAACTCCATTTCTCCCTTCCCTCTGAGAACATGTGGTGATTAGAAGGGGGACACTCCTAAATAGAGAGCAACCGATAGATTTGGGGGATTTTTAGAGTTGTAGATCCATGGAGATTCACACTCAGACTGCAGGAGTGACTGGTGCCTTTGCACATACTACGTGTGCAGGCACATACACACCTGTATGCACAATGCAACGGGAGCTAGCTGTATCGGGGTCTTGTAAAAACCAGGTGCCTCTTTGGGGGCGGGAAGATGACTGAATTCCCTGGTGCTCCTGTGTGTGGGTACCAGGCCTTTCTTCATGGGAAGTTGTTTCATTCCCGCTCTGTGTAATTTCCTTTTTTACCTTCTCCTTCCCGTCCTCATATTTCAAGGTTACACATCTGTCTCCCCAGAGACCTGTAGCTTAGCTCTCTAGGGACCTATATCTTACAGTCAAATGCTGCTGGAATTACACAGTTCTGAGAAGGAAAAGTGGCCTGTATCTTTAGGTTGGGTAGATCCTCTAAGCTTTGACTGTCTTGGCCATGGAAGCCCTTGGAAGTTGAAGCTTCTCTCTCTATCTCTCTCTCTCTCTCTCTCTCTCTCTCTCTCTCTCTCTTTCTCAACCCCAGTTCTAGCTCTAACAAGAAACACCAACAGGTGCAAATAAATGTTCTCTGATGACCCCTGTTCTCTTCTCCTGGCTCTGTCAAAACCCCGGCCCAGGATCTCCTTTCTCCTTTCTTACTTGAGCATTAAGAATGTATTGCTGGAGTACTGAGACTGAAAAGACTGTAATTTTCTTTTATGGTGTCTGGCAGGATTTGCAACAGATATTAATGAAGACACAAATAGCACGTGTAAGGTTTTAAAAACAACTGTTTAATGCAAGAAGGTTGTTCCAAGAGAAAAAGCCATTCGGAGCTGGGATTGATTCATCCATACCCTTTGCCTCCACTTCATTGGTAAATTCTGTAATTAAAGCAAATTTCAACAACTTTTTTTTTCTGGTAGTTTTCTAGGTATGTGTGTGGAATTTCCCCTCTCTTCCTCCTTCTCGTGACCCCTGAGGTTGTAGGTTTCAGAGACTGAGTGGAAATGGCAGGCGGGCCAGGCTGCAGCGGGAGGCCGGAAGGTGACAAGCCGACCTTAGGGGATGCAGGAGGTCTTGGATGTCAAATGCCGGCGCCCGCTGGGACCTGAGAATCAAGGGCGATTGTTGCTACTTGATGGGAATAGACTACTGAAATGTTCCAAGGATAGCTGCTAGTGCCGGTATTATAGCTAAAATCCAGAAAGAAACAGTTATTCATTCAAAGCGGAAGCCGCAGGAACTTCAGAAGGAGTCGCAGCAGCCGCAGATTTCCCAAGTTCAACGTGATTCTCACTTTCTCTCCTGGACAATTCCGGGTCCAGAGCTTTCTCTAGTTCTTTTGTGGAGGGAAAGGTTTATCTTCACGTTTCCCCCCCTTCATTCTTGTTTTCCGCACAATGGTGTAGAAACTGCAATTTACGGTGAGGAAACACTAATAATAGTTACACGTAGGTTTATTGGTGATTCCAGTCCAGTCAGTCTTCTGCCCCACGAATCAATTCTCTGTCCAAGACTTTTCATTTCTTTCTGCTTTTCTTTTCTTTCTCTTTTTCCCTTTGGGCGAGGTGCGCTGCCCTCCAGCTCCCCGTGCTGGCTCCCCGCCCCCCGCCGCCCTCCCCGCGGCTCCCTTTCTCCGCCTCCTCCGCGATTGCCATCTGACAAGATCTCCAAATCAAAGTGATAAATCGCTCCAAACTTTTTTTGGCGGCGCTGAGATGTTGGAGGGGCGTCTAGCGCGCATGTGCGAAGGTGTCCAAACTGACAATGCTAGAGATAGCGAGTGTGGATTGAAAGAAAGGGAGAGAGGGAGGGAGAGAGAGTGAAAGACGGAGTGTGGAAGAGTGTGTGTGCGTGTGTGTGTGTGTGTGTGCGAGCGCGCGCGCGTGTGTGTGTGTGTCAGAAAGAGAGAGAGAGAAGAGAGAGAGAGAGAGAGAGAGAGAGAGAGAGAGAGAGAGAGAGAGAGAGAGGAGAGAGAGAGAGAGAGGAGAGACCAAAAGAAGGAAAAGATCCAAGAAAAAAAAACCCCAACCACACAGCAGCGGCTGCAGGACTGGGCACAGCATGAGATCCAAAGGCAGGGCGAGGAAACTGGCCACAAGTAGGTGCAATATCCCTTTTCTATCGGCTCCCCCTCCTCTGCCATCTTGCATACGTTTCCAGCGCTCGGGGACAGAGCGCGGGCTGCTGGGGCGCCGGGGGCCCGGGCAGAGGGCGGGAGCCAGCAGTCCGCACCCCGAGCAACCTGCCGGTTCCAGCCTCTGCGCAGTGGCGGCTGCTGCGGGCGCCGGAGGAGCGGGGCAGCCCTGAGCCCCGCGCCAGGACCAGCTGTGGCCACTCGGGGTGGGGGTTGGGGCAGCAAAAACAAGGTGGGAGGGAGGAGAGAGCGCGAGAGTGAGCGCGAAGCGGTGGGGGGGCAGGGGAGTGTGTCCCCCTCCCCTCCCTTCCCCCAGGCGGGGGAGAGTCGCCTCTGGCCAACCAGCTAGTCCCCGGAGCGGGAGGAGGGGGGCGCGGGGTGGGGGAGGCGGGCTGGGGCAGCGAGTCTGCCGGAGGCTCGCGGGGTTTCTGGGGTTTGGGACGGGTGGCGGGCGCGGAGGGAGCGGTGGTGGCGGCGGCGGCGGCGGCGGCGGCGGTGGCGCCGGGTTGGAGTTGGGAAAAGTTGCGAGGCGGCCGCCAGCAAGTTGCGCGGGCTTCGGGCTGCGCGGAGCAGCCGCTGCGGTAGTGGGCGCTGTGCGCGCGGTCTCGGCGTGTGCGGCGCGGCGGGAGCCGGGGGAGGGGAGACAAAGGGGGGCTGCCATCGCGGGGCGGGGGGGCACCCCGGGGCAGCGCGGCGCTCCGGGCTCCGCCGAGCCTCCAGGCAGGTGGGGAGAGAGGAGGCCGCGCTCGAGCGCGCAGGGCCGGGGCGGAGGGCGCGCGGCCGGCGGGGACAGCCTGGGGACAGCCGTGCCGGAGGGCGCGCGCGGACCGCGAACCCCGGGGCAGGCCGGGCGCCGAGTGACCCCCAGGGGGCGGGCTGCCAGAACTGAGGGCCGCCGAGAGGGCGCGGCTCAGCCTGCGGCGCTCTTGAGGTGCCGCCGGGTCCCGGGTCACTCTTCCTCCCCGGCGCCCCCTGCCTGTCCCGAGCTGAGCAGCTTGGTCACGCGGGATCCGGGTGGGTTGGGGTCGGGGGCGACAGGGTCCTCTGTACCCCCACCCTTTTGGCGAAAGCCTGGGTGACACGCCTGGACAGTGCTGGGTAGGACCGGCGGCTCAACCCGGGCGGCAGGCGGCAGGCGGCAGGCCTGGGTCTTTGCAAATGCTTCGGAACAGACCCGGCGTGGAGCGGCCGAGCAGCCCGAAGCGTTCTTCCCGGGTCAGAGCTGCTTCGGTGGGGACCAGTCAGGCCGCCCGTTGCTCTTTCACGCTAGCATTTATTGAATCTCAAACTCTCTTAATTGTTTTGTTTGGGACCTGGGTATGAGAGGTGGAAGGTGGGTAGAATGCCACCCCCCCCAAGTCCCCACTGTCCCCTTCCCGTCGCTTGCTTGCACCTTGGACCCTGAGTAGGCGCGCAGCATCCTCGGGGCACCGCGGCACCTCCCGGCCACGCACGGCTTCCAGGACCGGAGTCCACGCTGTCGCCCGGCAAGACGTGGTCTTGAAGCGCCTTTCCAGAGGCTAGGCGGCTCCTCACTCAGGCGCTCACACACTCCCTAACGACATCTTTTCCTCTCCAGCTTGGGTCTCAAGGATCAACCTAAATATAGGCTGTCTGTCTCGGCCCAGGCTGTCTGCTGCTTTTCGTTGCAACAGTGTCAAAGTGCGCCAGTGGAACTGTTTTTCCTGTTGGCTTTTCATTGTCCTATGCCTCTGTTTTCATCGGAAAAGGGAATAAATGCTTGTATGACTGGAGGCTTGAAAGCTTCAGTTCCAAGTGAAGTTGTGTGTGTGTGTGTGTGTTGTGTGTGTGTTAGCGGGGGGGGGGCGTTGTCAACCCGCGGTATAGTTGGTGAAGTGAGATTAACACTCACAGGCATCGGCGAATGCGAGAAGACAATGGCAAAAACCTTACAATTTTTTACGCCCCCCCCCCCGCTATTTTAATTACTAGGCAGCAGTACACCGACGTATTAAAATATTTCGAAGCCCACTCAGTACCCAGAAACCCAGCCTCATTTCTGGTCTCATGAGACTTGTCAGTTATCCCTGGAGAGACACTAGATTTTGTCTGCGTTGCTGAGGATGCTTATGCAAGATCTCAACTCTTGAAACTTTTCTGAGCCCAGGTTCCCACTGCAGAGCCTGAGCTCTTTCAGCTCCCATCCCCAGACTGAAGCAATGCTTTGTGCAGTTTTTCCAGTTACAGTCTGAGTAATAAAGGAATTCATATTCAAACTACGGATTTTTTTTTTGTATTTTAAAGTGCTATTTCTTTTCGTGGAACCTCGCGTGGCAGAGGTGGCTGGTGATCCCTGCTGTGCAGTCATCCTACGGAAAAACTTCGCGGCTCTGTCGCTAAGGCCCTTTCTTTCTTTCTTTTCTTTCTTTCTTTCTTTCTTTCTTTCTTTCTTTCTTTCTTTCTTTCTTTCTTTCTTTCTTTCTTTCTTTCCTTTTTCTTTCTGAGTTAGGTAGTGCGACCATCATACTGGGGTGGGGGGGGAACACAAGACAAAACAAGTCTACCTTTATAATGGCAAACATAAGCACTACAGTGAAAACAAATGGTAGGAATAGCTCTTTCCCCGGTGGCTGCTTATTATTTTTTTGTCTTTCATCCATTTCTTTGGTGGTTTTCAGTCCAGCTTTGGTCTTCGTCAAAGTAAAGAGTAGAGAGACCTAAGACCACATACCTTGAAAATACCTCCGATGTTACACAAAGAGATCAAATGCACCATGTTGACTTCAACTTGTAGGACTTATTTTTACACAATACTTGAAATTGATAATTTCGTTGTAAACCATATTGGAAGACTTAAAAATTTAATTAAAAAATAAAGAAGAGATAAGCAAGAAAATCGACATAACATACTGTCTAAAACCTTCGACATATTTCCATCTTCAAGAAAACGAAATTAGCCAAGCCCAGTCTGGCAAAGGGAAATTTCTCAGGCGTTTGGGGGGGGGGCAGTGGGAGCTTACACCTGGGCCTTTCCAGATGTGCCAACTGTGACTCTTCTTTAGAGAGGGGAGGAAGTGAGGTTGGGTCTGCAGGGTACGGAGTCTGAAGCCCAGAAGGACACCTACCCCGACTTTCCCAAAGTGCCAGCCCACAGGATTTCAATCAAAGCAGGAAGGAGATGCGTGGGGTCAAACCCCGCCGCTCCCCTCGCAGTCTCCTAAGGTGCAGAAGGCCTGGATATTAGGGAAACAGCGGCCTGAGGAGTTGTTCGACGCTGGACCTTTGTGGAAAAACAGTAATGCCAGGCTCTCCCTCCAGTCTTTAAAGCCTCTCACTTTCTCGGCGGTGCCTAGGACTAAAAACACGATGCATGCTCAGGTTGAGACGAGACTCCTCCGTGCATACCCACCTCATTTGGACTGCCCTTCATCTTTAAGAAACCTGCACTGGGACAGAGCTTTGCTTTAAAGAGTACATATATTTGTTTATTCCAGGCTGCTTCGGAGGAGGAAAAGTGCTCCCTAGGCCCGGCCGAGGCCCCTTCAAAGAAGGCGGCTCTTTGAGGTGATCTGGCTATTACCCAGGCTTAGGGTTTCTTAGCACTTGGGGCGCAGGCTTTCGGCAGCACCATTTCGCAGTGTTTCGCACCCCTGCCCAGATCTGTGTTTAGGGGAAGGTTAATCACGTTTTCATTCTCCCCTCATCCCCAACACGGTTGGGAGGGGACGGTTCATTAGCTGCAGATGGGGAAGGCTGGAAGGCAAGGCTTCTCTGCCTAGGGTTTTTTATGTCCTGGGGAGTCTTTCTTTCTTTCTTTCTTTCTTTCTTTCTTTCTTTCTTTCTTTCTTTCTTTCTTTCTTTCTTTCTTTCTTTCTTTCTTTCTTTCTTTCTTTCTTTCTCCTTCCTTCCTTCCTTCCTTCCTTCCTTCCTTCCTTCCTTCCTTCCTTCCTTCCTTCCTTCTTTTCTTTCTTCTCTTTTTAGGTTACCCCTCTCTCAGGCTTTTCAACCAAGATTTCTTTCTGAACCCTGGGGCCTAGCCTCAGCTCATTTTTCGACATGTTGGACGTTTATCAAAGAATAGAAATTAAGTCCTTTTACGACACTTTGGATACCCCCCCCCCCACTTTGGAGTTGAAGGTAATGAATCTTGTAAGCAGTTTCTTTGTAGACATTGGAGTGTTTGAGAGTTTATTTTACTTTTGGAAGTAGGGCCAGGTTAGCGGAGGCTAAAGTAGTTACCTGTAGCTGGAAAGCCAGAGCTCCGGACGCCTGGCTCAGGTCTTCTCTGGGCCAGAAGGGCGAGAGGGCGCCAATTAGTTGCTCCCTGCCCACCTTGGCAAGCCTCTCTCCTGGCCTCTCCCCGAAGCCCCCATGGTTCTTCTCTGGAAGTCAGCCAGGAGTTGGTGGAGGGACTTGTCTGGTCACTTGTCTGCTCATTCTAGGTTCAGCCACGTAGAGCTCAATTCTTTGCAGCAGACACCACCACCCACCCACCCTTCATTTCTGAACTTCTGAGTGCTTAGAAGAGTGGCCCCCAAAGGGTTTTGGCGTGGGGCTAGGAAGGTCCCAGGGAGGAGGGGGGCAATGCTCTCGCAGAGTGCCCTGTGTCCAGTCCCCTCAACTCTCTGGCTCCTCAAGGGTCTCAGCTTTGAATTTAAGGCTTTGATTAAACTTCCTGCTTCGACCCCAGGTGCTTATTGTCCTGGGAGCCCCGTTCGAGTTCATAATGACAGTGTAGACACACACTCATGCACAGACATTCTCAAACGTTCTCAGTACAGACGGTAGGCACCCCACACTCTCTCTCTCTCCTCAGGGCAGGCGGCTTTGACAGTCCTCAAGACTGGAGGGAGAGGGGCAATGGGGGAGGAGATGGGACCACCAGGGTCTGCGGATGCCAGGCACGTGTTTCTGGAGTGGGGGTTAACCCTTCCCGGACTGGAAGCCATTGTTTAGGCATTCTCCACAGTGGGGTCGCTTTTCCTTCTCCAGGTTTGCCCAGTGTGAAGCAACAGTTCCCGGACCATTTCCCTACTCCACTAGCCAAGATCCTCTTTCTAAAATTAGATACCCCCACCCCGATTCTGGCCCGCTGAGGAGTTTAACAGGGAAGTTTCAAGGAATTTGGCCGTGTAGTGAGGACCTTGGGGAGGAAGAGGAGAGGAGAGAGAGGCAGGACTGGTCTTTCAGATCCTTAGCACAGGAATTGGTATTCCTCACCCTCGGTGTACAGAAAAAAAAATCTTGTTAACTACTTTTGCTTGCTTGCTATGCAAGAAGTTTCAGAGACGTTTTTGCACTGGGAAGAAACTGTTTACAAAACTCTTTCCAAGTGTGACATATTGCTCTAGTTCAGCACTAAAAAGTTAAACACACTTGCCCTCCTTTGAAGTACCCTGGCTGGGGCGGCTTGTTTGAGTGTGGCTCAGATACTGCTCTGGGTGTAACTAATGGCTTCTACCTTTTTAGCTCAAGTGGGAGGAGAGAGAAAGGCCTGAATCCCTTGTCCAATGGGTCCCTCTGGAGACTGGGCCCTGGCTCCTGGCCAGTTCTGTACAATGTCAACATTGAATATTTGAATTCCCAGACTCCATTTAACAAGTTTCTAAATAAATAAACTCATTGTGCGTCTGTGTTTAAAATTATTTCACCGCTTTCATAAATGCTTATTACATTGGCCTTGCAAGTTGATTTTAAAACATAAACAAACAAACAGAGCTTAAGGCATTTTAATAGCTAGATCTCCACAATATGTATGTACTGCAAAGTCATTCTTGTACGTGGGGGTGGATTGGAGCTCTTTAGAGGGATCTTGAGCTGTTTCCGTGTGACTTAGAGGGTTAGAATAAGACAGAACCAACTTTAGAAAGTCAGTGAAATGTTAATTATGTAAGTTCAATGTCTCGAGTTATTCGATAATTCCAAACACTGGGTCCTTCAGAGGGCTTTCCTTTTGTGTCCTAGGTGAATATCTGGGCATACACTGCCTCCTTACAGCTCTGAAAGACAATCACAGGACTCTACACATGAAATTTGGTTTCTGTGTACTCCCCCTCCCTATCTCTGTCCATTTATGCTGGAGGGAACAGATATACAGATATTAGTTTCATATTTCACTCTGGTCAAAAGAACCACACGAATCCTACATTTTACTAATTTTTCAGCATTTTGAAATATTCCTCCAGTGTTTTTATGCAGAGAAGTACTTTTTTTTTTTTTTTAAAGTAAGTTCTAGGCTTTTTGCAAGTGTGGAGTCCATCTGGAGTGGTTAGGAAAGAAAGTCGAATTTTCTTTAATTTGTGTGTGTAAAGTACATTATTAAAAAGAATGGACTTTGAAAGGGCACATAGCAAACCCTATAACATTTAGCTGGTAACATAGAGAGCTCAAAGCCAAGGAAAAAATACCACCAACCCATGCAAACCCTGAAATAGATTACAATGACCTCAGCCATCTTCATTTTCAAAAATAATAGCCATGATTAAAATGGGGGGAGTGTTTTACTTGGAACAACAGTCTTTTGCATTATTATAAAAGCTGTTTTGTGGTTAAAGAACTGTTTCATTATAGAAGAAAAAAAAAAGCAAGTGAATTTTTAATCAAATTCCTGACTCTTCAAAAGTCTTCATTCTGGAATTACTTTTCATTTCAATTTTAGTCATTCTTATTTAACAGCAAATATGCTTTTGGCTTGTATGTTCAATCAAATCATTGACTACAAACTTTTATAATAATTCTAAAGGAGAAATTTATTTAGAAAACAGGCTTTATTAATTCTCTTGGTAAGTACCTGCCTGGGAGTTCATGCCTGTGTAACAAGAAGGATTAAATCTTCCTTAACCTTGTTAAGAATCTGCTTGAGGAATTAATTTTGTACCTCACTATTGTTCAAATAATGGCATTTTTCAAAGTCCTTGGATGCAGCTGTTGGTAGGCTTTGGTGATGCTTTATACAACAAATATCAATGAAGTCCTGCAGTGTGTAGGCCTTGTGCATGGCAAACCATGGTCTGTCTGAGTTCTCAGGAACATTTAAAATGTGCACAGCAGTGTTGGAATTGAGTCTGATCCCTGGCTGAATACCAGGTTAGGTTCAAGCTATAAGATGCTTCTTGTGAAGCGATAAAATACCTGCCCTTTGTATTTGTGCTAGTGAAGTGGGAGTAATAATACCCCAATCCCTGGATATCTTTTACTTGTGAAGTGGGAATAGTAAGTATTCACCAGGGGAATGTTTGCCTAGTACTTAAGCTCAAGTCAATCAATTGTAATCCTTCCTGTCCGATTTATCAGTTACATTTTCAGAAGAGGAAATATTCTCCCCTTATTTATGCTTTTATCTAGTCTCAGTTTTAGTCTATAGCAAATGTTTTTCTCAATAAGTTATACCCCTGGGTAAAGGGAGATCACATCTAAAATTTGGACACCTTAAAACTAAAGCCAAACTAGGCAGTCAATTTATTCTGAAAATTTGAGAAGTCTGTGTATGTGTGTGTGTGTGTGTGTGTGTGCAAGGTGGTCTAAAAATGCAGTGATTTCTTGTTCACTTTTCTCCATAGGACTTGCTGTTGCATAGTCACACACAACCTAAATGTAGTTGTGTGTGTGCTGCAATTGTCATCAGATTTTAACCCCTCCTGCATGAAAACTTGACTTTTAATTGAGGAAGCTGGCAGGCAATTTTCTTCTACCCTGGCAGAGATACTCTTTCCTGAAGGATGAGGTTGGACTCAATCAGAGGTCGTGGTCCCAGATTCTCTGGGGATTTTGGATATAATGCACAGGAAGCAAGGAAGATGTGAGCACAAAGTCTCCTACTTTTGCTTAATTTTTGATGCCCAGGCTTTGTGTTCAAGAACAAGAGACAGTGTTGTGGACCACTGCACACTGTGGGTCAAGTCTTTTCCAAAGGTGGCAGCTGCTACCCAGCTTTATCTTACTGCTGCCTTTGAGCAAGGTGGTGGAGCGGGGAGTACTTGAGGGGTGGGGGAGAGTACTTCCAAGTCCTCTGGTTTTGTGGAATACTACAAATATCGATTTAAAAATATTTTACTTATTATTTTTACTTTATGTGTATGAATGCGATGTCTGCATGTGTATATGTGCAGCTGTGTATACAATGCCCACAGAGGTCAGAAGAGGGCATTGGATCCCCTGGAACTGAATTTACAGACAGTTGTTACCCACTATGTGGATGTTGGGATTTGAACCTGGTTCTTCTGCAAAAGCAGCGCAGGGCCCTTAACAGCTGAGCCATTTTTCCAGACCCCCAAATATGGATTTTAATGTTGTTTCAGTGTAAAAACCAATTCTACAGGTCTATCCAAACCCCTCTGACTGTAACATATTGTTCATGAACCTTGGGATAATAGTGTCTCTGGATTAGCTGATTTCCAAGAGTTCTTGAAGATTCCAATATTTTAGAATACACATGGCAGATTCTGAATATTCTCTTAGGTTTAAATTTTAAATTACATGTGTGTGTGTTTTGCCTGAATGTATTTATGTGCACCAAGTTCACTCCTGGTGTCCACGGAGAACAGAAAGGGGGCACTGTATGCCCTGGAACTGGAATTACAGATTGCTGTGGGCACCCATGTGGGTACTGGGAACAGAACCTGAGTCCTCTACATGTGCAGCCAGTACTGCTAACCGCTGATCCACCTCTCCAGCCCTTCTCTTGAGTTTTTAAGATCTGTAACTTCCTCCTCATTCCAAAGTTAGTGTGTGTGTGTGTGTGTGTGTGTGTGTGCGTGTGTGTGTGTGTTTTGATAGGTGGAAGCACTTATCCCAGAATCTGATATCTGACCATTTATCTAGAAAAAAAATCTTTGACAGCAATGTTGAGTTTTTCTTCCCCTCCATGCTGCTCATCGTTAATTGGTTTAAAAAAAAAACAAACTGTAACCCCCCTCCGCCCCTTGAAGCTATGGGCCACCAATCTTTCTTATTTTTCACTCAGCTCAATTCTTTGATTTGTGGGCCAGAGGCGGGACAGTAAACCATTAGGAGACAGTCAGCTGTGGTTCTCCACAGTGGGAGAAGAAGTCATTTGGCTACTGTGGGTATTCAGAGGAAAAGGTGGCCCTGCCCTCCCAGGAAGTTCCAGATGTCACATCCTGTTCATCTGTCAAAGAAGAGCATGACTAATTTTATAGACCTAAACTTAAGCAAGATAGAAACTTTTTTTTTAAAAGGAATTGACTTTATTATCTGACAGGAGGACTTTCCTTACAAGGAAGGCTCTATATATGTTCAGGGGATATTTGAAAATAAACATGTTGGACTCTTTATTATCATGAGTTATAATGCTAGGAGAGGTATAGGTGAATTCAAAGTTAAATTGGGTCCTGAAAACTCAAAGGGTGAGCAACTGCATTGGAATACTAATATAATGGACTCTATCATGAAAGGGTTGGGCTGGAACAGTTTATTTAAATCAATGCTATCGCTGATGGACTTGCTTCCATATCAGCTAACATTACTAGGACATTGCAGTGCTCATGGAGAAGGGTTAGAGTTGCAATGAGCCAATTCCAAGGACTTCTCCCAATTTCATACCTAATGTTAAGGTGTAAATTCCTTCTTTCTCTTGAGCCTGGTAAATGTGATGACTCCCGAGTTTATGTTCTGAGTTAGAGGAGTCTGGGTTTGGATCCTGGCTCCACTGCTCCTTAGCTGGGTGAAATGAAGACAAGCTACAAATCCTTCTGTGCTCCAGTTTCCTTCCTTATGGATAAGGGACAGTTATATCATGTGAGGTTTGATCAATTGATGCATTCAGAGTGCTTGAAAAGAATACATGATCACACAATATATTTCATAAACTTTTAAGGCTTCTTTCTATCTTTACCTAAGAGAATTCATTCAGCTTGACTTGTTCAATCAGTCTTCTGACCCTTTGAGAAGAGGTGAGCTACCCCAGTGTTTTCTGCCTTACAGCCTTTGGCCATGAGGTTGCTGTAGCAATAGTAAATTCCTCCGTACTGTACTTGGAGAGTCAGTGTTTGATTTTTCTAAGATTCCATCTAAATTCATCTGCATGATGTCTCAGGAGCACTCTTGAAACACAACTTCTCTATGCCATTGCATTTATTTGTCTGGCTTTATCTTAACCTACCTTCATTTTGGCATCTTGAGATAAATCTCCAGTCTTCCTGGTATCTGTATCTTCTTTTCCTGTACATACTGTAAAACTCTTGCAGAGCCTGTTTCTGTTTTGTGCCTGGTACTAGGCTTGCATATGGCAGTTATCAATAAGATTAGGTGATGGTGGTTAGCATTGGGCTTTGGTGGATTATGTGAGCCCCTTCAGTTTCTTTGCCTGGAAAACCTGTGCTGTTAGGTAATGTCAGCACTAGAACTCTGGGATATCTGACACTTTAATTGCATACTAAATCCACAATTGGCCTGTTTTGACAGTGATAAACCACCTGGAAAGCACATTTGGAAAGTTGAGTATTATTCCTAATTTTCACCAATAATGCTCCTCATTTTGCCAGCTCAGGTATACCTCATGGCTTCTCACTTAAATCACAAATTGTTACTGATCCATATGTGATCTTACACTCTGCACTGGACCTGGTTGGTGCTGGAGAATGTCAGCAGAGTCAAAGGAGAGATGGGAAGCTGGTAGTGGCTCAGAGAATTCCTGCAGATTTAGGCACATTCATTTCACAGAAGTCATTAGAAGCCAAGTTTCTTCATGAATCCTGGCCCTAGTTTATACAGCATTAATGTGCAGAAAAAAGAATTTCGTGGCATATTTTAGTGCTCATTTGTGATTAAGGATTCTTTCAGGCCACTTAAGGCTGACAGATAATGTCCTAAATCTTGTTTAACTGAGATTAGATTAACTCCACTCTTTCTACTCTGCTCCCTTTGAAGAGGTGCAAGTCTGGCTTCTCCCTCCCACCTCCCCTACCTCCTCAGTCTCAATTTCCTATGTCTTATCTTTATGAGAAAACAGGGCTTTCTGGTCCTTAGGCAACTGTCCTCCAACCTGAACCAGTGCAGGATTTTGGTACCATTTAGTTATCTTTCACCAACACCTGCCAGATGTCAATTCTTGTCCTGTTATTAGAGATGCTTAAAAGTCAGATGGGAGCCCCTTTGTTATTTTAAATATTTTATTTTATTTTTCTCATGTGTCCTGTGTGTGTGTATACATATGTGTGTATACATGTGTGTGTGTGTGTGTGTGTGTGTGTGTACTCACCCATGCAGGTGTGTGTGGAGACCAGAGATCCATATCAAGGTGCTTTCCTCAGTTACTTCTGCAGTTTATTTTTGAGACAGGGTCTCTCCCTGAACCCTTTTGTCTAGACTGGCTGAGTAGAATCCTCTGTCTCTACCCTCTGGTGCTGGAGTTGGTAGAGCCATAACTTTTTATGTGGGCGCTATGCGGATCCGAACTCAGGTTCGAGCTCAGGTCCTCACGCTGCAGGGCAAGCACTCACCCACTGTACCATCTCCATAGCCCAGGATTCCCTTTAAATGAGGTCAGAGAGTACTAAGAACCTTGACTCTCATGCTTTGCTATAGAATACAGGCTTCATCTTTGGTGGGGGCTATGAGACTACATCATGGTAGCCAAATAACCAAGTGAATAGAGGGATGGCTTGGCGTCTTGATTTCTGCTGAGGTTATGCCTTATGGCATTCTTTTGGGTCTGAGACAACTACCCTCCCCCAAATTTTTGCAGAAAGTGCCCAAATACATAAACATTTTCATACCATTTTGGAAGGTCATGGACTTGCAAATTCCAATCATAGCTATTAAGGAGGTTTACCTCTGTGTTCAGACTTAAGTCACTCTTGTATATATATCATATGACATCCTAAAGTTCTTCATTGTCTTTTACAATTAACTCAGAAATGTTATTTTTATCACAAAATCTGCATACAATATATGATTTAAAGACTACAAGAATGTGTAGAAAGTGAAAGTTCTTTCTCTTCTTGTATTTGTCTTCATCTGCTGATAGGCATTCTTTATGCTTCAGTGGAAAGTCCTGTAGACTTTCCCCAGTGATGTATTAGTACACACATATGTACAAGCTTACAACTTTTTACAATATGCCTTTTCTTTTAAGCCTGCCATATAGATCAGACCTTTTCACATATCTGTATAATTCATTCTTCTTAAGGGCATCAGATCTCCACTGTTTGGACATAGCACATTGAGCTAGTCCTCTAGTTTAAGATGACATTTGGGTAGTTTCCAGTTTTCAGAACAGGCCAGGGAAGTTCCCCTGGCCAGGGCACTGAGGGAAAATGAAAGTGAAGTCTACAATTAAAGGAAGCTCCCAGTTCAGGGTGAAGTGTGCTGGCCTCTGAGACAGGAGCACAGCTGGGCTTCGGGGAGGTCACAGAGGGCCGCCTCACCCTGTCAGGGCAGATCTGATTTCCAAGCGTTGTTCCCCCCACCTCCTACGGAAGGATCAAGGGTCTAGGTCCAGAGCCAAGGTGCATCTTTGAAAATCCCACTGTGCTACATCTGTGGTTTCAGGCTTAAGGGATTGCTTTGGTCCTCATCTTTATGCCCCATTTCCATTTTCTCCTGCTGTTTGGAACAGGCTATAGTTGAAATCATCACACAAAGCCCCAACTAGATAAAAGCAAGTTGTCAGAGTTTCAAGGTTTTAAAATGTTTTCGTGATTTCCTTGTCTGTGTAGGTGGGAAACATTGCCATCACACTGCCCTGGCTTGTGTGTGTACTTTAAGCCAATGGATGCAGGAAGTAAATAAATATCCAAGGTTATCTGGAGCCGATCAAAAACTCATTTATATATTCTTTAAAATTACCCACAGTAATTTTAACCTATGAATTAGCAAGACCATTTTTATAGCGAGATTTTTTTTACTGGATAACCAGACTATGGGAAAATTTTTATAATGGAAACTATCTCTTCCTTACAGCTCTAGCATAAAAACCATGACATATAATGCCCCTAAGATACACAACTCCAGTTTTTGATTATAAGTTATAAACCAGGACAGAGAGACTTCTGAAAAGTGGTTTTCTTTGGCAGTGATAATGTCGATTAAATATAAAAATTATGAAAAAATTAGCCCAACCCATTCTTTTACACAGAAGTTTGCAAAAAAAGAAAGAAAGAAAGAAGGAAAAAAATGAATTAATACTTAGGTTTTGGTTCTATCGGGAACTGCTTTGCTAATAAAGCTCATTGGATTATATTAGATTAAAATATACTGGATATTTTAGATTAGATTTGAGTAGATATCACTCAGGGAATTAAATTTAGTTATATAAATCTTCTAATGAAATAATTTACTTTCAATTTTGATTCCTTAGAGTACAGAATTTTTTCTGAGTTCATTTGTGTGTGTGTGTGTGTGTGTGTGTGTGTGTGTACATTAAAGATGTTCCATGGGGGCCTTTTCCCAGTTAACATTTTTCAAAATGCATTTTAAATTAAATCAATCAAATTGAGCCAATAAAGAGTTGTTGAGTGGCCGGTATAATAGACAAAAATCCCAGAAACTCTAATTTTTGGAAATCTTGAACATCAATATTTGATAGACAACATATGGCCTGACCATAGTTTATACATTGAGAAGAAGGTGACCCTGCCTTATTGCTGGTAATCTGGAACTTGAACATGGTTTCAGCAGCTTGATCACTGGCTCCTGCGTCTATCCCTTCTCTAAATATTTTTATTAACCCTGTGAGGCCACATGCCTGGAAGCATCCATGCCTTGTTTTGTTTTGTTTTGTTTTGTTTTGTTTTGTTTTGTTTTGAGACAGGGTCTCCCTGTACCACCAGCTGTCCTGGAACTCACCATGTAGACCAGGCTGGCTTTGAACTCACAGAGATCTGCCTGCCTCTGCCTCCTGAGTGTTGGGATTAAAGGCATGCACCACCACGCCCGGCTCTGCATACATGCCATTTTATAGATTTGGGATGTTCCACCTGAAAATTATACTACATTTTATTTCTCTTAATACCTGTCATATCTGGAGGATTTTGCCTGCCTTAGTAAATGACACATGGGTAAGGTTTTGGCTTATGACATTTGATAATAAAGCCCAGGTCCTTTATAAATGCTTTGCTTTGGTGGCCACCATCTGTACATTCATGCAACAGCTGTTAATTGAGCATCTACCATTCTATATGAAGGGAAGGCAGGAGACAAGAACCCTCCTTCTGCCCACAGGGAGCTCACATTCTGGAGAAGACAAAGACATTGATTGACTCATGCTTTCCAGATATTGCTTGTGTTACAGAGAAAGTAACACAGGGTCATGTACTAGGGAGAACCCAGCAGCATGTCATCTCAGGCCTCTCTGAAGAGTTACACTTGAGTCAAGAGTTCAGTGAGGGGATCTTTGCATGAGTGTGTATGGAGTTCTGTGTTTGTGCATATGTATACATGTACGTAGGTGAATGTGAGTGTGTCTCTTTGTTGTTTGCCCCCAGTACACTAGGCTCTCAGACTCTTTCCATCTCTTTGTCATAGTGCTAGAATTATAGATATGCACTGGCTTCAGTGGTTCTGGGATTTGAACTTGAGACCTCAGAATTGCTCTGGAAGTGCATCTTTGTAATGCAGTTGATGTGTGGCACACAGACACTTGGAAAGTGGCAGTCAGACCCTCTCATCTTGTTCTTGATCCTTGGCAGGTGCAGACAAGGTGTAAGAGTTATAAGCAAGATTTATTTCAGTTTTGTGGAGTGCATTTATAGACACCTTGTACACATTTAATTGACTCCACAAGCTTGGAACCTGGATAGAGATGTTTGTGCATCTTGCTTTATAGATAGAGGGAGTGGGACTTCAGTGTTTGATCTGCAAACACTGGGCCAGTGGCAGCATCAGAAAAACATATTAAATTTCTGGACCTATAATTCAGTACAGTTAAACAAATATTTATTGAGAATATATATATTAAGCGACTCAAGGCAAGCATTGTGTTGGGCACAGAGCATACACAGAGAGCTAAAATTTGTTTCCTGCCCTTGAGGAACTTAGAGTCCATTGGATATATCTGTATGCCTGGTGCCCAGACAAAATCGGGAGGTACCAGATCTGCTGGAACTGGAGTTACAGTCAGTTGTCAGGTGCCATGTGAGTGCTGGGAACTGAACCCAGGTCCTCTGCGAGAGCAGCCAGTGCTCTTAACTGCTGAGCCATCTCTCCAGCTCCAGTGTACATGTCTTAAAAATATTATTGTCACATTAAAATCTGTTGTGTGAATCCATGGGTGCTTGTGCATATGTGTGTGAACATAGGTGTGCTGTTACATGTGTGGAGGTCAGAGGACAACTTTTAGGACATGGTTCTCTCCTTTCACCATGTAGATACCAGAGATCAAAGTAATGTCAAGAGGCTTGGACGGCGATTGCCTTTACCACTGTGCTTGTTCAATAGCCCAACAGTTTACATATGTATATATTTTTCTTTTTGGTTTTACACTTTTTTTTTTGGTAATTTTGAGACAGGGTCTCCCTTTTAGTTCCAGGTGTCCTGGAGCTCACTCTGTAGACCAGGCTGAACCCACAGAGATCCACCATCTCTGCCTCCGAGTGCTGGGATTAAAGGCGTGCGCCACCACACCCGGCCAGTTTACATATTTTTAATGTGTTTTAAGACAAGACGTATTTCTAAATCTCTCTTCTGAGCCCTCAAATACCTACTATGAAAGAAAATTGTATGTTGGGTGGTAGTTCAGTGTTTCATGAAAGGTCCACCTATCACTTTTGGTGGGCGATCCTGAGCAGGTTAACTGAACAGGCATGGGATGTCCTTGGGTCTCTGTCCCCTACGGTGGCTCTGCAGATGGACGCCAGCTTTACCATACTATTCCTTTCATATTTTATACTGTTTACAGTCACTATCCAACAATTAAGCAATTTTGGGAGGTTGTCAAATGGTTTCCTCTGCCTGCTAGCCATTGGTAGCTCTGAGAGCAAACTGATGCCCAAGCCGAATTTCATGGTTTCAAAAGGCATGCCTTACTTCTAGATTCTATTATTATTATTATTATTATTATTATTATTATTCTTTGGAGACAGGCTAGCCTCAAATTTGCTATGCAGCCAAGGATGACCTTGAACTTAGTTTCCAACTCTCGAGTGCTGGGGTTATAGACAAGCTCTATCACACTGGGTTTATGTGTTGCAGGGGACTGAGTCCAGCCAGAGACTTGGGCATGTTGGGTAAGTGCTCTACCAGATGAGCTACATCCAGGCCTGGCCTAGGTTTGCTTTTTTTGGGGGGGGTCTTTTTTGAGACAGGGTCTCCATGTAGCCCCAGCTGTCCTGGAATTTGCTCTGCAGACCAGGCTGGCCTTGAACTCACAAAGATCCGCCTGCCTCTGCCTCCCAAGTGCTAGGATTAAAGGCGTGCACCACCACGCCCAGCTAGGTTTGCTTTTTATCCAACAGAATTATGCAAAGACTGACATGCTCTCAGAGACGTGGCTTGTATCTCATGCCACCATGTGATTTTGTTGTTCATAAAACATAAATGAAGAAGAAAAGCATTGCTCTCTCTTCCAACTTGTCTTGCCAGCATCTTGCTGAGCTGTGTGTCTGTATCCCAGCCAATGTTCCAGCCCTAAGCTTGGCATGGAGAGCAGCACATCCAACATCATCAATGCTGGGCACAGACTGCAGCTCTGTGCAAAACTCCACATTTGCCTAAATGCAGATAATGCTAATAATTTAAGTATCCTGTTGACAATGTTGCGGTATTGAAACACAGCACAGATGTTTGACTCATAAGCAGCCTGGTACATTCACTTATTCAACTAAAAGCATGCTTGCTGGACAGATCATAAAGAAGATGGGAAATGCCAAGGTAAAGCGCATCACATATCCAAGGTTTTCATAGGGCCTCGTGATCTGTAAATCAGATCTCTCTTCCTGCCCTTGGGTGATGGTGATCTTAGTCACAAATGTTTTTCTCTCAAGAAAAGAACATGCTCTACTACCTAATGCAGTACAAGAGGCTGCATCTTAATCAACCTTGCAGACAAACCCTAGGTGTTTGGCGAGGATGTGTGGATGGTTTCCGAAGTGTGCAGAACATGATCATTTGTTTCCTTAACTGTTCTCAGGGTAATTAGCCTGAGTATATTACCACTCATTAGGTGGACTTGATCGCTGCTAGTAGCTTGACTAAGAGGAGGATGCCTCTACAGTGTTTGAAGCCCTATCCACCTTAAAGTTAGGCTAAGAGCTTTCCCCCACTCGGGTGTGAATGCCATAAATGTATATTTTGAGGATTGGGGAGTTGGCTCAGTGGGTAAAAAGTGCTTGCTGTGCAGACATGAGGATCTGAGTCTGGATCTCTAATATCTGTGTCAAAGCCAGCAGTGGCAGCCTTTGCCTGTAACCCAGTGTTGTGCGACGAGACAGATTTTCTTGAGCTCACTGCCCAGCCAGCCTACCTGAAATGGGGAGCTTCAGATGCAGTGAGAAACCTTGCCTCAAAAACTAAGGTGGAGAAGCAACTGGTGTCAGCCATTGGCCTCTGCCTGCACCTGTGTGAGTTAATGCACCCGAACACATGCACATACCATACATACCATAAACACATGCACATACCATACATACCATAAACACATGCACATACCATACATACCATAAACACATGCACACGCACAAATTAAAAATTAAACAAATATATTTTGGGTGCTATGAGCATGTTTTCTGTCTGGGGAGTCAGGACACAGGTACTTTTTTTAATGTTTACAAGGGTATTGCCTGCATGAGGTCAGAAGAAGGCGTTAGATTCTCCTGGAACTAGAGTTACAGAGAACTATTAGCCATCTTGTGGGTGCTAGGAATCAAATCCTGGTCCTCTGCAAAACAGCTAGTGATTTTTTTCTTCCTTAAATTAATTTTTATTGAATGCATTTTATACAACATTTCTTAATCAAATTTAGACTCCTTTCCCCATACATGCCCACCCCTTACATCCCCTGCCAGAGCTCATGGCTTCTGTCATACATGTTAAGTCCTGTCTTGTATCTTTTTCTCAGGCTTTTATAACCTTTTCTATGGACGTTTACTGTTTTGATCAGTTCTTTGAATAGGTTTTTTTCTCTCTTTTTTGTTCCCTTTAATTTTATATTATTCCAAAATATGCGTATATACACTCCACACATAAATCAAAATTACAAATTCTGAAAATAAACTATAGGTTGATTCCTAAACACATTTAGAGATTCACATTTTAACAGTAAAATTGCATGCAGGTAAAAAGATGTGTAACTTTACATTCTTTTTTTATTATTTTTTTTTAGAATACGAATACATATCTTCTCCATATATGGTAATTACAATGTGTGACTACAAGTGATCTTAACCACTGAGCCATCTCTACAGCCCCAGGACATAGGCATTTGACTACCAACCTTGCTATTCATTAGTGCGGTACCCTCTGGCAGAGCCAGAGGCATAAGTGCCCTTAAGCATAAGACATGGATAATAATTACCTCGACTTTGTCTTCCTTCATAAAATAGGAGGGCATATGTATTAGTTTTTATATGATGTAAAGAGCTATGTAAGTTTAATATTCTATACTATCAAAATGTTAAGACCTGAGTGTAGTCTGCAGAGCCATGTTAGATGGAGCCTTGGCTGTGTGGTCATGGACATACTACTTAATCTCTGTGCCGCAGTTTCTTCTGTATATACTGGAGATTATTTATCACAATGAGAATAAATAATAATGCCAGTAGAGATTATTGCATTTTCATGCATGAGTGCAGTTTATTCTCACATATATCTGAGGTGGGGATATTGTCTTTATTAAAGATCAAGTCTCAGGAGACAGGTGAGCTACCTGTCCAGGTCTCTTACCTTTAAGTGCAGAGCCAGGTCCACCCCCCACCCCATCTGCTTCATACTAGAGCCTAGGAACTTAATGTGAGCCTTCTACTGCCTTATTCCTTTCTCTTCAGAAATAAAAGTGGAGTATCATATTGCCTGAACATTTCAGTGCTCATAAAAGGTAATAAGATTTTAGATTGAAGACACCTGAAGTTAAAGAAGTGATTTCATACAACTTTTAGTAAAGAGGAATTTTGCTGCAATTTTTTTGAGTAATCTTCTCCTTATGACAGGGCCTGGTTATCTCTTTGTCATCAGTTTCGCCCCAGAATTACCTGCAACCTGGTTTTCCATTACATTATGACATCATTACTTCATTTCTGAAATCACCAGCTAATTATATCTTACAACTGACCAGTGGATGGTGGTGGACTTGGATTTCCAATTTCTCTACCATGTACTGAGACCAAGAACTTGCCCAAGCTTACCAGCAAACCTTGAAAGGAAGGAAGGCAAGCCAGAACTTTCTAGTCTTTCTCAGCTTACCCCTGCTCATTCCTCTTCAACTTTATTTTAATATTCAAATCATTTGGGTCTTGCAATAGAATATTTGGCTGGTTGCATAATTGAATACTCTATGTGATTTAAATAAGGAGAGGTTCAACTAGTTCTTAGATCTAACAAGTTATTACATTAAAATTTTTTATTTGGTGAGAGAAGGCAGTGGACTAGTTAAGACACTGACTTAAAAGTGGTTGTGCCAGGTGTGGTGGCACACACCTTTAATACCAGCACTCGGGAGGCAGAGGCAGGTGGATCTCTGTGAGTTCAAGGCCAGCCTGGTCTATATTGGGAGTTCCAGGCCAGCCTGGTCTATATAAGGAGTTCCAGGCCAGCTGGGGCTTCAGGGAGACCCTGTCTCAAAAAAGGAAAAGAAGTGGTTGCGTTAAATCACCTGGAGAGCATCCAAATACTCTCCACCCCTAAATTGATGGAAATCAGAGTCCCTGGGGTTGGGGATGGGGACAGGCAGCAACCTGAGGTGTGTCCTGGACAGAAGAAACTGGAAAAGGGGGTCACAACCACTGGAAGATTTTCCAACTACTGCCGTCAGGCCAGACTTTCTGTCTTTTGTAGCCAGATTAGGTAAGAGATTTCCAATTACAAAAAGACACTGGTGGGGAGAATTCATCCAAGAGGGGGTGATTTTGGAGAATCTGGGAGCTCTGAGACCTTATTCTGACCGCTGTTTCTAAGGAGACAATAATGCTTTGCAGGTTAAATGCCACCATCACCACCCGCCCAAGCAAGCGGAGAATCACAGCTGCTTTATGAGACAGTGCTGCTAGCCGGTTTTTGTCTTCCTGTTTTCTAGAATCTCAGACACAAATCTGCCAACTTTCCCAGGCAAAGGGAGTGCTGGGAATCCTAGAGAATGGATTTAGAGAATCAGAAAGTGGAAGAGAGGGAGAGACTTTACCCAGAAATATTAAAAACACAAAAGTAGGCTTTATGACCAGGACTGTGCTATATTTTAGGAAGTTTGGACATTGGATGCCAACAGCTCTTATGCCCGACTAGGCTTCATCAATGCCATTAGTCACTCACTTCCATGTACATGAAAGTTCACTAAATAAACTTGTTCGTTGTTGTTGGACAGTGCACCTGGGTATGTGCACCCATAGCTTCTAGAGATTTAGTGGAGCACAGTTGGAGCACAGTGGGATGGAAACTAAACAGCCTCCCTGGAGCACACGCTGGAGCACTTAGAGTCATGGAAGAACAGCTTTACTGAGGGACAGAGTTAAGCCAGTAGAAAGGTGTGAGTGTGTATTTATAAAACGTGTGCTTGGGTATATCTCTGGGTAT
This sequence comes from Rhizomys pruinosus, assembly GCA_009823505.1. NCBI lineage: Eukaryota > Metazoa > Chordata > Mammalia > Rodentia > Spalacidae > Rhizomys > Rhizomys pruinosus. The sequence goes on along the minus strand of VZQC01013287.1, from coordinate 292,169 downwards.
TTGTGAGGCCCAGCTTCAGTTTCAGTTACAGCTGCGTGTTTCAAAAGTTTTAACTTCATCTGCAAGCCTCTGAGGAATTTCATTTGAATTCTACAACTTAGTTCAGTGACGTTTAATCTAATTGGCCATTTGTTTTTTTTTCCCTCCCTCAAAACAATCAGTTGGACTTCATAATTTTCAGAATATTCTTTGAACCAGGTTTAAAGGGATAACATGGTTCAGCTGTTTAAAACAGAGATTAAAGCCACATTTTCCTATACATTTTGAATGATGACTTTTTATTATAATGCTAGTACACCACATTGAAAGTATAACATGACAGGAAACAAGAGTATAATTTTGTAGTCTCAGGAGCGAGCCTTCAGAATCGTGCTTATTTGTGAAAATCTGTGTATTTTAAGAGTATTATAAGCTAGAGGAATTTTTGTAACATTCTATATATGGTGATCTAGAGAAAATAGAATGATTCTATTTTACAGTCCAGGCTTGAAATAGGAAGTTAGGGTAACATTTTCCATGCCACCTATAGGAGAAAGGCAGAGGCCGGCTGAGCGTTCTCTGGCTTATTTCTTAGCTGGTGGATTGCTATATCCTTGGCTGCCAGGGGAAATTTTGTGACTTACTTTATAGGAGTTGGATATCTCTAGCTGAGTCCTCATCCCTGAATTTCATTTCACTGTGGTAGATGTCGTTTCTGTTACAGAGCTTTTTAAATGCCACTGAGATAAGCAGGAATGGTCTAAAAGCCAGGCTGGAGAGATGGCTCAGTGGTTAAGAGCAACTGACTGCTCTTGGGGAGGACCCATGTTTTCCTCCCGGTCCCCACATAGTGCCTAACAACCATCCATAATTTCAGTTCCAGGGGATCTGACATCCTCTTCTGACCTCCATGGGCATTGCACAACATGGGTGCACTGACATACATGCAGGCAATACACTCATTCATACCCATCAAATAAAAATGATAAATAAAATATTTGAAAAGCCAGGCCCAATTATTTAAAACCCACTGGAGGTGAAGGCTTTAGGCTGGCCTGGATAGTCATGAGGCTTCCGTCCATGTTTTTGTAACTTTTTTCACTTAATGAACAATTTTGGATGAAGGATTCTTTTAATAATTTTATAAGTGACCCATTTCTTCCTTATGAAGCCTCTGTTTTGAGAGTAAGCAAAAGGAAATGGTAGGACTAACAAAATTGGTTTTTGCTCATTCACACTTTCCTGCCCTTTGGATTATGGGAGAGGTGAGGAGAGAGAATGACAGTCGCCAAGCTGAATACAGGTGTGTGGCAGAGAAAGAGTGTTCGAAGGGGCAGACTTGGTACAAAAAAGTGCTAATAATTCAATATCTAAGCATTCCTATCTGGGGATTAACATATTTCCATGAATAGTTCTGTGGGAAGGAAGTTCAGCAGAATCAGATTGATGACTACTATAATTTAATTAGACTTCAGCTTCATAAATTATGCAATGTCATTTGAATGAATAACATTGACTCATTAGGCTTCCTGAGAAAAATGCCAATTTGGTTTGCTTTGGGAGTTGGTCACAGGCATTTCTACCTTAGTATAAGTGGGTGAAATAATTTGGTAACTTAAAAATGAGAAGAAAGCTGGGCATGGTGATGCACGCCTTTAATCCTAGCACTTGGGAGGCAGAGGCAGGTGGATCTTTGTGAGTTCAAGGCCAGCCTGGTCTACAGAGTGAATTCCAGGACAGCTGGGGCTATAGGGAGACCCTTTGTCTCGAAAAGAACAAAGAACACAAAAAAAAAAAAAAAAAAAAAAAAAGAAACAAAAAAAAAACGAAAATACAGCACCAAGTGGCATCGACCTTACAGCAAAAAAATTTTTGGTAGATGCAGCTGCCTTTGCAGCCGTCTGTCTTTTCTAGTTTTGCAGGTAGATAATTCTTTATTGAACTACACTTTCTTTCTGAGCTTTGAGATATGCTGGTAGGTGTTGCCTGGATCCCTGACTCCAAGGATAATTTCACACTGCCCTAAACCCTTCACAAAGGCTTACCTAGCCCTCTCAGAACTATTGAGACTTTATAATGATATTAAAATAATTTGGTGGCCAAAGAGACTTTAGGCTGTCAGGCTGAGATAGAGGAAGATACCTTTTAAATACATATTTTATTTTTGTTTTATGTGTAAAAGTGTATTGCTTGCATGTAGGTAGGTACACCTGTGTCATGCAATGCCTACAGAGGTCAAATGAGGGCATCATATCCCCTGGAAATGGAGTTATGGATGGTTGTGAGTCATTATGTATGTGCTGGAAATTGGACCTGGGTCCTCTGCAAGAGCCATCAGTGCTCTTAACTGCTCTTAACCAGCCCCAGAAGGTAGTTAAAAAAAAAATCTTTGTTAGAGTCCGGGGAGATGGTTCAGTCAATAAAATGCTTACCATGTGGTGGCTCACGCCTTTAATCCTAGCACTTGGGAGGCAGAGGCAGGCGGATATTTGTGAGTTCAAGGCCAGCCTGGTCTACAGAGCGAGTTCCAGGACAGCTGGGGCTACAGGGAGACCCTGTCTCGAAAAGACCAAAAAAAAAAAAAATGCTTACCATGTAAGCATGAGGTTTGGGTTTGGATCTCCAGTACCCATATGGAAAAGCTGGGCCTAGTAGCAGGAATACACAACAGTGGCATTTGCAGGCAGGGACAAGAGGATCCTTAGCGCTTCTTGATCATCCTGTCGAGCCAAATTAGTGAGTTCCAGTTTTAGTAAGAGAACTTGTTTTGAAAAATGAAGTGGATTTTCTTTTACTCATCAACTTACTATGTAATGTGGGGATGTAAAGTAATATTTTTTCTTTACCTGCATACAACTCTACTGTCAAAATGTGACTCCCTAAACATGTTTTGGACCTGACCTATAGTTTATTTTCAGACATAATTATTTTGGTATATGTGTGGTATGTATATATGCATATTTTGAAGTGATACAAATTGGAAAGAACAACAGCAACAAAAAAAGACTGGGTCAAAGAACTGACTGAAACAGTAAACTGCTCAAAACAGTAAACTTCTGCATTGAAAAATAAAAAAAAAAAAGACTGAGAAAAAGATGCAAGACATGTATGGCAGAATGGCAGAGTGTGGGGCAAGGAAGGGGTATAACTTTGATCAAGAAATTTTGTATGAAATATACAAAACTTCAATAAAAAAATAAAGTGGAACCTGGTTGTGGTGGCACTTGCCTTTAATACCAGCACTTGGGAGACAGAGGCAGGCAGATCTCTGTGAGTTTGAGGCCATCTTAGTCTACATAGGGAGTTCTAGGCCAGCTAGGGCTACATAGTAAGACCCTGCTCCCCCTCCCCCCAATAAAATAGATGACGGGAGATTGATTGAACAGATGTTGTCTTCAGCCTCTGGGTTCTGCACAGGAGCATGAGTGCTCATGAGCATACAACAACAACAGCAGCAACAACAGCAACAACAACAGCAACAACAACAACAACCAGATCACAAATGGACAAGCTAACTTTCAGTGAATTTGACCAGTGTCACGCTGAAGCCCTCCCCACGGTGGCTCTTTTTCAGCATGTTACCCTTCCTTTTTCTCCCCTCTCTTACTTTCTATTTCTGACCAAGAATCTCCCTGCACTTCCTTTTTTTTTTGTTACTTGGCTCATGAACCTTTTCTATTTTTCATCAGTTATCTGAGCATTTTCAAACCCTGTCTGCAAATATTTTCCTTCTCCCTGTCTTCCTTGTATGTTGGAAATGGATAAAGCAGACATTTCATGCCTACCTTCCCCAATACCATCTGCAGCATCCTGGGATTCTCTTTAAGCCATTCTGCTAGTCTTTGCTGAGATGAAATATATGGTTAATAAACAGAAAGGCCCTTATTCTTGGAAACACTGTCATTTGCAATTCATTAAATGCCTTATTTGCCATTTGTATTTACTGAAAATTGATATTCCATGTATTAGTTCTTTCTCAATGATAGATCACTAGTAAATGTATAATTAAAAGAGGGCTTAATTCCAATTTGTCTTCATTTCTCCTTGAAATAACTTTACAGCTGTCATATACACCATCTTCCTTCCAGCGTGTTCCTCTTTGCCAAGGCCCACGATTGTTCTTTTATTTGCAATTTTTTTTTCTTTAGGCAATGCCATATGTTTAGCAGATCTGCATCCAATTCTGCCTCTGCCACTGGCTGTGAAGCTTTTTGTAAATCATGAACAGGCCCTGACTCCAGGTTTTGTATCCACAAAGTGGGAGAGTATTTATTTCACAGAGTTGGTATGTTTCAGACATAATAGGAAAATACTTTGTAAGCAGAAAAATGGCATGCCCACTGTTACTGAATCAGCCGACATGGTCTTCTAGCTCTCTTGAGTAAAATACTTACTGTAAGGTCCTGTGCTTGTAGGAATATTTAGCAAAGAAAATGAAATACTGGAGAAAGGCATGTAGGGACACTGGCTGTGAACAGTACCAACTCTCTCCTTTGCACAGGAGCCAGAGCTGTGAAGGTGTGGCCTTAATCAGTAAGGAGTTGGTTGGTGGGGTTAAGGTCACACAGAAGAGCCGACTCATCTGATGTGAGCATTAGACACACTGACTAATTTTCTTTGCTGACCCAGCCCTGACATAACTCTGCTTTCCTAAACTCCAGCCTGTTCCTTTAGACCTTAGAACCCAGTCTCTTGACTCTTTAATACAGTGATGGATTGATTACCAAATGAGGCTTTGTTGATCCCAGGACAGATTTCCTTCCATTTCTGCCTTCACCTGCTTTCCTTAATTCCAGTCTCAGTAAAACTTAGCTTATAGGCGACATGATCCTATGTAAGAAAACATCCACACCCTCAGTACTGCCTCTTCCTGCCACAGAAGCCCACAGTAGCTTTAGGGAGTTGGTTAAAGGCTTCCGGGACTCTGTTGGAGCATGCACTGAGCTGGATTTCCAGAATGGTGGGAGAATGGTGTGTGCCTGGTTGGGATCACCACCTCACAATTCCAGTGGGTTGGGATCCTGTCTGTCTGGCAACCCTTGGATTAGTGGGCAGTACGGCTTTTAAATCTGTGCCTGATGCTTTGTAGCTTTCATACAGAGATGAGACCACTTCAGAGTGGCAGTGTGTGGGCTCCATGAGGACACATTTGCACCTTGTGCTGTGCTTGGACCTTTGAAGTCTGGCCATCACTCCCCTTTTCAGTCCTGTGTCCTCTGTAAGGCTGCCATTGTCAGAACCAACATTTGTCGACTAGAGGCCCCCAGCAAATATTAAACTACTGCAGGAAGATGGTTGCATTCTGTAGGCAGGTCTCTCAAATTCCAATAACACATCAATATTTTGTTTTATCGTACCTTTTACTGACTGGCCCTCTAGTAATTATAAAAAACTTGTAGTAAAAGGCAATTTTGATAATTATTTTTTGACAGCTTCATGTCTTTCAACCTTGGACAAACATTTTCAGATTCTGAACTGTAAGGCAACAAATGGTAACACTGAATCTGATAAATTCATTCTCTTTTCTTTCTTTCTTTCTTTCTTTCTTTCTTTCTTTCTTTCTTTCTTTCTTTCTTTCTTTCCTTACTTTCTTTCTTTCCTTACTTTCTTTCTTTCCTTACTTTCCTTGCTTTCCTTCTGTGATCTAGGATTTCTTGTCTTTCCAAACTATGGCTGACTTTCATTATCTGAATGAAATATTTGAATAATTTTTGAATTAAAAATTTGAATAATATATTTGAATATTGTTCAAATGAAATATTCACTGCCTTTTGGGGGGTATTATGCTTTCTAGCCCTGTGATTTTATGTCTAAATATGCAGCAGAGGTTTCTAGGATTTAGCACACCGCTCAGTGTTTCACTTTTCTTCTATGTCATGTTAGAGGCTAGAAGGACTGGAAGGAAAATGGCTGAGGCATAGTTGACCCCAGATGGGGTCACACAGCTTAAAACTGGCTAAGAACAAAATTGTTACAAGCCGATTGAGGTTTTAGAGGCTTAATTGTTACTGTAGCACAAGCTTGCTTATTATGATTGATATGTGTATACATATTGGGGTAATTTGGTTGGTATTTTATTGATATGCCAGTTGGATGCCTTTCTTAATATGTGGAGTTTAGGGAAATTGATATTATGTTAATATTATAATTAGCTTAATTTATTTGTTTTCCTATATAGATTATGAGAGTTTCTAGGATGAGATACAACTAGAAGATATTATTATGTTACTAAGAGAGAAAAACAAATTTAAATTGGCATTAGTTAAGAGAATTCACCAACTTATGAAATTGAAAGGCCTGATTGTAGCCATTATTGTTTTCTATGTGGATATTGTCACTTCTTTCCAGTGTGGCCTTCACCCTCTCACTATCGCAGCGTAGTCTATTCCAAGCTTTCTTCGTTTTATTTGATAGGATGAAGGCTGCTTCACTTTAACAGATTGAAAAATCATCTTTCCTTTAACTAGAATACAAGACTATATCATGTGCTGAAGATACTTCTGTGGCTAACAGAATACTGTGCATTGATTGGTTCAGACTTGGGATTCCTCCCTGAACCACATCAGAGCCCATCCCTGGAGTTTGGAAGAATATTGTACTACTATGGGAAAACTAGATGCTGTAAGAGATAAATCCATACCTCTCTCTTGCTTAACATAATAGACATTTATTTCTTAGTCATGTCATAGTATACATGGGCCTGACTAATTCTTTTTTTTTTAATTTTATTTATTTCCGTATGTGTATGAATGTATTGTCTGCATGCAAGTCTGTGCACCCGTGACGTGCAACACCGCGGAGGTCAGAAGAGGGTGTCGGACTCCCCTGGAACTGGAGTTCTCCTGGAATTGGAGTTTCAGACGGCTCGGCCGCCATGTGGGTGCTGGGGATCGAACCCGGGTCCTCTGCAAGAGTGGTCGGTGCTCTTAACCACTAGGCCATCTCTCCAGTCCCTGGCCTGACTAATTCTAATGTCTGGCTAACCAACACAGGAGGTTACTCAGGAAACAGGATTTTAGTTCATCTTCAACACAGGGCTCCAAAAATTGTTCTAAAAAGGGAGTGAGATCTTTTTTTTTTTTTAATTTAATTTTTATTGATGCTTTGTGCATTTCGTACATCATTTTCCAATTCAGATCAGGCATATTTCCCTTTCCCTTCCCCCCCACCCCCACCCCATCCCAGATCATGTATTCTGCCATAACTGTCCTGTATCTTTCAGGTTTATTTTTTTTCCTTTTTTAGCTATAAGTGATAATCCATGAGTATAAGCATCCTTCGTGCAAAACCAATCTATAGACTGTTGTGCCCAAACCCCCACAGTCCCACCATTCAGTGGAGGTTGACAGGTTGTTTGTTCAATCAAGTTGATCAAATGAGTGTCCAGACTACATCGCTGTAGTTTCACCGTTCACCCCAATCGCAGCCTTTACATTCTACCACGCCCCCTCTTCCGCAGATTGTTCCCTAGGCTTAGAAAAGGGGCACAGGTGGATGAGAAGTAAAACTGTCCTCTCTCTCTGGAGCTGTTGACTTGGATTCTGGTCAATTCTGGCTGTTTCCTTTCATGGGCTGACAGTTTGTTCAGGAGTAACCTTTCGATCCTACTAATGAAGCACAAGCAATTAGATATATAGGTATTTAAGCAGCACTGATCTTAAGGAAGACATAGCCACTTCTTAGTTACTAGAGCTCAGGAATGATCACTTCTACACGGCCCCTTTCAGGCCAAGAAGATTGTAAAGTGTGAGAGGATTCCCTGGTAGACATCTGTTCCCCAGTACGCACTCCATATCATGGAAAGGGACAGGACTCTTTGAGGTCAGGCAGTCAACTTGGCTGCAGATGTTAATCCCACCCATGCAGCACAAAGGGAGAAGAATGGAATGAATTTGAGGGAAGCAACTAACCAGGACAACTCTACCAGGAAACCTGTTCTTGATGTCAGGCAGGTATTGATTTGTGCTGAAAGCCCTCCGTTGCCTAAATGATGGGATCAAAACTTCATAGATTACTTGAAAGTAATTCTAGAAAATTATAAACTAGTAAGCACATGATTACTGGTAAGCTGTCAACTTCTTTTTTCAGGAAGAGCAGATGAGACCTAAGTCTTGAGATTGGTATGAAGAGGGGAGCTCCTTCTTAGGTCAGTGGGGGCATAGTTGTAGGAGAAGACATAGAAATAATGTCCAGGAAGATCTCTGGGGATGAAATTTAGAGAATACAACCATGAGGGTCCCACAAAGGGGCAGAGATAAATTATGATGTTCTCCTGGAAGGAGCCTTGAGAGACAAGACATGGCAGAACTCTGAGCAAAAAGGATATAGGAAGAAGGAAGCACAAAGAATTTTAATAAAATAAAACGTTTCATTTTATTATATATTAGCATTCATTTTGTCAAATGATATGAGTTATTAATATACCACATATTACTGCATAGTAATAATAAAATGATAAAAATAAAATTCTGCCTGTGGAAGACTTAAGAGCTCTGAGTGTATGGACAAGCCCATCAAAGGAAATTTAGTTGAATGATCCTATATCACAGAGGAATTTTCACTACCAAAATCTATGAAATTCTCTGTAAACTTTTCTTATCCTTCAAGCTTGATTAAATATTTCTTTTCTTTTTAAAATACTTTTATTGATGATTTGTTTATTTCATATATAATCTTTCAGTCCAATTTAGACACACTCCCCTCTCCCTGTCCCCCACCCCACCCCAGTTCATGCCTTCTGCCATACATGTGTTGCATCTTTCTCTCAGTCTTTCTAAAGTTTTTCATTGCAGAGGCTTGTTGTTTTGGGCAGAATTTAACTGTATCAGTCAGTTCTTTGACCCAGTCTTTATGTTGTTGTTCTGTTCCCTTTGTATTGATCCACAATATGCCTATATATCCATCACATATGTATCAAAATTATGACCTCCAAGAATAAACTGTATGTTAATTCCAAAATATGTTTAAGCATTCACATTTTTCCCCTTTAATTTTATATTACTCTAAGATATGAATATGTACCTTCCACCCATATACAGTAATTACAGAGTCTGAAAATAAGTGGTAGGTCAATTCTAGAGCCCATTAAGAGATTCACATTATAACAGCACAGTTGCTTTCAGATAAAAAGAAATATAACAATAATGTTTTTCAGCTTGCCTTTCAACTGGGGATTTGGTGTTAGTATCCACAAATGAGGGTAGCCAGTTTTGGAATTCACATTTTCCTCTTTAATTTTCTATGACTCTAAAGTACGCATACTCCTACCCAAAGAAACATAAAAAAATAAAAAAATAAAGTATGCATACATACCCTCCCCCCATATATCACAATTACAAAGTCTGAAAATAAATGGTAGATTAATTCTAGATCCCATTAAAGTAGTCACATTGAAATGGTACAGTTGCTTTCATGTAAAAGAAAAAAAATATATACACACATTGCTCAGTTTGCCTTATTACTAGGTATTCAACTTTGCAGGTAAATGGATGGAACTAGAAGACATTATGCTAAGTGAAGTAACACAGTCCCAGAAAAACAAATGACAAATGGTATCCCTCATCTGTGGATGCTAGCACCAAATATTTCTTTTCTACAGAGATGTCTTTGATTAGAATTTCCCCTACTCCCACAATTGCTTGATTACCATACTGCATGTCAAAGTTGTAATCATTTGTTTGTTTACTTTGGTGAAAAGTCTCTCATTGTGGAATCCATGCTTAATCGGAGCAGAAGCTATGTGTCCTTTGACCCCAATTACATCCCATTATCTTTCATGGAATCTTATGGTCTCAATGGTGTGTTTAATCATTTATAAGCCTACACTTGCAATCATTTATTTATTTATTAGTGTTGCTCCTTTGTCCAAATAAGAGACTATAAAAGTTATTTTTTTCAAAGTTTTAAAATTTAAAATTTTAATGTTCTTTTTAAAAAAAATTTATTTATTTTTGTATGTGTGTGAGTGTACTGTCTGCATGTAGGTTTGTGCACCCGTGCCATGCAATGCCGCGGAGGTCAGAAGAGGAAGTCGGATTCCCCTGGAACTGGAGTTCTCCTGGAATTGGAGTTACAGATGGTTCTTAGCTGCTATGTGGGTGCTGGGGATTGAACCCGGGTCCTCTGCAAGAGCAGTCGGTGCTCTTAACTGCTAGGCTATCTCTCCAGCCCCAGAATTTAAAACTTATGTATAATGAATTTGTGATTTGATATTCCAAGTTAAAGGGGTTTGAGGTGATCCTGTTGTGTGCTACTTTCTACCTGAGCTGGAGCACGGCTTCTTCAACTTTTCCCACCTACAATTGCTTTTTTCATCTAAATTCTTTAGTTGAAACTGGGTATACAAGTTTATGAAATATATGAAAACAAACATTTACTGATAATAAAATAATAATGAAATTCATTTTAAAACAATTCCTTGGGGCTGAAGAGATGGCCCAGTGGTTAAAAGCACTGGCTGTTCTTGCAGAAGACCCAGGTTTGGTTCCCAACAGCCACATGGCAGCTAACAACCATCTGTAATTCCAGTTCTATGGTGAGTCTAACACTCTCTTCTGACCTCCATGGGCATTGCATGACACAGGTGCACTTATACATGTGAGGACAATACACTCATAGGCATAAAATAAAAATAGTAAAATACTAAAAATACCCAATTCCTTGACTTACCACATTAAAAGTGAAAGTAAGTCTTCATATTAATGAAGTAACTATGTTTATTTATTTTTCACTTAAAGAATTAAATCTTGGCTGAATATTTCTTACTGGGGATAAAGAGCCAGATTTGATTGATATTTTAATTTTATAATGGTCAGTTCTGGGGCTGGAGAGATGGCTCCGAAGTTAAGATTACATGCTGTGCCCACAGCAGGCAGCTCACAACTGTCTGTATTTCCAGTTCCAGGGGATCCAATACACCTAACCTCCATGGGCACATGCATTTGAGGTTACATACCCATACCCATTCCCATACCCATACGCATACCCATACCCACACCCACACCCATACCTATACCTATATACCCATACCCATACCCACACCCATACCCACACCCACACCCATACCCATACCCATTCCCACACCCATACCCATACCCATACCCATACCCACACTTATACTCATACCCACACCCATACCCATACCCATACCCACACCCATACCCATACCCACACCCATACCCATACCCATTCCCACACCCATACCCATACCCATACCCACACCCATACCTGTACCCATATCCATACCCATACACACTCCAACACCCATACCCATACCCATACCCATGCCCATTCCCACACCCATACCCATACCCACACCCATACCCATACCCACACCCATACCCACACCCATACCCATACCCACACCCATACCCACACCCATACCCATACCCATACCCATACCCACACCCATACCCATACCCATACCCATACCCACACCCATACCAATTCCCACACCCATAACCACACCCATACCCATACCCATATCCATACCCATATCCACCCCACACCCATACCCATACCCATACCCATATCCATACCCATATCCATACCCATACCCATTCCCACACCCACACCCATCCCACACCCATACCCACCCCACACCCATACCCATACCCACACCCACACCCCTACCCATACCCATACTCATACCCATACCCATATCCATACCCATATCCATACCCATACCCATTCCCACACCCATACCCACCCCACACTCATACCCACCCCACACCCATACCCATACTCACACCCACACCATACCCATACTCATATTCATACCCATATCCATACCCACACCCATTCCCACACCCATTCCCATACCCATACCCACACCCATAACCATACCCATATCCATACCCATACCCTACCCATACCCATTCCCACACCCATACCCACCTCACACCCATACCCATACCCACACCTACACCCATACCCATACCCATACCCATACCCATACCCATATCCATACCCATATCCCTACCCATACCCATACCCATTCCCACACCCATTCCCACACCCATCCCCATACCCATGCCCACACCCATAAGCACACCCATATTCCTACCCATACCCATACCCATACCCATACCCATACCCGTACCCATTCCCACACCCATACCCACACCCATACCCATACCCACACCCATTCCCATACCCACACCCATTCCCATACCCACACCCACACTCATACCCATACCCATACCCATACCCACACCTACACCCATACCCATACCCACACCCATTCCCATACCCACATCCACACCCATACCCATACCCATACCCATACCCACACCTACACCCATACCCATACCCATTCCCATTCCCACACCCATACCCATATCCATACCCATACCCATACCAATACCCATACCCACACCCACACCCGTACCGGTACCCGTACCCGTACCCGTACCCATACCCATACCCATACTATACCTATACCTATACCTATACCTATACCTATACCTATACCTATACCTATACCTATATATAGACATACACACACATAATTAAAAATAAAATAAATCTTAACAAAGGCTATCAGTGTGGAGAGTGCCACTGTACAAAAATGGCAGAAATATTAGAAATCATTAGAAATTTGGTTGTAATTCTGAGCCAAATTTGATTTAATAATTTTTAAAACAAAACTCAACAATACAAATAATAATTTTTTGGGGGGTATTTTTGGAACAGGGTCTCCCTTTTAGTCCCAGCTGGCCTGGAGCTCACTCTGTAGACCAGGCTGGCCTTGAACTCACAGAGATCTGCCTGCCTCTGCCTCCCGAGTGGTAGGATTAAAGGCATGTGCCACCACGCCCGGCAACAATTCAAACTAATTTTTTAAAATCAAACATTTTGTGGGTTTGGAAAGATTGGTTCAGCAGTCTAGAGCACTTTCTATTCTTCCAGAAGATCTACAGTTCCTGCAATTAAATCATTCTGTTTTCATAAGGGCAGAAAACTTTGAATGAATAATAAAAACAGCTGCAACTCAGAGCATTCTTGAATTTGAGGTGATTGTTTCAGGCAGTCTTCACTGGTACTGAGTGGTGTGACAGCTTGCATGGTGCAGAGTGCGCGTGTTACAAGTTCAGATGCAAGGCTACATGCAGTCAAGTTGCGCAAGGTACCGCGGCTGAGCACCGCCAGAAACACTTCAGACTCATTATATGTTGGATTTTGAATACATTTTGGTCACTTCACTGTGTGTTCAGAAAGCTTTTAGTATTGCCATAGTTTTTGCTACCCTCACATTCACTTATGTGAACCTGTGCAGGGTCCTGACCCAGACCTGTGTGGGAGCCAGAGAACAGTGCTAGAGAGTTCAGTTCTTCTGAACATCAATTTAGCTTAGAGTTTGCTACATCTTGTTGGTAACCATAACCCAGATTCAAGAGGGGAGGTCTGCATAGGGCCTTGGGACCCATGAACATGAAGGTGGGGTAGGGTAATATCTAGACTAATTACTGCAGAGCATTTAGAAATGAACAGATCACAGTCAAGATGTTCAGCCAGGCATGGCCATGCACGACCATTTTCTCTGTTCAGAGTTGTCTGTTGTTTGCTTAGGGTCATGGTAGGAATGGGGGAACGCCTTTCTCAGCAGATGGAAGTCCCAAGTCAGGAATGTGATTATTATGACTGAAGGTTCTCTAAAATCTCAGGAAACTGAGGTCAGGAGATCTGAGTAGTCTGCTGTAGGACTCACCAGATATAATCTGGGGGGCTTCAAAAGTCTAAAGTTCCCAGGAGGTATATCTTCTGGTTGGCAGCTATAGACTGCTAAGGAGTGGAAACGTTGTATTCAGAAGTTTATCTAACCCTTAGATTTAGGGAACTAGTTGGGATTTCTGGGTTTCTTCCTATTACGGATTGTGAACCTTCTTCACTACTCTTCTATTTTCTCACTTTATTCCATGAAATATCTAGGCATTGTTTTGGACACTAAAAGGAATATGAATTGTTTTTCATGGAAAATCAAGCCCTTAGTCTTGAAAAAGAAAGACCTTGCTAGGGTAATGATAGAAACATTGAAAACTTTAGTTTTAAGAAAACATTTTAACAGGGCTGGCAAGATGGCTCAGTGGTTAAGAGCACTGGCTGTTCTTGCAGAAGACCTGGGTTTAAATCTCAGTACCCACTTAACTCCAGTTTCAGGGGATCTATCACCCTCTTCAGTCCTCTGCAGGCACTGTATGACATGGGTGCACTCACACATATGCAGGCACAAATCTCATACACATAAAATACAAATAAATAAATCAATAAAAGGAAAACACTTTATAAGGTTTCATTACATCTTTGTGGATAAGGCCATAAAAGGGGGCTGAGTAAGTTAGGCAGCGAATGCAGTGACCATATTTGAAGGTCTATGGGCTCTGTCAAGTTGGGGAGGCTCTTCGGTGACGATTACAGTCATCTGCTCTTGTCATACTGGTATCCATTATGCAGAGAGAATGCTTCTTAAGTTTTTCTGATGTCTTTACTGAGAGATAGAGCCAGTTCAAAAGATAACAAAGCATGTTATAAATGATTTTTATCAAATTGGAACTCTGCTCTTTGACCTACAGAGGGCCATTCAGTAGACACAAATGCAGAACTGTTCACTTAGATTTAAAAATTAATTGCGTAATTCTTGTCTGGCTTGACAGAAAATTCAAGTGAAGAGTAATTAGTTGAACAGAAGCTACGTATGAATAAGAGATATCAGGCGGCTTCCAAAGAGCTGGGATTACATTAGGGTGCAATAAAGAAGTAAATCAATCATGACAGCAACCTGCCCTTTATACTGTGGGCTAGTCAGAGTCTATCTAGAGTGTTTCATGAAGTATTGGTTGCTACTTTTGAAGAAGGGCACTGACAATCAGAGGGCATAAAGGGAGGGTGAAATAGATCATGTAGAGCTTGTAAGCCATGTCGTGTGAGAAACTGTAGACATTGTTTAATTAAGGATAAAATAAGGATGTCGAGTTCTATTCACACAACATTTGAGAATTCATACTAATAGAATGTACAGCATTTGAGAATGGTCTTGAAAGATGGATCTATGCCTTTAATCCTAGCACTTGGGAGGCAGAGGCAGGCAGATCTTTGTGAGTTCAAGGCCAGCCTGGTCTACAGACTGAGTTCCAGGACAGCTGAGGCTACAGGGAGACCCTGTCTCAAAAAGACCAAAAAAAAAAAAAAAAAAAAAGAAAGATGGATCTAGTTTTGATAGAAATATGGAGGGGAGGGAGCTGGAGGGCGGGGCATGGGGAGGGGCCTGAGCATGGGTGGGGGTGGGGGTGGGGGTGAGAAATATGGAGGGGAAGGAGAGTATAGAGAAAAGTGCATGACAGAGTCAAAGAATTAAGAGATTTCTTGGATGTCTGAGAGGAAAAAAAGAATTAAGAGATTTGCCAAGAAAATGATCAGTTATCTCTTTTTTGTTAAACATACTGTGCATGGCAGGTAGTGGTGGGAGATGAGGCTAATGGTGTGGGCTGGGGAAGATGGTTCCAACTTTGAGTGCTACACTAAGGGTTGCGTGTGTGTGTGTGTGTGTGTGTGTGTGTGTGTGTGTGTGTGTGTTTACACCAGAGGGATGTAATCTATGGTGAACTAAGGAATAACAATGGTAATACTGATGATAATAAAGTTAATAAGAACTGGCCCAAGCTCTTGTATATATTAACTCATTTAATTCCACAGTAGTCCCATGAGTCAGACATTACTGTATCCTCATTTTAAGAGGAGAAAACAAGGCCCAGAGCCCAGGAGCTTCCTAGAAGTCACAGCATTTGTAGATGGTAGAGCAGCAGCCTGGCAGCCTGGTCCTGAAGCTGTGCTCTGACCTGTCCCCTGGACAGCTCTATGAGAGCATGGAGCTGCATGCTCCAGTAGTCTGTGCCCTTCCGGATACCCGATGCACCACGAGAGCACTCCCCCCCACCCCAATCCCATCCTGGACTGGCATTTTACCCAATTCTGCTTGGAACTGCCCAACAGAAAAACAAGGCAATGGAGCTAGAGGAAGCAGGTGATTTAGAGAAAAGTGATTAAGAAGCTGTGTTTACTTTTTGGATTTTAAAGCCTTTCAAGTTCAGGTTTGAACAGTGGGTCTCGGGTGGTGGATTCCAACTCTCTGGTTCACTGCCAAGAGTTGGGTGTGTCCAGCACAGAGAAGTGATTTAAGAGTAATTTAAGTTTAAGTATTCCCAAATGAACATTACCCTAGAAACATGAGGTTAAACTCTGGCTTTGCAAGGCCCTAAGCAGACATTTACATAAGAGACACTTTGGCCCTCTGTTCAAGTCCCTCTGCTGCCTGGCTGATTTGAAATTCTGGAGCTCTTCGGATGGCATTGACGTTGGAACAAAGGCTGATTAGAGCTGGGCCTTCTGCTCTCCGCTGCTTGGTCCCATTACTCTTACAGACAAGTCTTGGTTATTAAGATTTGTGAGTAGGGCGGGGGATGTAGGTTGATGGTGACTTTGACAAGCCTATGCTTGGCAATATGAATAAACACTTTAGCTTAAAAAAAAAATCCTTGCCGTGGGCCGAGAGATGGCTCAGCAGGTAAAGGCACTTGCTGCCAGGCCTGCTGCCCTGAGTTTGATCCCTAGGACACGCATGGTTGAAGGGGAGAACTGACTCCCTAAAATTATCTCTGACATCCGCATACATGCCCATGGTACATATCCCCCATGTACCAAATAAATAAATAAATAAATAAATAAATAAATAAATAAATAAATGTAAAAAAATTCTTACCGAGGCACATGCCTCCAAATGTGCACTCAGGAGCCGCAGAAGGAGCTGCTGTGAGTCTGAGGCCAGCCTGGTCTCCACAGTGGGTCCAGGCCATCCAGGGCTACATAGAAAAAACCGCATCTCAAAGAACAAACAACCATAAAACCTTATGAGCATGACCTCAAAAAACTGTAAATAAAGGTTAAAACCTCTTCTATTAGTGTTGGCTAATAAGCTTATTTTTCTTGTTGCCAAGGAAAGGGGTGTGTGGTGTGTGTGTGTGTGTGTGTGTGTGTGTGTACTCATGTGTACACATGCACACATACTTGTGTGCTCCAGAGACTTGGAGCTAATGACTAAGGCCTATTTGTTTTTGGAGTATCTAAAGATAGTTCAGCCAGGAATGCAGTTTTCCTTCTCTATATTACTGTTTCTAGGGCATCTCTGTGTTCTTACTCCTGCCCAGCCAGTCTCTGTGGCTGCCTGTTCTGTTCAGGCATGCTAATGAGCCCTGTTCTGCAGGGTGGGTTATCTAGTCACTGGACTGTGGTGTGGACAGCAGTCACAATCTTACTCAGTCCTATTTTGCTCAGGGTCACAGCTCTTCACTGTTCTTTTTCCTTTTCCTTTTTGAGTATTTTGTTTCCTCACTATCGTTCTCTTCCTGCATCTCAGCCCATTTCTTCATCTTGATATTTACCCTCAGCCTTTCTTCTCCAGTTGGCCAATCTGGACCACAGTTGCCTTGGCAGACATAATGAGGCCACCTTCCTGAAAAGGCAGTTGGAGGTCTCTGTCCTTGGATGTGGGCATTCTTTGGAGCTATCTTTCTGGTTGTTGGTTGGTCTAGCCAGAGTGACTGTGTGGGTGAATTATGTGCACTAGACAGTGCCAAACCTTGAACAGGACATCTACAATGAAGCCCTCATTCTTTGTCCCCTGAATCTCCCACTCCTGTGTGTTGACTGACATTTTAGTGAAAGACGTGAGTAGTTCAACTGCAAGCACGCTTGTTCACATTCATTTACCACACTGCATCTATCTTCTGCTGAGATGTACAAGTGCGAGATCAGCAGGAACCTGAGGATCATATTGTACCTGAGTTATATCATTGCTGACTTCCTGAGACGTCCCCTCAAGTGACCAGAGGATGTTAACTAAATTGACGACATGTTTCTCTGAGGTGGAAGTGAGTGGAACATCTGCTTTTATAATAGTCTACTAGCCTGGATAGGCACAGGCTGTTTTGTTGTTCCAGAAGACTTTCAGGCAAACATACTGGTGAGTTTCAATGGCTTGGAACTTCCTGTTTTGTGATTTTAGAAAGAATGCCTTTAGAGGGTGGCAATGTTCACAGAATTCCGTGTTGTTTAAATGCATTCGCAGTCCATGGGTTATCGCAGGGGAAGATTGATTAGGAAGCTCCATGGCATAGAAAACAGATGACAGCCTCCTTGCTTTTCTCCTTCAGTGCACAGTGTTTGTTGACACTGTTGTGTGATACAATGAACCTAGTGTTGGAGCCTCAAGGGCCAAGAAATACAGAACAAGTGTACTAAAAAATATGCAGCAAGCCTATTCAAGTTTCTTCTTTTTGATTTACAGCCTTTGTTAGGACAGAGCCTCCAAAAATCAAAGCAAAGTCAAGAACTTTGGGCAGCTGAAGACAGGGCTCTGTGGTAAAGGATGTCCCTGGTGTTTGTGAGGCTCTGGGTTCCATGATCTGTTCTATAAAAAAAAAAAGAAGGAAAGAAAGAATGAAGGAAGGAAAATGAAAGAAAGAAAGAGAGAGAGAGAAAGAGAATTTTGAGATGAGCTACCTCCAATGGGCACCACAGATTTCATGAAGAATTTGAAGGACATAATATTTCATGGTGACATTGGCAGAAGAACTTTTCCTGCCTCTTGAAAGTAAGAGCTATAACTTTGGTGCCTAACATTTGACTCAAAAAGCATAAGCTTGGAGACTCTGGATTTAAACGTTCCTCAGCCTATATATGTGGTCTTGGGCAACTCTGTTCACTTCTTTGGTATCTGACTTAACTCATCTTAAAAAAAATGATCTCCTCATGGGGCTGGAGAGATGGCTCAGTGGTTAGCAGCACTAGCTGCTCTTTTAGAGGATCCAGGTTCGATTCACAACACCACATGGTGGCTAACAGCAAACAGTAACAACAGTTCCAGGGGATCTGACATCTCTTCTGACCTCTGTCGGCATTGCATGACACGTATGCACTTGCACCTACATGTAGGCATTATACTCATACACATAAAATAAAATATTACCAAATTCTCCACCAAGATTAGGAGTCTGTAAAATGTGGGTCCTAGGACAGGACTCTTATATTAAGCTCCACTCACCCAGGGCTCAGGAACCATTGTGTAAGAGGGGACAGAAAGATTGTAAGAGCCAGGGAGAAGTCACCTGACCATATGGAAATAGAATCATACAAGCTCTGGGGAACCTGTTCATATGAACCTACAGTGGCAATGTCAGCATGTGTAAAACTGATACAAACTCAAGCAGACAAAACCCAGCATAGAGCTGTGGAAATGGGCAGCAAGTCCCAATGGTAGCAGAAGAACTATTGGCAGCTGATTATTGCTAGGTGAGGAAGAGCTGATCCCTTGCTTAAGGTGAGGGACTCTGGATGGGCTGAGTAGACCTCAGTGAATGAAGTTGCACTGAGAAATGTCTGGGGGCACTAATTGACACAATGGGCCTTGGCACAAATGACAGAGGGTATGACTTCCAGTTGGGGGGGGAGCTATGGAAGGGTACCAGTGGGGAAGGGGGTATAAAAGTGATTAAGATTGATTGAGATGTTATATATGAAATACGCAAAAATTCAGTAAAAAAATCTCCACCCGATACTTTGCAGCTAGAGAATGACCACTTCAAGTTTGAGCCATTTCATCTGTAAAATGGAGGCATAAATATAATTTGTTCTTAGAGGTATTGTCTGATTGGTAGATATTAGGTAGCTGGTGAGGGGATGGGACGTTTCATATGAAGGATGGTGTCTGCTGACTATTTTATCTCATAGTTCAATGAATCTCTTGATCTCTGAAAAGTTTTCAAATTGCTCTAATTTGAATACACAATACATAAATTGTTATATGAAACATACATAAAATATTCTAGGAAAATGAAATACAGAACAGCGAGAAAAGATCACAGTTAGTGATAGTCACTTGTTTTCAGTTCAGGCTGGGCCTAGCAGCCCTCAATAAGCCAAGTCATAGAATTGGAGGTATGACAGGACAGAGTTAAAACGTAGCTGCTGTCCCTGAGAAAAATGAAAGCAAAACACCAATGACAAAGCCAGACACACAGATTCATACTTCTGTGTAATTAGCATGGGGTTTCCCAAGTGTGGGCTGTGGCCTAAAATGGAGGATGGAGTGCTTTCAGTGGTTCCTAGGCTGAGTGCTCAGTAGCCTTGAACCCAGAAGTGACATCATTTCCTGTCAAGCATTTGGTCTTTCCAGTAACTCATAGGATAAATGTAGCCTAATTTGTGCTAATGTCTGTAGTCAACAAAAAGAGAGATGCTTTGTTGGGTAACAGAATTGAATTAGAATTTAATGATGAAAAAAATTTTTACTTTTTTTTTAAACAGGGAAGAGGCCTGACAGTGTGGACTAGCTATTTTGGGGACTATATAACTCAACACTTTAGAAGAGCACTATAGCTGTTCCTTGAATAAACGAATACAAAATGAAGCTCAGTGCAAACTTGGAGAAAAGTTATGTGGACAGCTTTTTCTAATTCAACATATGGCTCATGGTCCCCCTTCTACTTGGTTGCTGGCTACAGCCACATCACAGTTGTATACATTTCCCCTACTGACCACCTACCCACGGGCAGGAACTATTCCAGTATTCACCAGTGCTCAGAACTGGACGTTAACAGCACTTGGAGAAGTACACAGCAAATGTCTGACAAATGCCAAAGCAAGCACCATCCAGTCAGCTCCTAGTTTTCAGATCAAGAGGGCATTGGACTTATCAGTTAGCCCAGAAGTTTACCCATGACTCTGGAATATTTGACCTAGTAAAAGCCCTTAAGTTTGGATGCTGTTATTTGTCTGTGATCTGAGCCATGAAACACACTTGTACCATGCTTTCTGGTTTAGAGGCTCTTTCCTATACACTGTCACTACTTCTTTTGTTTTAGCAAATGATACTGATTTTCCCTTTAAATTAGTCTTTTAAAGTCAATTTGAGGGGCAACAGTGAGTGAAGAAAATCAGAAAGTAGCTATAGTTCATGAGATGATGATACATATATATGTGTTCAAGATTTATTATCACTTAACAAAAATATAAATTTAATTATGTGCATGTGTATGTGTCTGTGTGTGGGTATGTGCGCATGAGTGCAGATCTCTGAGGAGGTCAGATATTTGTGAAGGAGCTGCCAGTATCAGGGTGAGCAAAGTTTGAGAAACACTAGAATGAATACATGTGCACACACACACATACACACACACACACACACACGAAATATACGAAATTTCAGAGGCAAGGCTGGGATTTGACTGACTCGAAGCCAGGCATCCTTCTGCAGGGTTGTCTTCTCTACTACTACAGACCTGCATATAGTCAGATTGACATTGAAGATAGGGAAGATGGACGTTACGTAGGTATTGGGATCTATCCGTTTCTGCATGGGGCTGAAGGCTTCCTTGCTCCAGGCTGAGCAAAGTTTCATGAGGATGAATTTGGGGGGCAGAATTTCCAGACTAGTAACTAGTATGATTTATGGGAAATGTCTCAAACAGTACTTCCCCCATAGGCATGGCACAAACCCAGGTGACTATGAAGTGGCCTCTCCCTGGGTCTCAGAAAACCCTGTCTGTTTGTCCAGATTTCTCTGCTTTTGCACAGTTTTTTTTTAGAAAGTACGTTGCTTTGAGGCTTGGTTTTCCCTCTCCCTTGGAGGTCAGGTCAGTCCATGTTGACTCTGAAATAGCGTAGGTGTTTGACTAAAAGCTGGCCTGTTTCCTTTCTCAAGGAGAGATTTCTTTCTTCATCATGTGGAAGGTGTCAAGAGCCAGGATCATTCCATCTGCCAGTAGTGCTGGGGCTGTTCAAGTAGCCATTGTAGGACAGACAGGGGTCCCCATCCTCCTAGCAGGGTTTTGAGCAAGGGCTGGTCGAGGTGGGTTGGCGGTTGGACTGGCCCTCTGCTCTTTTCTGGAGGCTCTGCTTTGATGGATGGTCAGGCAGTCTGAGCAGCACAGACCACCAGGGGTGGCTGAGGTGGTGAAGTGTGTCCCATTAACACCACTCTGGGCAGTGAACTGGAGAGGTTGCAAAACCCATCAAATGGTCCTGTGTGCCAGTGGGGAGGGGTGACCAGCCGCAAAGCTCACTGCTTGTCTCAAACCATTCAGTTGTTCCAGAGGGAAGGAGTCTAAGAGCCCAGGGCGGCGGATGAGCTTTCTACAAAGGGATTATTTACATGCATGGTCTTGTACACAGATAGCTTTCCAATGCTTTCTTTAAGAATACTTATTCAGGGATGGGGGGATGCTCTGTCAATAAAGGGTATAGGCATGAGGACTCCAGTTTCCCCCCCAAACCCAATGTAGAAAAGCTGGGCATGGTAGAGCACTTGTAATCCCAACACTGGGGGGTACAGAGGTAGGCAGGTCCCTAGGAACCTCTGGCCAGCAAGTGTAGGTGGATCAGTGCGTCTCAAGCCAACAGAGACCTTGTCTCAAAAGAAGGCAGTGGTTGCTGTACTTGTGCTTCAGTGTGAACCAGGACTGTGCCTGAGGCCTCTTCTGCAGAACTTTGAATCTGCACGAAAGTCCCCAAGCATGCCACTTCTTCAGAAGAACCTTGGTGGCTCACCTGCTCAGTCTAACCCCTGATCTCTATCTCCTCATAGAATGAGTTACTTCCCTGGAGATGACTCTGCGCCTTGTATGCGCCTTGATGTTACATGCCAGTAGTTAGTTATCCGTCACACCTTCCATCAGTTCCACACAGGGAATCTACAATCCTCAGCCAGTTGCTTGCAGAGGAAATGTACTCCATGTTTAACTCTAATCGAATTTTTTAAATAAAATGATGAGTGTAACCTCTAACACCATAAAAATTAAACAAAACCCTCAGAAGCAACAATGTACACTAAAAATTAATTTGAAAAATTTCCTTCCATATACCGTTAGTGAGGTACTTTACTTTTATAGGCCTCTCCTGTGCTATAAAGCTCTTGAGTGTTCTAAAAATATTTAAAAAATAGGCATTTAGAACCTCTTTAATGAACTACTTCCAAATGTGGCTGAGATGTTTGAGGCTTTCCCCAGAGCAGGTAAAACCAGTGGATATTAGGAAGCTGAGATTTCCTGGCTCGTAGATGGACAGGTGTCTGCGCTGAAGTTCTACAGGTGGCAGGTGGCACAGTTCTCTGGGATACAGGGTGAAAAGGCTGAGGTCCACTGACCTCCACGGGCATTGCATGACACAGGTGCACTTATGTACATGCAGGCCAAAACACTCATACATAAAAAAGTAATAAATAAAATATTAAAGAAACAGATCAGTAATGAAGAAATAAGGACATGACCCCCAAAGATGTATCAATGATTTCATTTGCTCCTAAGGGTTTAGTTTTAAATGCTCCCATTAGAGTATGATTTCAATATTAAATTCCAGTTCAGATTGAGATTGCAATTTATTTATTTATTTATTTATTGATTGATTGATTGATTGATTGATTGATTCATTGGTCTTTTTGAGATTATGATTTCCCTGTAGTTCTGGCTGGGTTGGAACTCCCCTGTTCCAGGCTGGCCTTGAACTCACAGAGATATGCCTGCCTCTGCCTCCCCAGTACTAAGATTAAAGGTTTGTGCTACCATACCCAGGGCAGAGCTTATTTTTAATGAATTAATTTTTTTAATGTTTTAGTACAAGTAAACATGTTGAACATATTTAATAAGGAACTCTTATATTTTACTTAAAAAATGCCATGGTCATCTTTGGTCAAACGACAACTTATATGTAACTCACTGTAAGAACATGTCTTAGGGCTAAAGAGATGGCTCAGTGGTTAAAAGCACTGGGTACTGTCACATAGGAGGACCCAGGTTCAGCGGACACATGACAGCTAGTAACCACCTGTAACACCAGTTTAGGGAATTCAATGCCTTCTTCTGGCCTCTGGGGCATTGTACACAAGTGGTACATGTATGTAGCTAAAGTACTTATACACATAAAGTTAAAATTAAGAAGAATCAGCCTAAGTATGTTCTCTGTGTTTCCTTCATGTCCATGTGTATTGTATGAGATATGGAAGAACACTAAGCTTCTAGCAAGCAAACTTCCCTGCCAGTTCCAGGGACGTTCATATGAGCATTGAGGTGTATAAGAGTTGTGCTTGTGTCCTGACTTTGCGCTCCTTCCTCATTCCTTGGGGCTCGGCAAGGGCCAACCTACAACATGACTTTCACACCTTCCTTCAAACTTCTGGAATTGTTGGACCTTGTACACATGCTTTGACTAGGACTTAGACTCATAAAGCTGTCAATGGATCCTTTTAGGTTTTGGACTGCTGGAACTTGTTTTAATTAGAACTTAAAAGGGTTAAATTGATCTGTCCTCCTTTAAGGTGATATAGATGCAGACTTACACCAGAATTTTAGTGATGTGCTGGACATCTACATATTCTTCAGAGATGACTCTGTGTGTGTGTGTGTGTGTGTGTGTGCGCGCGCGTGTGTGTGTGTGTGTGTGTATGTTTGTGTGAACATGTGTGAACTCATGAGGATTACAGTATTTATGGAACCACTTAAGAAGGGAAATACTCAATTGGAAAGATTAGGAAGAGAAGTGGGGATGAGATGCAAGAGAAAAGGAAAGAAGTGTTAGAATTCACATGGATTGTTAGGGAGAGAGTAGATAGAATCTTCCAGACCTCCCACATTTCTGAGGTGATCACATAAAAGGAGACCTCATAAATGCTGATACCAGAAGCTAGGTGCTTAAAATGTAAGGGGAAAAGGAAGATGGCTTACCCTTGTAAAGCTTGAGATTGCAATTACTAGGAGGGCGGGGAGGGCTCATATGTGAGGCACTAACCTCTGAGCTGCTCTCTGCAGAATGTGTCACTTCACCTCGGCGGTGCAGCAAGATATGCTGAAGGAGAGGGAGAGGAAAAATTTTGGTGGTGAGTTTTTTCTAAGACTCTGTGACCTGTCAAAGTCGCCATTATCGACTTTAAGGGCCAATGCATGTTAAAGCAACAAGGTATTTACTTACCTTCCCACTCCTCCCAGTTATGGCTGACTGTCCACCTGGGAAAAGTCTGCCATGTTATACAGCCATAGAGAAATGTACTTAGTATTTTTTTTCTAATACAATATTGTGAAAGATAGGTCTTCAGGCTTAAGAGGGTGGGAATGGACTACATCACCAACACACAAGTTCTAGGGTCTACTCATTTGAGTTCTTTCTGGAACTGTATTCTACTATGAAACTAGGGGGAAAGTCCCAGGGAAATGCTACAGATAATTTTGCTCCTTTACAATCACTATTTATACAGGTAAACTTACGAATAAAGTGAGTTTTTGGAAAGTGAACTGGTAAAGAGTGGTTACGAAGTTATGTAGCAATTCATGTAGCAATTCATGCGAATTTTTGTTTCCAGTATGCTGGTTTCTGGCTGTGTGATGTCTTTGATAGTAAGTCTTGATTGTCTGACTTGCGAGGTTCATGTTTATCACTGGATCTGTGCTTTAGATTACTCCTCTGTCTATGGGATTAATGGTTGATTGCTGGTCAATTACCTTGAGGCCGTCAGATGGGAATGAAACTCACATTGCCAAATATTTTTACTGGGGCCCAATGACAGATCACCTGAGCGTATCCTTCCTTAACTCCAATTTAGAAGTCTTTTGGAAGATGTTTAATAGCAAGAGAGTGTTTCAGGGAAACTGAATTTCAGCCTTTCAGATGAAAGAGGATAATGGGACTGACGTCTCTTCTTCTGATTTTACTATTTGAGCTTAACTCCTCGTCCTCCTCTCTCTCTCTCTCTCTCTTCTCTCTCTCTTCTCTCTCTCTCTCCCTCTCTCCCTCTCTGTATCCTCCAAGCCTCCCTCCCCTCCCTCCCTCCCTCCCTCCCTCCCCTCCCTCCCTCCCTCCCTCCCTCCCCTCCCTCACCTCCTTTCCTTCCTTCCTTCCTTCCTTCCTTCCTTCCTTCCTTCCTTCCGTGTCTCCCTGTAGCCGCAGCTGGCCTGGACCTCCCTATGTAGACCAGGCTGGCCTGGAACTCAGAGATCCACCTGCCTCTGTTTCCCAAGTGCTGGGAATAAGGCGTGCGCCACCACGCCCAGCTCTGGTCTTTTATTTTTTACACAGTAAAACTTTATGCTTTTCACAGATATGCGCCTGTTTCAATCTGATGGCTGACACAATTACTGGAACGTTGGATTGCCTGTGGACAATAAGAGTGAAGCCTGTCGGTACATTTAGTGCATAGTGGACAAGGCTTCAGAGCTGGGGACAGAAGCAAAGTGCTGTAGAAGCAGCCCGAACCAGCACGGAATGAGCTGAAGAGAGGAGGCCACTTAGGAAAGGCATTCTGCAGCTTGGCTTGTCATATTTTGGAGGAAGTGAAAGAAAAAGGATGCTGTGATGAGCACTTGGGCCATAGAAAATTCAGAAACTAAAAACAAATCTGGGCCAAATGCATTTTGTCCCAGTTGGCCTCAGACTCACTCCAGAGCTGACAATGACCTTGAACTTCTGATCTTTCAGCTTCCACCTGCCATGTGTGTATTACAAGCACCATGTCCACTTTGTGGGTGCTGGGGTTGACCCAACTGAGCTACATTTCAGCTTTCAGAAATGGTATTTTGTTTATTTATTATTCTTTTTTGGACGGGGTCTCCCTATAGCCCCAGCTGGTCTGGAACTCACTCTGTAGACCAGGCTGGCCTTGAACTCACAGAGATCTGCCTGCCTCTGCTTCTAAAGTGCTAGGATTAAAGGCGTGCCACACCACCCCAGGCTTAAAGATGGTTCTTAGCCTCCATGTGGGTGCTGGGAATCGAACCTGGGTCCTCTGCAAGAGCAGTCAGTGCTCTTAACTGCTGAGCCATCTCTCCAGCCTCTAGAAATAGTATTTTAAAAATCAGTAACTGTAATTATCAATTTGCTGCATGCCAAAGGTGGTCTCTGTGTGAATTTTCTTTAAGTTCTTCACAGTCCTTGAAGGTACTGCCAATGCTGTTTCCTACAGCCATGGTTCTCTTCAAGGACAAGCTTCCTCAGGCTGAGCTCTGAAACTCAGAAGGCCTGGGAGCTCTGGAGATGTCAGAGATTTCAATCTTGATGAGAAATCCCTCCTCAGCCGTAAAGCAGGGCGGTTTTCCCAGAGGGGCTGGTGAAAATACACACAGGATAGTAAAGCAAAGCGAGGGGAAGACGCTGCTGGGCCGAGCTGTCCAGTGAGAAGGGAAAATGTTTGTGCACACCAGGCAGTGTGTCTGGCTACCTCCTCCCTATTTGGTCTGGGAAAACAGTTCCATGTTTACTACCAAGGAAGCCCTATGGCTGAGTGACAGTGATCAGGCCCAACTGCCAGGAAGAAGAGCCTTCTTTTTAAATGTCTGTCTCAGTAGGATGACTAGGAGCAGTCCCCGTCGTTGTTGTCGTCCAGTACCCCCGTCCCCCGTCCCCCGTCCCCTTGTTCCGCCCTCCCCCTACCCCGGCAAATTAGGATTCTCAGAGCTAGAGCAACCCAAATATTTGTTCCTGACAGAGGGCGTTTCTCTGAGAGGGCGTGGTTATCTGCCCTTCGGTGAAGGGGGCCACCCAGTGGGTGTCAGTACTACAGGGTTATCCTCAGGTTGCATTGTAATTTCCCTTCTCAGGGCGTCTCCTCTGCCAGCATGGAGTGCTTGGCCTGCTCCAGAGGGTTCCGCCACTACACTCTCACTTCTCAACCAAATGTTATTTTCGGCGTCAGCATCTAAGAGAACCATGTATCATGCCGGTAGAGAGGCACCAATGATATGAAAACCAGTACCAGTCAGCCCGTGTGTGATTCTTTCTGCTTTCTGTAAAGGGAGGCGGGTTTCATTCCAGCCCAGCAGAGATCTAGCGGTTTCCTAGCTGTGAAGTTCTATTGACAAAGACGGTATAGAAGATGTGGTGCACGAGATTCCCCGAGCCTTTGTGTCTGTGGCCTGGCTAAGTGTCAGGCCCACGAGGGCCTGACCATGATGGCCTTGATTTGATGGCCATTAAAGGTCAGGTACATAATGGGATCAGATATGTCCGGGGGGGGAGGTGATGAACACAGCATAACAGATTGATGATAATTAGGTAGCTGTGTTTATAAGAACCATCAGAGTTAAAGGCATTTTGGAATAAGCAGGTTAGGAAATAAATTAGAACTTATGATGAAGTGGGGGTGGAAAACATACATGTTACTAGAGGACTCACAAAGCAATTAGGAAGTATGATGAAGGGGGGTGGGTGGGAAATACACACTTTACCGGAGGACTCAGAAGTGTGTGTGTGTGTGTGTGTGTGTGTGTGTGTGTGTGTGTGTGTGTGTGTTTGTAGGTTGGAGTACACTTGGGTTTTAGGAGACCCAATGTTTTTTTGTTTTCCTGTATAAAGATTGGTGATGGTTTGGTGAGTAGAGGCACTTGCTGCCAAGCCTAATGACTTGAATGACTGTAATCCTTGGGACCCACATGGTGGAATGAGAGAATCAATACCCACAAGTTAACTTCTGCCTTCCACACATGTGCTGTGGTACACATGAAGCCCCATTAAATAACATAAAATAAAAAAATTAAAGATTGATGAATTTCTTTTTTTGTTTTTAGGAAAAAAATGTTAAGTGTCAAGTTGGCTAAGTGGAGGAGAATTAATGGCCCCAAATCATCCTAATTCAATATCTGCGTGTCTAGAAAATGAAAGCCATAAACCCACCAAGAAAATTAACCCAACAAATGTTTCCAACATTACTTTATATTTAAAAATCTTTAAAAATATTTTATTATTTTTATTTTAGGTGTATGAGTGTATTGCCTACATGTTTAAGTGCACCTGTACAATGCCCAAGGAAGTCAGAAGAGGGTGTCAGATTCCCTGGAACTGGAGTCACAGACAGTCTTTAGCCACCATGTGGGTGTTAGGACTTGAACCCCAGTCCTCTGCAAGAGCAGCCAGTGCTCTTAACCACTGAACCCTCTCTCCAGCCCCTAGTTTATATTTTGAGAATGAATCTAGATTGAAACTAACATTTCATTTTTATATGTCATCAAACTCCTAGAATTAATTGCTTGTTCAATGAAAGTTTTAGAATAATCATTCCTTCATAATACTTGGTCGTATTTCTGTGAAGCACTAGTATCCATCAAGAGGACAGATTGCACTAGAAAACATGTTCAAGGGCGAACTTTGGTGTTTCTTTGACTATACGTTTTCAGTAATATTACTTTTGTCAGTTTGAGCAAACCATCAGAGCTTGTTGGCGTCCTAGGCAGACTTTTTTGGTTCAGTCTCCTATAAGCAGGTGTTGTGCAAGCAGAGAATGAGGGGGAGGGCGGGGCAGGCTGTCACTTTTCCTTTTAGTAAGGAGTTCAGGGTAGCTTCACCTTGAGGCTGCACTGTGACTCGACCCTTGCTTATGCCATCTTGTTCCATGTGCCACACACAGTGGAGGAAGTGTCCTAGCTTTCAGGATTTTCGACTTACGCTTTCTCCTTCCCTTCCTCTCTTCCCTCCCACCCCCTTTTCCCCTTTCTTTTCCTCCCTTCCTCCCTCCTCCTCCTCCTGCCTCTTCCTCCTCTCTCTCTCTCTCTCTCTCTCTCTCTCTCTCCCTCTCTCTCTTCCTGTTGGGCATAGAACCCAGGTGTTTGTACATGCTAGGCAAGTGCTCTACCACTGAGCAACAGTCCCAGCCCTCTGACTTATCATTCTTTTCATCTCATCTTTGGCTCGGTAAATAATCTCTATCTGGAAGCGGAGAGTAGAGATTGTGAAGTGGGACAGTTCTTTTTCATGAATTACCGGCTGTTCTCCCTTCTAGTGACCGTGACCCGGGGCATTCTGAACCCAGAGCCTGTGCTCTTAAGCACCGTGTGACATTGTCTGAGAGTCCTCCAGGGTATGGCTTGGTTTTATGAGCATTTGATCTTATCTCTAAAACTCCAGTGCCAGGGTAGTGCCAGGCACATGGTAGGCGAGCCATAAAAGACAGGCAATACTCATTTAACCAGATTTACCAACTGCCAGTGTCTTGACTTTCTCATTCTTACAAAAACTTCTCAATAATAAGTGGCATAATCTTTGCAGAAAGGTGGAAGTTGGTGTGGGCTATGAGACATGTTGGGGATCCACACATGGTACCAAGTACAGGGTTAACCTGCTCTTAGTCTGAAATATTCTCCATGTAGCATGGCCCAAACTAAATGGGAAATTAAGTATTCAGAGTCTTGGTTGGAAGCTATGTGAGTCCAACCCACTTATTTTAAGTATTAGCCTTGTTATGTCAGCTCATAATATTCAGTGGGGATGAAGAGGCTTCATAGTGCTTGGAACATATTTGTTATGCTTAAGTTTTTTTTAACTTTAAAAATTTATTTATTTTTATTTTATATGTATGAGTTTTTTGCCTGCTTGTATGCAGGTGCACTCGCATCATGCCATGTCTGAAAAGGCCGGAAGGGGAAGTTGGAGCCCCTGGAACTGGAGTTTATGGCTGCTTGTCAGCTCCATGTGGGTGCTGGGAACCAAACCCAGGTCCTCTGCAAAAGCAACCACTGCTCTTAACCACTGAGCCATGCCTCTAGCCCCGTATTTTACTACTTTTTGCAATGCTGGGAATCTGCCCTAAGACTTCAGCATGCCAGGCAAGGAGTCTCCCATCATGTGGGTCCTAGGGATAGAACACAGATCTTCAGGCCCGGCAGCAAGTACAGCATTACCTTGCCTGCCCTTTCATTGCTTGTGAGGATACTTTCGTCTCTTTGGGCTTTGCTTTCCCTCCCTGGTCAATGGCAGCCAGTCAGGGTGGAAGCCAACAGTGACAGCCCAGAGCCAGCCCCGCAGACCTGCTGGTGGAGCAACCTGATGGGCGGCTTGAGGAGTTTCAGTTAAACATCTCCCACTTGGGCTTGTTTATTTTTCAAAAACACGGATAAACAAAGAAATCCAATAGCTCTTCAACTACTGCTGCTATTAGGATTTACTGGTTGTTTACCTTATTGAGTACTTTTTACAAGGTGAGCGCTGTTCTAAAGACCTGCACTGAGGGCTGGGGGTGTAGCTTGGTTGGTTGCATGCTTGCCTAGCATGCACGAAGCCCTGGACTCTATCCCTGGCACTTCATAAAGTGAGTGTGGAGGTGCACACTAGCAGTCCCAGAGTGCCCCAGGGTGGGTGGAGGCAGAAGGACCTGAAGCTTGAGAAGTTCAAGGTCATTGTCAGCTAGACGACAGATTAGTTAAGCGAGGAACCCAGGAGGCGAGGCATTCTCAAACCTGGTGCATGGTGGCTTATGGCTTTCATTCCACCCCAATCTGTGAGATCGAGGCCAGCTTGGTCTGTTTATTGAGTTCTGGGTCCTCTGGGGCTACAGGGAGATGCTGTCTCAAAAAACCAAAACCAAAAACAACAACAACAACAACAAAAAAGAACTCAAAAGACTGAAGAAATAAACAGAAAATTCCTTAGCACTTTTACGTGAGACTATTTCATCTGTTTAATTCCTTTACAAACTTGGATCTTTATCTAGAATAGTTATGTAGGCTTTCTAAGACAAAAGGGAATTTAGTGAACACCTTGCCCAAAACATCAGTTTGTTAATTAGGAATTTAAGACTCAGAGAGGTGAAGTGACTTATCCAAGATCACACAGCTCTTTGAGTCAGACTTCAAGTCCACTCCTGCATCTTTTCTCCTTTATTTCTATTTTGTGCTGCTTTTTCATTTTTTAAATGGCACAAAAATCACAGTGTTTAGCCTTTTGTCACCTTCTGCTTACAGGACAGGAAACAAAGACACTTCTTAGAAATAATTAGATCCCAATTCCTTATTGAGT
Source organism: Rhizomys pruinosus (assembly GCA_009823505.1). NCBI lineage: Eukaryota > Metazoa > Chordata > Mammalia > Rodentia > Spalacidae > Rhizomys > Rhizomys pruinosus. Next base: position 260,378 of record VZQC01013287.1, on the reverse strand, counting down.
GCTTATCACTAGCACTTGCTGGCTTAGAAGCCATGGTGTCAGAGGCCCAGACCTTTGCTTGCTCCCATTAATCTGGTGCCTGGCTGCACCTAGATAAAGAGTAATAATAGGTGTTATCTGCCTCTCATATTCTGCCCCCACCAGGGTATTTTGGCTATGGTTGTTTCCGGAGCCCATGGAGACAACCTTGGCTGAGTCACTTAAAGACACTTTTAATCACAGCACAGCACCTTATGCTACCAGAATAACTCCTTTTAAAAGTGTCCCAATTTGTTCAACAGACAAGCATCAAACAGCATCAGGAAAGCTAGAAACAGACATCGTAATTAGATGAGGAAAATGAAAGACCCGAAAGATTTAGCGACAGTGCGTGTTTGGCAACTCGTGTTCTATCAGGCTTGATCCCAGCTCTGTCAGCAGAGAAGCACAGCCTTCTGAGAACTCTTTGAAATGGTGGAACAGGCATGAAAGACTGGCCTTCGTCATTGAGGGAGAGGAAGCCAGAGTGTTCGCCATATTTGGCGCTGTGGGCGTTGGAAGCCAGAGGGTTGCAATGGAAATAAACCAGTTGAAAACCAAGTAAGATGCACGCCCAGAGCACAAAAGAAGGAAGGAAGATGACCATCACTTGGGCCCTCTGAGCCTTGTGTTAAAATGAGAATTCTGTCCCCTTCTAAGAATAAGCCTTCCAGTATTTGCTTCAGGAAGTCCCATGGCTTCAGCTTGGATGTCTAATATGAAAAACAAAGCAATTGTTTGTTGACACGGATTCTTGCAGGTGCAGTTCCATTTTAAACAAGCTGCCATTGTTTTCAGGAATCTCAGTGATGACTGTCTTAGAACATGAAGAGCTGGTTCCGAAGGCAGACACCGGGCCCTGTTTGTCACTCCAGCCTTTGCTTCTCATTCTCTGGACCCTCGTGACTAGCGCCCTCTATAGGTATATGTGAGCTTCATAAGAGAAAGCATGTCAGGATGTAAAGCTCGGTTGGTTGGTAGAGCCCTTGCCTAGCTAGCGTGCAGAAGACCTGGGGTTTGATCCTCAATACTGCATAAATGGTGTGTGGTGGGGTACACCTGTAATCCCAGCACTTGGGAGGATCACGAGTTTAGGTCATCATAAATTCAAGGTCATCCTTAGCTAGATATGGAGTTTGAGGCCGACAAAACAGGAGACTTTCAAAAAAGAAGTTTTTTTTCTGTAAGTCATTTTTATCACCTCTGACTTTCATATTCTGAGGAAAATTCTTGGTTAGGATGGGAAAGTAGGGATGTCCAGAGGTTTTGGGGAGATCCACTAGACATCTGGATATGATTCTAGGAAGGCCACGCACCAAGGGTTACAGCTGGCCTGGCTAAGTGACGAGTGAAATGTGACTTTGGAATTAAAGGTCAGTGGTGAGCTGCTCCTGGTGAAATCATTGGATACCTCGGGCTGAGGAGCCGCCAGGGCAAGCGCACAGCCTTTCCAGGCTTTGTGAGTGCCAGGACGGAGGAGCAGCCTGGCCAAAGGCATGCAGGGTGTCCCTGCCTTTTGTGCAGTGGTGACACCTCTCCAGCCCGGCCTTATTTGTGAGATGTGGAGTCCTGTGGAGTGCTGCCATGATTTAAGGGCAGCATCGAGCAGTAATCCCTCCCTGGGCTCTCTCCTCAGCCTTCTCAGCACAGTGGCACTAAATATCCAGTCCGACTAGGGATGCACGGCTGCTCGGCACTAGGAATGAGGGCTGTGTTAGCCTCTCAATTTACTTTTTCCAAACCACGATAAATTCAGGCACAAATAGCAGCAGAATTAACTGTGAAAATGCCATCATTGTGCGCAGGCTCCTCGTTCTTGTTGACTCAGATCTGGTTTAGCTTTTGGAGCTGATTCTCTTCAGTAGAGAATGAGCAGAACCCCACCCCAGAACTTTATTTATTTATTTATTTATTTATTTATTTATTTATTTATTTATTCTTGTGTGTGCATGTGAATGCCCACGTATGTGTGAGGGCACCTATGTACCATAGCGTGGAGGTCCGAGGACAACTTGTAGCAGTCAGTTCTCTCCTTGGGTCTCCATGTGAGACCCAGACATTGAACTGAGGTTGTCAGCCTTGGCCACAGGTACCTTTCTTTCCTGAGCCATCTCACCGGACCGCCTCTTCCATCTTTAAGGTTTAGGTGAAAGATTACCAGCTTTAAAAATGCTGCTATTGGGGCTGGAGAGATAGCCTAGCGGTTAAGAGCTCTGACTGCTCTTGCAGAGGACCCGGGTTCGAGCCCAAGCACCCACATGGCGGCTGAAAACCGTCTTTAACTCCAGTTCCAGGGGAATCCGACACCCTCTTCTGACCTCCGTGGCATTGCACGACACGGGTGCACCAACCTACATGCAGACAATACATTCATACACATATGAAAATAAATAAAAAAGAATAAAAATGCTGCTATTAGGTAGAAGAAAGCACTCCATTCAGTCTGAGACAGCAGTGGGTGTCTATGGCTTGTATTAGATTTTATTATCTTCTGTCAGAATACCCATTTACCTTCCATTCCTGTTATATGGTGAACAGATATTTAATTGGCATATGCCATGTGCCTCACATGTAGCAGGGAAACAAGGTACAGATTACTGTGACTAACCCAGAATTGTTGTCTGGCTTTTTAGTTTTTAGTCTACTCATTTCAGTAGGTATAAGCAATGCGGAAATTTATTTGTTCATTGTTAATAACCCTGGGTTGTATGTTGTATTTTATTTTATTTTTAATTTTTTGATAAAGTGAAGTACTGACAAATATTATAAAATATGAAAAGTAAATGGTAAATCATGAAAGATAATTCAGTGCCTTTGTCCTCAGACCTGCAGCCCCTATCTGTGCTCTAGCCCCCCCCCAAGTCTTCACCCAGGCTGGAGGCTTACTGTTCCATACAAGATGCCGTTTGTTGTCAGATGGTGGTGCATGGTCATGGCATTGTGCTGTGTGAGGCTGTACCTCACCCTGAGAGGGTCTCCCCATTTTCACTCCATTCTCCTCTCTTCTCCTTTTTTCCTTTGCATGTTCTTACCTAAAGCACCTTTCTCCTTCTTTTCTCCTTTAAGCTGAATGTTCTTACTTAAACGGCCAAAACTCGCCAACATAGTCCACACTGCCATGCTGATGAAATAGATCCTTAGGCTGAGATGTGGAGGGTTAATAGCAGCCAGCAAGAGTGACCGTGTGCACATGTGTGGTGTTCGTGGTTCAGAGGAAACTTGCCATCTATTTGTGGGGCTATCTGAGACAAGTCACCCATTATTTCTATGCTAAAATTTCTTCATTTCTAAAAGGGGATTTAACAACAAGCCATAGGCTAATGTCTTTCAGAGGTTGGAGCTTCCTGTTGTTCCTGCACCATGATGACCAGACCAACCAATATGGTGGGGGTATGTGGCAGAGTAGAACTGCTTAGCTGATGGGTATCTGGGGAGGTGAGAGAATAGAGGTAGATGGAGAAGGAGAGAGGGGAGAGAGGGAGAGAGGGAGAGACAGAGAGAGAGAGAGAGAGAGAGAGAGAGAGAGAGAATATTAGGCTCATTATCCCTTCACAGTCTTTCCCCAGTAACCTACATCTTCCAACTAGGCCTCCCCCCTCCACCTTGAGTTATCCATTCTTTTTTTAAATTTTTTTAATTTATTATTTTATGTGTATGAGTGTACTGTCTGCATGTAGGTTGGCATACCCGTGTCATGTCATGCAATGCCACAGAGGTCAGAAGAGGGCGTCAGATTCCCATGGAACTGGAGTTAAAGACGGTTCTTAGCCGCCATGTGGGTGCTGGGACTCGAACCCGGGTCCTCTGCAAGAGCAGTTGTCACTCTTAACCACTGAGCCATCTCTCCAGCCCCGAGTTATCCATTCTTTTTTTTTTAATTTAATTTTTTTGTATGCGTATGAATGTACTGTCTGCATGTAGGTTTGTGCACCCATCTTGTGCAATGTCACAGAGGTCAGAAGAGGATGTCGGATTCCCCTGGAACTTGAGTTCTCCTGGAATTGGAGTTACAGACAGTTCGCAGCCGCCATGTGGGTGCTGGGGATCGAACCTGGGTCCTCTGCAAGAGCAGTCGGTGCTCTTAACCTCTAGGCTATCTCTCCAGCCCGTTATCCATTCTTAAAGTAGAATCATTGCAAGTATAAACTTTGCTTAGCATATAGATTCTTCCCCATATGAGGATGAGGTACGGAAGAAATATTGTCTGTAGATGAAAATTACTCAAAGAAGAGAAAAAAGCTAAATGATGTCACAGATCATGTTGCCCATGTCAGGCACTCACAACTGCCTGTAACTCCAGGAAATCTGCTGCCATCTTCTGGCTGCCATTGGGCACTGCACTCTCTCTCTGACAGATACACACAGCTCTCTCTCTCTCTCTCTCTCTCTCTCTCTCTCTCTCTCTCTCTCTCTCTCTCTGTCTCTCTCACACATGCCACTCACACATAATTAAAAATAAAATAAACTTAAAAATGAGGGACAAAGTTTCATTACTTCTTTTGGCATGGTAGGCGCGTTCGATGCCTCAGGAAAGTTTTAATCTAATGTGTATTTTACAATACACTTTTCTATTCAAAATGTTTTAAAAATGAAGCCTCTCAGGCCCTTCTCAGACCTACTGAAACAGCATCTGCATTACTAACAGGACTCACAAGTGGTTTATGTAAACATAGAATTTGAGCCAAGAAGACAGACTTGGCCTGTGTGTGCCCATGAATATCCAAATATTCACATGACACAAACTCACTGTCATGCATTATGTAAACAAATCATACTTATCAGAGGCTATAGCAAAATAAAATTACCCATCTCATCATTCTTAATGGTTTTGGGGGAGGCAGGTGAAAGTTAGCATTGAGGAATAAAACCAGAACACTGCACACGCCAAGCAGGTTCTACCAGTGAGCTAATCCTTAGCCTCTGTCATTTTCTTTTAATTTAAAGTTTAGACTCATTTATTAGAAGGGGAAAGATATACCTATACCACCACATCATCAAAAATATGTTAGATTTGACAATTTTTTTGTATTAATATTTGGGGACCAACTGAATGAATCTGATTTGTGTCACACACAAACAGTGGGCATATGTAACTGAGGTTAACAAACCTATTTCATCTATGTAAGGCAGTTGGCAGTTAAGCATATACAAGAGTTTCTTATTTGGACATCTGAAAGATTAGATATCCCAACTCTAAAGATAGGTTTTAGAGTATTTTTCTAGCAAGAAACAGGGAATGTAGACTGAAGAGTGTGTGTGTGTGTGTGTGTGTGTGTGTGTGTGTGTGTGTGTACAAATTGTTGGTGTTGCTTTTCAACTTTAAGGAATTAATTTTCCTGTATCTATTCTTTCTCCAATTTCCAAATAACTTGATTCATGAACCCGGGATGGCACGAAGCTTTCTTTGATACCTCAAAGCCTCCTTTGCCTACTTCCAAAGTTTAGAGGTTTCTTGGCGATTGCTTTTAAACAGACAGTATGGGCATGTCCTGGGTGTCATCTTCAGACCAGGTGCTGCTCCTGCCTGTTGGGTCACTGTTCTGTGCTCTTGACTGACAGAGACCCTCTCCTCTGCCTCTCCCTCCCAGTTTCCAGGGCTGGCAGAATGAGCCACTTGCAAAAAAGACTTGGAAAGGAGCCACTAACAGGAATTATTGAACAATTGCTCTGTGAAACTTAAGATAACACTTTGTTCCACCACAGTGGAATTGTTGTGTGACAGAAGGAAATTATCTGTTTAGCTCTTGATTAGCATTTATGTGAGAAAAATAAAATTAAACTTGATGATATTGGATTCAAGAAATGCTTGTATTTACTTTAAAGGACAAATATTAACTCGGTATTTTTGTACAGCGAGTATCACCAACTTTCGAAGATTTGTTGTTTGAGTTACAGTTGAACAACAACAAAAAAAACCAAAACCAAACCCCAGCAATGTTATAATATGCCAGAGGAATACCTGCTGGATACCAAATGAAGTTCTCTGACATCAGTGGGATTTCTAGAAACAATAAGATTATAAGGATACTTGGCAGATGTATGTGTTTTTATGGGTGTTTACATTTATTTATTTATTTATTTATTTATTTATTTATTTATTTGAGACAGGGCATCCCTATAACCCCACCTGGCCTGGAAGCTATGTAGACCAGGCTGGCTTCGATCTCACAGAAATCCACCTGTCTCTGCCTCCTGAGTGCTGGGATGAAAGGGACAAGCACCACGCCTGGTGCTTACTTATTTTTAACACATAGAAAAAAGGTGAACAACACTTACTGAACTCATTATAAATTTCCCAATAAAATTAAGAAAGCAGAGAAAAAGGGAGGAGAATCCTGAGTTCAAGGTCAGCCAGAACTTCATAGTGAATCCAGGGCAGCGCGGACTGTGTAGCGAAGCCTTTCTTAATCCCCTCCCTGCTACCCCAAAGGGAAGAAAACAAGTATTTTAGATTAAAATATAAATGATATCAATAGTGCTTACAGTAAAATGCTAATAGAAATAACTTTAAATTTAGTTCTCAAAATGAAGCATTGAGTTTATGTGTTCAAGCACTCAGCCCATGTTTGTTAAGGATTGGTATATCTAGGGAACTGTCTCAGGCTCTCTGTTCAAGAAACTGGGATGAAGGATGACTGGCTTCTTGTGTTAACAATCTTGTAGCCATACAGAGGAGACACAAAGATGTTTGGCACGAAACATACTGAGAAAGTTGAACTGATTTTCGACCACTCCAATGTAGTTTTTTTCTAGTCTGTTTTCCCTTTAAGTACAGGGAAATATATATATATATATTTCAAGATTTACAATATATATTAAAATATATATTACAAACATATATTACAAAATTACAAATATATTACAAAATTTACAAAATTTCTGTATATCTTTACAAAATTTTACAAAATTTGTTTTTCTTTTTTTTAAATTTTATTTATCTATTTATGTGTATGAATGTACTGTCTGCATGTAGGTCTGTGCACCCGTGTCATGCAAAGCCGTGGAGGTCAGAAGAGGGTGTCGGATTCCCCTGGAACTGGAGTTCTGGAATTGGTTCTCAGCCAATTCCAGGAGAACTCCAGTTGGTTCTCAGACGGTTCTCAGCCGCCATGTGGGTGCTGGGGATCGAACCCTGGTCTCTGCAAGAGCAGTCGGTGCTCTTAACCACTAGGCCATCTCTCCAGCCCTCCCCCTTTTACAATTTTATATTTTTCTTTTTGCCATGCTGAGAGATTGAACCCAGGACTTTGCACACGTTACGCAAGCACTTACACTGATCTGCATCCAAAGTCCCAGGCCAGAAACGTTCTAACTTACAGATAGAACAGTGGAGGCAAAGAGCAATGGGGAGAATCCTTGGTGGCAGGGGACTGGAGCTTCTCAGGTCAGTTCTGGTCTTCTGCGTAACTCACCTTTCCAACCTGAGTGCATAGCGCAGTACAGATTTTAAAATAGTCTGCAGAGCTTCTTATTTGCTGACACTCCTGTTTCCGTCACTTGGGTCTACTTGATTATAAAATACATGTATGCACCTTATTTACTAAGCAGGGATAGTTCCTGAACAGAGGATCTCAAACTGCTATGATTATTTGAAAAAGAAAATGGGCAAAGGCTACACAAAGGATCCAACATTTATTTATAATGTGAGGACTGTTTACAAACAAGAGCCAAGCAGCCTTATTGTTGTGTTCTATTATGTTTTAATTTTCACAGTTCTTTTTTTTTTATTTGTTGTTTTGTTTTTTTTTTTTTTTTGGTCTTTTTGAGACATTTTCTCCCTGTAGCCCAGCTGTCCTGGAATTCACTCTGTAGACCAGGCTAGCCTTGAACTCACAAAGATCTGCCTGCCTCTGCTTCCCAAGTGCTAGGATTAAAGGTGTGTGCCACCACACCCGGTTATTCATTTTTAAGAAAGTGTTGGACACTGGTTTATATTATTTTTATTGATTTGAAATCACTTCACAGGTACTTATGCAAAAGAGTCGTTCATAGCCTTGATTTTGAGGGAAGATTTACTAGAAGAGAGGGAAATCAAACCATAAAGAGAGAGGACTTTTGGACAGTCATCCTCGATTAGCTGGCATTTTTTAAGACTGTAGGAGGGGAGACAGATAATTTTATCTTGGAGTCATCCTGACGCTTGTGCTCATTAGACATTCCCATGCTTTAGTCTTGTCTCTGTCTCTGTTTCTCTGTCTCTCTGTCTCTGTCTCTCTCTCCTCTTTCATGGAGAACAGGAAAAATGAGGGATAAGATGAAATAATGAATCTATGAGTTCATTATTAGTAATAAATACATTTTTTTTGTCTTTCTGAGACAGGGTCCCCCTGTAGCCCCAGGTGTCCTGGCACTCTCTATGTAGACCAGGCTGGCCTTGAACTCACAGAGATACACGCCTGCCTCTGCCTTCTGAGTGCTGGGATTAAAGGCGTGTGCCACCACGTCCGGGTTGAGTTCATTATTAGTGAGAAAATAAGACACACACATGCATACACAGACACACACAAAGTAAATAAGCCCTTGCTGTACAGTTAGATGTAAAAAGATCTTTTCACAGGGGCTGCACTTGAGCCTAGATCTAGTTCCTTGACAGCAGGGTCTCTGTTTTATTCGTTTTATCTCCAGCACCTAGGAGATAGCCTGGCTTAGAGCAAGTACCGGCAAGGGGCTGTAGAATGAATGGATCTGGATCCGGAGGCCTGGCTTCTGCAGAACGCTCTCTAAAGAGAGCGGCCCTCCACCTCAAAAACATTCACTGGCCACATGCCACTGGAAGTTGCACTCCCCCCTGAACTCACTGGCTTTGAAGCAGAGTGAGGCTTGCTCAGGAACCCAGCAGGCAGCCTCAAGCCTGTGACCTGGTCCCCAAGGGCAGCATCAGTAGATTAGAGTGTCCTTGCTCCAAGGCTAGGTATACAAGCCCAGATTACTTGGGTCACAGGTCCACATTCTTGTAGGCAGCAGGAGCATTAATTAGTGACAATTACCTATTGGAAAAAAGAAGTTCAGTCCTGAGGGAGCCTTCCAAAAAACTTAAAGACAGAAGGAAGCTTATAACAATGGGTGGGGGCAGATGCATTTCCGCCCCCATGTCAAAAACAAGGTACTGTCTAACTGATGAGTAGTGAGGGCTCCCAGAGACGCTTTGATGAACCATCTCCTGCTTCCTGATATTGTGACCCCTCAGCAAACACTGACAAATAAAACCAGCATGCCTTCGATATAAATGAGGGCACACTATCTGAGGAGATGCTTCGCTCTCAGGATGTGCTTGAAATCCTGTTATGAATAAGGTTTACATCCTTGCCACTGAAATAATATTTTCGTACTGTGGAAATCAATGGTAAGGAAAAAAAAGGACAGGTCATGTAATGTGTAAACACTTTAACTTTGATGTAATATCTTGTTTGGTGGATTTGAACTTGGAGAAAGTCACAGAACACGTTGCTTGGCTGATTTCTCTCTTTTCTTCCTGTTTAATTTCTCCTACCTTGGATGGCATTTTGATGGTGAGTCTAACAAAATACAGGGTTGTATCAGAACTTAAGCCTTATGGTCTATTTACGCCCTTTTCTCCCAAGGGAAATCCTTAGGCATATAGAATAGAATTTTCCTAACTGTGATTCAAAACAGAACCAGGGAAGATGTGGCATGGGGGTGGGCATAGCTTGTATTTTGTCAAGTTAGGGAACTTGTGGAGAATTTGTGGGTTCTGTGTTACAAACAGAACTCAAATCTTTTGAGGCTTGAGTTCCATTTGCTCTTGGCAAAGCACAATTTCCTGGTTCAAAAGAAAATAAGCACATAAGAAAGGGCCCCCAGGCTTCTTGGACATCAAAGCTTATGAGATACCCTTATAAAACAGCATTTTGATGATTTGTAGATTATAGGAGCCAGGAACATACAGATTAAAACTACCCTTGAACTACCCTTAAGCTTAAAAAAAAGCCCAACAACAAAAAAACCCCCAAAGATGCTGGCAAAGTGCAGTGCCCTTGAATGCTTTTGGCAAAAGTGAATTGTTTTAGTGAGTCTTTGTGTTCTCCTCAGCTGATGATTATATTTTGTAAAATTTCAGCTATGTCAAATTCCATTCCACCTTTAGCCTAGTGTCCACCAGATGTCATACCTAAAAACATGGTCATGATCCTTTTAATCATCAGTTTCTTTAGAAATTACATGCCAATTTTTGTCTGTTGTTCAAACAACTTTATAGATATAACCTTTATAGTAATAACCTTTATGTATAAGTACCAAATATTGACCAACCTGATAAAAATACTTTATTTATTTAGTCTTTTTGAGTTCATGTCTCCCTGTAGCCCCAGGCTTGCCTCCATTTCAAAAAGATCTGCCTGCCTCTGCCTCAGAGTGCTGGGATCAAAGGTGTGTGCCACCACACCTAGCTTATTTATTTATTTATTTATTTATTTATTTATTTTGACAGAGTTTTTTGTGGCTTAGGCCAGCTTTGGACTCTCTATGTAGCTGAGGATAACTGATATTCCTGCTTTTACCTCCCAAGAGCTGGGGTTACAAATATTCAGGCAAGCACTCTACAAACTGAGCTACATCCCAGCCCCCCAAATATATTGCTTTAAAAATAATTCTACCCTTAGCTGAAGGTCTACTGCCATTTGATAGCTAGGAGAGGGAGAGTCAGTTTTCTTTAAGGCTGTGACCCCTGGTATTGACCATGCTCCAGGGAATGGCCTCCCCCTGAAAGTACTTGGATAACACACATCGGACTTGATGGGCTTACAAAGAAAAAGAGGACACAAAGTGTGGTGGGTGGGGAGGTGTGGGTGGATCTGGGAGGAAGTGGAAGAGACGGTGGTGAATAGGATCAAAACACATTAATGTAATTCTCTAAGAATTAATAAAAATATTCTGGGGCTGGAGAGATGGCTCAGCGGTTAAGAGCACTGGATGCTCTTGCAGAAGACCCAGGTTCGAATCCCAGTACCTACATGGTGGCTATCAACTGTCTGTAACTCCAGTTCCAGGGGATCTGACACCCTCGTCTGTCCTCCTATGATCACTGAATGACATAGGTATACTAACACACATGCAGGCATAACGCTCATACGCATAAAATGAAGGATGAAGTAAATGAAAAATTTAAAAATTATTCTAGATTAGTAGTTCTCGACTAGAGGTAGTTTTGATGGTTTGCTGCACAGAGAACATCTGGCAGTACTGGTCATCTGACCTCATCACAGGGGCTTTTGGACTTGCTACTGGTACCAACATTCTATAACATACTGGATCACAACAGGCTCAAAATGTCAGAGGTGCAGTGTTTTGAAAACCCTGTTTGAGACTGTAGGAGAGATATAGATCTTATCATGACCACATACTTACCTTTCTCCCAAGTGAGATTGATGTTCTTTGCTGATTTCTGGGCATGAATTATCAGATTAGAGGACTAAAAGATAAGAATGAGAAAAAGAAAGAGGAAATAGCTGTCTGGTTAACTAACATATTCTTTCAGTTCCCAGGGTCTTTGTACCTGACCCATTCAAACTAGGGAAAGTAAAGTACTTTTTTAAAAAGTGAATACTGGGTTTGAAGTCCAGAGATTATTAGCTGTTATAAGAAAGCTGTTTAAGTCAGAAGGAAAGCAATGGAAACAGGATATATTAATAAATTTTGTTTGTCATTGTTCTCATGTTCCTACGTGCAACCCCAAACTAAGGCTTATGAAACACTTCTGCTCTTCACAACTGCCTGGCTTGTTTGTTTTGCCCACATTGGCATCTGTTCCATCATTTATTCACTCAGCAGACACTGATGCACCCACAGAAAAGGGCAAGGGTGTAGGAAGAAATGTGTGACCAGAAGCTTCCCTGGGCAGTGTCTCACAGACAATTCAGGTAAGACAGAGATGCAAGTTATTGTAGTTTACAGGTTTTCTGGATGAGATGGTGGTTGTGGCCTGAGACTGTGTTTATCACTCTTGAGGCATTTGCAAATGTCTTTCACTGTCATGTACATGATGTCTCAAGAGACAGAGTGGCATGCTTTGGGCAGGATTTCAAGGCTTAAAAACACCTGAACATCTGTCCAAACCCCAGCAGCAGCAATTTCAACAGATTTCTGGGCCCCACCTCAGGTTAATCACTCAGAATCTCCAGGGACAGGGGGTTTAAGCAAGTGCTCTGATTCTTGTCACCAGACGTGTTTGGGGAGTTCGCCTTCTTGAATCAATAAAACAGAGGGAATCAGAATCTAGGGTCTCAGTACCCCAAATAGACTCAGCCATTTATTCATTCAGCAAACAAGATCATTTTAGATTAGTGCTTTAAATCAAAATGTGTCGTACACCCACTGTGTTCCAGCACTATTCTAGAGGCTTGGGATCATGAAAGAATGATAAGTTTCCTGCCCTCACAGAGCTTTTGGTGGTCAGGTTCCCCACAAGAACTGAAGTACCTGAAGAACATTTTATCTGAGGAGGTCCTTCTCTATGCAGATCAGAAAGCCAGAAAGAAACTTTTGGTTATGAAGAGATGTAGGAAAATACAGAATACTGTGTTTCTAGTATTCAGAAATATGCTTTGTGTGGGCTTAGAAAAATTGCTCAATATCTCTGCTCAGTCTCTAGCTTTAAAATGGCAATATATTGCCAGGCATGGTGGTGCACACCTTTAATCCTAGCACTCAAGAGGCAGAGGCAGGTGGATCTTTGTGAGTTCAAGGCCAGCCTGGTCTACAGAGTGAGTTCCAGGACAGCTGGGGCCACAGGGAGACCCTGTCTTGAAAAAGACCAAAAATAATGGCAATATATATATACATATATATATACATATATATATGTACATATATATATATATACATATACATATATATACACACACACACACACATATATATATATATATATCATGCCATACAGAGTTGTTGTGAAGATTAGTCAATACTTGTAAAGCATTTAAAAGATGCAGTCACAAAGTAAACACACAATAAACATTATTTTCTCTTGTTATTCCCATTCGATCGTCCTATTTTTTCCTCTTTCCTGCCTCGGTCAAATCCCATCATCCTCAGGGCCACTGAGGGGAATCTCAATAGGATGAAATTCTTTATGCACTCAAGCATCAGTTAATGTGCATTTTCTGAAATCCTTCCAAGCTCAAGGCTTGGATCTAGGATGCTGGAACTAAAAATACAAATTAAGAGGGATATTGGCCTGATCATAAACACCTGTATTTTAGTGCTGAGCATAGATGTGATGTTCTGAGGTGACAGAATAGACTGACTTCTACCCAGAAGATACTTGGAATATAGACATCTTGCCTCCTTTGTGGGCAGGTAATTCCCAGTACATTCTGGGAGGATATAGTAGAGACTAAATGAATTGAGTTGGTTTGAATTAATTATTGAATTGAGTTGAATCCGGACTATAGTGTTTATTTTCCCTGTCTTCCTCCCATGAGTTCTATAAAGGGACATTAGAGACCAAATTTCAGAAACAATTGGTTAAATAGATACTTTTGGGCTAACCTGGGGACCTTACATCTATCAATGGCTCCCTATGGGAATAATGCCCCCAACTCTGAACAACCAGCCCATGAGTGGTCTTTTGACTTCCATCTTACTTCTAAGTTGTGGATAGTCTGGATTCAAGGAAACCAGTATTGTCTTGAGTCTCTGATTTACACAGACTAATTTATCAGCTTCAAAAAAAAATTATCAGCTTTTTACCAATGTCTCTCAGATACACCAAGTTCTTTTTTTTTTTTTTTTTTTTTTT
>VZQC01013287.1:105489-245440 GCA_009823505.1 Rhizomys pruinosus | reverse complement strand
AGTGACACACTCTCCATGGAGGGAGGGTGGCGTGGGGTGTGTGTGTGTGTGTGTGTGTGTGTGTGTGTGTGTGTGTGTGTGTACCATTCCATCAGGACTCTCTTTAAGAGGGCACCCTGGGGAACATGGCAGAAAATACACCAGGCTGATTTTAGATGCCACCTTTGAACATCTCAGGGCTGCGTTACTTTGAACCAACCCAGTGTCTGGAGATCTGCTTTCATGGCCACTTGGCCCAGCTGCCTGGATCCGCTACGAGAATGCTTTCTACATTCGGGGGCTGCTCATTGAAGGCTACAGGAAAGCTGTGAGGCTGAAATGCAAGCAGAGTCCATGGAGGGACAGCACTGGGTCACACTGACTCGCAGGGCCCAGCGATCAAACATGTCACACCTGTCTTGGCCACTGGTGCAGGTGTTCTAGGTCAGCTCTCTCTGTGGTTATCAATCGCTGACAGTTGACAGTTTAATTTTACACCACAAGTACCTCATTACTTGTGTAGGCACTTGGAGAACATGTGGGCAGTGGATCGGATCAGTGATCAATGACAAAGGTTGCACAGGGTGCAAGTGGTAGCAGTAAAAGTGAAGGTCTCCGTGCATGAGTTGGCAGTGGTAGGGATACATGACAAGGGGAGTTGAACTGACAAACAGTCTGTCAGGTTGAAAAGAATGGAGATTTGCCAGCGAGCCAGCCAGAGATTATAAAATACATCTCTTGATTTGAGGGAAAGCAAGGGGAAAACCTTCCCCAAGTGGAGCCTTCCATTCTTGGAAGTCCTTATGCAAATGTAATGAGTGGAGGGGTTTTAAATTTTCATTCTTCCAGCATTTATCTCCTGACATCGGTGCATTCGGGTGTGTAGGGATTTAAGATCAGTAGGATGCAGTGATGCTGTTTTATAAAGGTCTGTGCGCAGGTGTGCACCTGTGATAGCATTCCAGCCCCACCAACCAGACTCCTGGCTATGGCAACTTAATCTGGATATTCAATAGCAGAAAGCCATTCCATAGACACCCTGCTATTCCTATCAATATGATTTGTGGTCCAAGCCACCAACATAGAGTCATTTATAGTGGTAGGAAAAAATTTCTTTTTTTTGTATGTCTTTTGTCTATCTGTGTTCATGAGTGCGCATGTCAGTGTGTGTTAGTGTGGAGATCAGAGGTTGACATCAGGTTTCTTCCTGAATTACTTCTTCACCTTAAATTTTGAGACGGGGGGGGTCTCTCACTGAACCTTGAGTTTGCTGATTTGGGCTAGACTGTCTGGCCAGTAAGTTCCAGAGATCCTCTTGTCTCTGCTTCCCAGCACTGGGAGTATAGGCGCATTAGGCTTTGATGTGAGTGCTGGGAATCCAAACTCAGGTCCTCCTGCCCACCGATCCACCTTCCTGCCCAGTGTCTTTATAGTGCTCTTTGATAAACCCCTTCTACTTTCTATTTTTTAACAAGGAGCATCTGATATTGTTTTCCTCACTAGACCTTTAAGTTCATGTATTTCTTTTTTCTTCTTCTTAAGATAGGGTCTCACTATGTACCCTTGTGGAGCCTGGGCCTTAACATGCAGAACGAGCTAGCCTCAAACTCACAGAAATCCACTCACCTCCCAAGTACTGGGGCCAAAGACATGTGCCACCACACCCAGCCCAACCTTAACAAGTGGCCCTGGTATAAAGAGCCTTTTTCCATATGCTGTGAGTTTTCTTTATTGCATGCTTGTGTTTTGGAGTTAGATTAACTAGGCACGCTGTACCCTCTGTATTAGAATAAACATGGGTTTTGAGGCAGTAGGACCTGGGTTTGAGTTTTATCTTACTGCTTCCTGTTTACAGAGGAACAGGGGAAATTATTGCAGTGCAAGGCTTCCAATGTAGAATCGCTGGGAAGGTTCATGAGATGAAATGGCAGATTCCACATTGTTGCCCAGTGTTTATTCTGCTCTCCTTTTACACCTCCAGCTTTGACTAGCGCATAGCCATCCATATGATGCATTCCCAGCCTCAGCTGCAGTTATACATGGGCATGCCATGAACATTTTGTGCAATGGAATGTGTACAGAGCTATGTTTAAATCATCTGCCACTTATAGAAGGAAGCAACCTGTCCATCTCTTCCTCTTTCTGCCTTCCTAGGGGTGTGAAAGTAGATTGTTGGTAGGGAGTCAGCTCTGACTGTGTACAACATCCAGGAATTGGTGTGAGAGTGAGCAAGAAGGAATCTGGAGCCCTGGATGACCTTGAGGAGCAGAGCTGCCTACCTGTCTGGCATTGCCCACATAATTCTAGGCTGTTACACAAGAGGCAAACACATTCCTCTCATGTTTAAGGACTGGAATTGGCGGGGGGTCCCTTGGTTAGAGCACCTTAGCCTAAGTACTTATTTAGACATTCGATACATCAAAAGCTCCAGACATTGGGCTGAAATACAGATGTACATCAACATGTTTACTGTTTTAAACAATGTATATTTTTGAATTTCTAATCAGGATAATGAACACCACTGAGAATATGTTAAATATTAACCAGAAGGCATGTGTTTAGTGGCTATGTTAAATATGCATTCTCTCCCGCTGCCACCCTGAACTGGTCCTACCAGTGTCACCTGCTTGGAGAGGGTCATATTTTCAGGTCCTTCTGGTTTCTATTTTTCTCTTTTTTTAAAAATTATTTATTTATTTATTTATTATATGATTTATTTATTTATTTATTTATTTATTTATTTATTTATTTATTTATTATGTGTATGAATGTACTGTCTGCATGTAGGTTGGTGCACCCGTGTTGTGCAATGCCATGGAGGTCAGAAGAGGGAGTCGGATTCCCCTGGAACTGGAATTAAAGATGATTCTTATCTGCCATGTGGGTGCTGAGAATCGAACCTGGGTCCTCTGCAAGAGCACTTGGTGCTCTTAACCACTGAGCCATCTCTCTAGGCCCCTCTTTTTTTTTTTTTTTTTCTTATATTTGACTTAAGAATAAAAGAAATAAAAGAACTTTACTTTCTCTTGCACTATTAAGGGTACTATGTCATTTGTCAAAAACAATTTGTCTTGGTTACTTATTACATGATATTCAGAGCATTTAATTAAAAAAATGGTAAATGTTAGGATACAGGTTCATTTTATAAGGAAAAGGGATATTTAGAGTTGCAGAATACCAGTCAATATGTTGATTACTTGAAAGGTATACATGACCCAGGGAAATCTAGAGGAATTCTTTAAAACAGTATTTTAAAATTATATTTATTTATATGTGTATGTGTGTTAGAAAGAGAGAGAGAATGAGAGAGAGAGAGAGAGAGAGAGAGAGAGAGAGAGAGAGAGACATGGCGATGCACAAGGAAGAGGGAGAAAGGTGGTCCTGGGGACTACTATTCCTACAGCCTCCATGTCCAGAAGTTTCTACCAAGTGCCTGTTCTAGAAGCTGAGAGACTTCTCCGTGACTGTTTCAACTCCCTCTAGAGGGCGGCTTCTGGAAGGATCTGAGTCAAGTAGCTCCCGTGTATCTTTAAGGTGCTGTAGTACTTCACAGGCAGTTCTCTCAAATGTCTCCTCTGGTAGCCTGGGGAAGCAAGTCCTTGCCCGCTTCATAGGGTTGGAGAGGCCTCCAAGCCCCTGATATCTTCTTGGGTCCTGTGTTTTGTGTTGTCTGTACCCGAGAAGTCCAGTCCTACCTCTAGCTCATGGTACCCAAGGGAATAAATGCCAAGAGCCTTGGTCAGATTGCTCGTTGGGTCCGTCATTCACCACAGCCTTGGGCCAGCTGTGTAGCTTCTCTCTACATACATCCAAGGCTTTGCATATGGGAAAATGGAGGGATGAATCAAGTTAATAGTTATTTAATTTATTGGGATAGAGTCTCACTCTGTAGGCCAGGTTAGTCCAGAATGCCCTCACACTCATGGTAATCCTCCTGCCTCAGCATCTCAAGTGTTGGGATTATAGGCATGCATCATTATGGGCTTTAAATTGTTTTTTTTTAAAAATATTTTATGGGGGCTGGAGAGATGGCCTAGCGGTTAAGAGCACTGACTGCTCTTGCAGAGGACCCAGGTTCGATTCCCAGCACCCACATGGCAGCTGAGAACCGTCTTTAACTCCAGTTCCAGGGGAATCCGACACCCTCTTCTGACCTCCACGACATTGCACGACACGGGTGCACAAACCTGCATGCAGACAGTACATTCATACACATATGAAAATAAATAAATAAAAAAATATTTTATGAAAGTAGCTGTGCTCTTATAATGTGAATCCCTTAATGGGCTCTAGAATTAACCTACCACTTACATTCAGACTTTGTAATTTTAGTATATGGGTGGAGGGTATGTATACATATTTTAGAGTAATATAAAATTAAAAGGGAAAATATGAATTCTGAAATGATTTGGAAATAACATAGTTTATTTTCTTTTTATTAATTTTTTAAAAATTTATTTCTGTATGTGTATGAATGTACTGTCTGCATGCAAGTTTGTGCACCCGTGTCATGCAATGCCGTGGAGGTCAGAAGAGGGTGTCGGATTCCCCTGGAACTGGAGTTCTCCTGGAATTGGAGTTTCAGACGGTTCTCGGCCACCATGTGGGTGCTGGGGATCGAACCCGGGTCCTCTGTAAGAGCGGTCGGCGCTCTTAACTGCTAGGCTATCTCTCCAGCCCCCATACAGTTTATTTTCAGATGACATAATTTTAGTATATGTGTAACATATGTGTATATATATATGCATATTTTGAAACAATACAAATTGGAGGGAACAAAATGCGCACAGCTTCAATAAAAGGTGGTTTTGGGCCGGGCATGGTGGTGCATACCTTTAACCCCAGCACTCAGGAGGTAGAGGCAGGCGGATCTCTGTGAGTTCAAAGTCAGCCTGGTCTACAGAGCAAGCTCCAGGTCAGCAGGGATTAAAGGGAGACCCTGTCTCAAAAATAAAAAAAAAAAAAAAAAAGTGGCTTTGAAAAAAAATGAATTAAAAAAAAAACCACAAAAAACAAATTGGAGGAAACAACAACAACAAAGGAACTCAGATAAAGAACTTACTGAAACAGTAAAGATCTCCCCAAAACAATAATCCTCTGTATAGAAAAACTTTAAAAAGACTCAGAAAAAGATACAAGACATGTATGGCAAAATGCATAAACTTGGGTAGTGTGGGGGGGCATGGAAAGGGGAGTGAGTGTAAGTTCGACCGAGAAACGTATGAAATGCACAAACTTCAATAAAATATATACACAAAGTAAAAAATATTTTCTTTATCATTTTTATTTTATGTGTATGAGTGTATTGCCTGTATTTATGTAAGTATACCGGTGTTGTGCAATGCCTGTGGAGGTCAGGAGGGGGTGTTGGCTCCCTTGGAACTGGAATTATGGAGAGTTGTTAGTTGCCATGTGGGTGCTGGGAACTGAACCTCTAAAGAGCAGCCAGGGCTCTTACCCACTGAGTCATCTCTCCAGATCCCTATCATTTTTTTTTTTTTAATACAAGGTCTCACTATGTAATCCTAGCTGGCTGGAGCTCACTATGTAGATCTTGCAGGCCTTGATCTTACAGAGGTCCTCTTGCCTCTGCCTCCTTAGTTCTGGGATTAAAAATGTGTGGTACCACAACTAGTTTAAATCGGTAGGTTTTAGATTGAACTTCTGGGCTTTCCATTAGGAGACCCGAGGGGTGTGTGTTGTCAGAGAGAGGGAGGAGGAAAGGGGAGAGGGAAGAAGGGAGAGAGGAGAATGGAGAGAAAAAGGAGCGGAGAGATGGGAGAGGGGAGAAGGAAGAGGGATTAAAGGATTCACTTTTTAGTTTTCTAGGTATAATTCAACTGGCTTTACACTTTACAGCCTTATACTTTGACTCATATTATAAATTAAGTTACTAAGTTTGTCATCTGTAGCTTGTGCCCATGTGCAAATGGCTGTGAAGATGGGTTTGGTTGGGCTAGCCTGAAACTCATTCACCATATGTAATAGATATTTCTCTGAGAATTGTATACATGTGTATACACATGTACATGTATGTCTGTGTGCCAAGGAACCTGATTACAGAGGCCAGAGGAAAACTTGTAGGAGTGGCTTCTCAACTTTCACCTTGTAGGTCTTGGGATGTAACTTAGGTTGTCCGGCTTGACAGCCAGTACCTTGCTGAGCCATCTTGCCGGCACTGATGTTGAGTAATAAATGAGGGGGCTTCCTAACTTCCGGAACCCAGCTTGTTTGTCAATTTTGTGTCAAGGTCTCATTGGTCCAAGGCTGGCCAAGGAGGTGCTCTGTGAGCACCAGGAAGTCTTCTGTATGGGCCTTCCTAGGGCTGAGATTACAGACACTGGGCTTTTGTTGTTGTTAACATGGGTTCTGGGGATTGAACTCAGGTCTGCATGCTTGCAGACGAGCACTTTACTGAGCTATGTCTCTAGTCTTCCAAGGAGAGTTTTGCTCTCTCCATGTGATGTTGGAAGACATTTTTCGGTTGTCATGGGAAGAGGGGAGAGAGAGTGCTACTGGCATAGGGTGATGCGACAGTCTGTCCCAGAACGTCAGTAGTGCTGAGGCTGAGAAATCTGGTAAAGTGGACCAAGAGCCAGATCCTAGACTAGGCAGTGAGAAGAGCTATAGAATATTCTTTTTATCAAAACGGCCCCTTCTCTCTAGCCTCCTGTCTTCTGTCAGTCCCATGATTGGGACTAGGTGGTTAAGGTTACCACCTAGAAGTTCGAATCATTTGCTACTTGGTGGCTTTAAGTCAACTTTCTAAATTCCATCTTTGGAGAGCAGGCCAATGGCTACACATTTCTTTTTCTTTCTTTTTTTTTTTTTTTTACACATTTCTTAACAGTTGCCTTTCCCACCTACTAGATATCAGATATAAAATGTTTTACCCAAACTATGATTCAAACCAGATATTTCTATTTCTCATTTTCTGAGTCGGAAGTTATATGTTCACTGATCAAGACCAATATTTTGGACATTAGCGTACATTAGCATACATTAGTATACCAATTCTCTCTGCTTGATAAATAGCTGCTAGTAATGAGTGGGCTCTATTTCTTGAGATTATATATGTGGGAAAGTGCAAATTTCATTTCATTTATTACCAGCAGCAGATTTTTCTTTTGAAGCCAATGATCAATCATGGATAAAATTAGAAACAGATGGACAAGTTTGCCCTTGTCAATAAATATAACAGTGTTATAGGGTGTTTTTGACCTTTAATCTACAAGTAGGATATTATCAATTAGATGTTGGAATGCATGTGGTTTAAAACAGCATCTGTTGTGTCTTTTGCCTATTTTAGAAGTTTCATGCAGTCAGATGTAAATGGTTTTGTCTCTTCCTTTTGGGTCATGGTTTCTTCTGAAGGCTTTGGGTTATCACAGGAGAAGAAAGGTTTCCCTATGAGGAAGGGAAATGTAGTCAACTCATAGGCTCTGTGAGAATACCTCTTCCTCAGATGCTGGGCTCTTGCTGGATGTGGGGAGAGAGGGTTTTGAAGCAAGGCAGCCTCATATCAAATTGTTTGTCTAGTTCGGTGCTGGAATGTGGTTGTGGAACTCAGTGCTGCCTCTCCATCCAATGGTGCCCTGTAAGAGGCCTGAAGAATTACACTTAACAATCCATTCCTTGTGGGGATGAGGCATCCCTACCATTGGCACCCTTGCTGCTTTCCTCTTTTATAAACCCTAAAAGGTGTTAGGGACTGCTGTGAAGAGTAGTTTTTATATTTGGCAGAGCGACCAGGTTTTTTTTTTTTCCAGCTTTGAAAGAAATAGTTTTAAGCCCTAACCTACTCATCAACTCAGTTCCCTGCAGAGCTTTACCCTGTACTATTTTAAGCTGGTGGTTGCACAGGGAATGGGCTTGTAAAACTTCATGATTGGTTTGAGTTTGGGGTTTGTGGCGGCACCTAAGTGTAGGTGTTCTGCCACCTGGCTTTTAGCTCCATTTTGAGAATCTTCCTGGCTTTCATGGTACATGTAATTTTGGCCACTAATAACTTTAGAGAAGTCTAATGGTAGAGCAATTATTGCATAAATCTCCAGAGGTAGGTAGGAATGGAGGTTTTTGAAGTTGGGTTGCATATGGTAGAGTCCTAGAATCGTGAACCACTCAATGAAAATATTGCAGAAGAATGGTTTAAAACGGAAGTGTTGTAGAATGTCTCAGGCTGAGGCTTTCTACTCTACTTTCCAAATGAAGAAAATAATTAGTCCTTTTACCTTATTTAAACATTTTTTAGCCATTGCGTCTTGGAACTCAGCCAAAAATAATCACCTGAAATTTTGTTTATGATTTGTTCACAAAAGTGCCCATACTTTTTAAAGTGCAAAAAGGAATATTTTTAAGAATGTGTGAGCTCATTATGAACCCAATATATTTTAAAAACATTCAACTTGTAAACTCCTGAAATGTGGTTTATAATGGAAACAGCAGCAGACTTTCCTGGAGTGGATCTGAGCCGAGTAAGTTCTAAGCCTTTTGCAGACCTTGTTCCTCTGGAAGGGAGAAAATTAATCATGGGCTTCAGGTAACTCATGTTTCTTGGTTTTGGACATCTAAATGATACTTAGTACATTTTAGGGGTATATGTCCATGTGAATTACTTTTGGATATTATGCATACATTTCAGCTAAATTGTTACCTATTTAAATCCTCTTTTTTTAAATTAGAAAACTGGAAACATTTACAACTTTCTCTGCAACTTTTGATGAATGAAACATTTTAACTTTTATTTATACATCTATTTCCATTGATGTGCTCATGATATCTGGCATGTATAGAGGTCAGAGGATTAGTTGTTAGAGTCAGTTCTCTTTTCCACCATGTAGGATGGTGGAAATTCAGGTGGTCAGGCACGGTGGCAACTACCCTTACCTGATGCTATGCTGTCTTGCTGGCCTTAATCTCTCTCTCTCTCTCTCTCTCTCTCTCTCTCTCTCTCTCTCTTTCTCTCTCTTCAGTTGTTCTGGGGGATTGAACTTAGCTTCTTGTTCATCTAAGCAAATACTTTGCCACTAAACTCAGTTGTTTCTCCTTTCCAAGTTTATGCTATATTTCAGTATTTTTTAGTTCAAGAAGTAGTTTTTCAGAATAATATATAAGCACAAAATAAGAACTCAGCTGAGGGTGCTGGGCCTGTAGCTCAGTCGATGCTTGCCGAGCATACAGGAGGTACTAGGTTTGATTTTCAGCACCACATAAACAAGATGCAGTGGCCCAAGCCTGTAATCTCAGCATTTAGGAGGTCAATGGAAGAGGATCACAAGTGCAAATCATCTTTGACTATACAAGTTCAATAGTTTGAGGCCAGCCTGCTATACAAGAGAGTCTGTTTCAAAAGAACAAAGCAACAACAAAAACCCCTCAGCTGGGATTGTGTTAATTATGACTTCATTTTAAACTGGCGACTTCCTATATGCATAAGACAAAGAAAATCCCTCAATTTCTGCTTGAATGATCAAGGAATTCATCAAAATATTTATCATGCTGTGATGTTGAGTGTGTTTTGTTCTTTCTTTTCTTTTCCTAAATTGATAATTTATGGGCAATACACCCTCTGATCACCTCAGCCATTCCTCAGCCATTCCCAATGGGAGAATCGATTGTATAATGGAAAATTTCATGTAGCTTACACTGGGATTCAGCCTACTCTTGTTTAAAAGTTAAATGTGTAACAGTAGACAGTCATCATATGCTTTGTTCTAGGTGAGTTTACACTGTAACTCTGGGTCACAGGAGACATGCTGTAACTGATTCATATGGGATATATACAATGTTTCTCCTTTCTCAGTTTGAACTTACTGGTGGTTCAAAGTGGTAAAAATCACACTAATGGATGATCTTAATAGGCGGTTAATACTTTTATTACCACCGCGTATGGTGGAGGTAGAGTGTGTAGATGAATATGTCTGTGTCCATCAGGTATAAGCTGATTGCAAGATGTGAGACAGCTTGTTTCTAAAGCTTCTTAGGACCCAAGGTTGCCTTTGTTTGCCTGATGTCTATCATCATATTCATAAACATCACGGGCTGTAATATTTTCCAAGTTCCTCTGACCTGATTCCTTTGGTCTTTATGCTTCTGATGTTGATCCTTACTTCCTGTCCTACTCTGGTCTGAGTTTGATTCATTTTTGTTTCATATTTTCTTAAGATCCTTCTCTTCACTAGCTGATTGGCTTCATTCACTCATGATAAAAACAATAGATAATATTTACTAAGAATTTTTTTGCACACATCAGAACTGTGCAGATTTCTTTCAATGGCACGATGAGGGGTGACAGTACCCTTCTTTCCTGGATGAAGAATCTACAACTCAGGATCCCATGGCTGGTCCAAGGCAGAGGTGGAATTCGTAGCCAGGCTTCTATGTCTGACATCATGTTGTTTTCATTATACCACAGAACACAGTCCTACAAAAATTGGCTATGGGGCTAGGGAGATGACTCAGTGGGAAACTGCTATACAAGCATAAGGACTGGAGTTTGGATCCTCAGAACCCTGGTAAATGGTGGCATGCCTGTAATCTCAGTTCTTAGAGACTGGCTGGCTAGAGAAAAGATGAGCTCTGTCCAAGTGATAAACCCTGCCAAGGGGTGGATCAAAGAAGACACCCAGTGTAATCTCCGGTCTTCACATGCACACGTGCATGCACACATATGGTCCACCCCCACATACATGCATGCACACCACACACATACATGTACCCCCTGAATTTAAGAACTAGAAAGAAATTAATTATGGAAGGTTAGTGCTATTTGGAATCCTTTTAAAATTCCATCCACAATCTTCCCCTGTGGTTAATTTTCGTTTGATTCTTATGTGAAAATGAAACTTTTAAATCCATGTTTTTGGGCTGGGGAGATGGCTCAGCAGTTAAGAGCACAGGCTGCTCTGGCAGAGGACCCAGGTTCGGTTCCCAGCACCCATGTGATGGCTAACAACTGTCTGTAATTCCAGTTCCAGGGGACCCAATGCCCTCTTCTGACCTCCAGGGGTACTTCATGACATGGATGCACTTACGTACATTCAGGCATTATACTCATACACACAAAAAATAATAAATAAAACTATATTTTATTGCAACTATATATGTGTATATTTCAATCAACTTCTCATTGCTTTTAAAGGTAACATGTAATAGGAGTTAGCATGACATTTTCATATATATGTACCTTGTAACTGATCTACCCCCAGCTCTCCCATTGGCCCCTCTAGCTAGCTCTCTCCATTTTGCTTTGATGTAAAAAGTATTGCATTATCTTCTCTTTCCTCCTTCAGATCTCTTCCTTCTCTCTCATCATTCACTTTCTAGTTTTATGACCTGCCCCTGTGTATAAATATACAATATAATTAGAAATATATATAAATAACTGAAAATTTAGGTTCCACATATAAGAGAAAACATGAAGTATTTTTCTTTCCCAGTCTTGCTTAACATAATGATTTCCAGTTCCATTCATTTTCGTGCAAATGTCAAGATTTCATTTTCTTTATGGCTTACCAAAATTCCATTGTGTATATGCGACATTTTTTTTTAACCTATTCACATGTTGATGGACATCTAGGCTGGTTCTATTTCCTAGCTATGATGGATAGTGCAGCGACAAACATGCATGTGGACATGTCTCTGCACTTAGAGTCCTTTGGGTATATGCCCAAGGGTGGCAGAGCCATGACATATGATAGCTCTTTTTCTAGTTCTTTGAGAAACCTGCACACTGATTTCCATGCTGAGTGGCTCTACCTGTTTACATTCCCATGGGCAGTGTACAAGGGTTCCTCTTT
The DNA here is from genome assembly GCA_009823505.1 of Rhizomys pruinosus. NCBI lineage: Eukaryota > Metazoa > Chordata > Mammalia > Rodentia > Spalacidae > Rhizomys > Rhizomys pruinosus. The sequence goes on along the minus strand of VZQC01013287.1, from coordinate 233,663 downwards.
CCCGGTAACCTTGCCAGCATTTGTTGTCTCTCTTTTTCCTTGATGATAGTCATTCTGACTGGGGTGAGATGGATTCTCAAAGCAGTTCTAATGAACATTTCCTTCATGTTGAAAACCTTACAAGCATTTATTGGCTGTTTGTATCTCTTCTCAGCATTGTCTGCTCTTTATTAGCTCGTGTTGATTGGATGATTTGATTTGTTTACAATTCTATGTATAGGCTAGGTAGTAATCTTCTGTCTGATGTGTAATTGGCAAAGATATTTTCCCACACTGTAGGCTGTCTCCTCACTCTGGCAATTGTTTCCTTTGCTATACAGAAGCTTTTTAACTCCATGTAATACCATTTATTAATTGTTCAGATTTTTCCTGTGCTTTTTAGAGAATTGTTACCTAAACTGATAACTTGTGTTTTCTATATGCTTTTTCCTATAATTTCAAAGTTTCAGAACTTACATTAATGTATTTGATCTCTTTCAAATTGATTTTTGTACAGGATGGGAGACATGGACCCAGTTTCACTTTTTACATGTGAATACCCAGTTTTCCCAGCACCGTGTGTTGAAGAGGTTATGTTTTCTCTAATGCATGGTTTTGATATCTTTGTAAAAAAATAAGATGGCTGTGACTGTGTGGGTTTCTGTTTGGGTTCCCTGTGCTATTCCAGTGATGTGTATGTCATGTCTATCTTTGTGCCAGTACCATGCTCTTTTGTTACTATGGCTTTGTAACATAATTTGAGGTCAGGCATTCTGATGTCTCCAGCATAACTCTGCTTTTGTGCTTCTATATGAATTTTATGATTTTAAAAATATTTCTTGAAGAATTATGAAATCATTGAGATTTTGATGGGGACTGCATTAAATTTGTAGATTGATTTTGGTAATATAGGGGTCTTTTTTTGTTGTTTGTTTGTATTTTTGTTTTTGAGACAGGGCCTCACTATGTAGCCCTGACTGGCCTGAAAGTCACTGTTTTTAGACTATTAACTCTGCCAGTTCATGAGCATGGTGGTGGTAGGGGGGTGGTTTTCATCCTCTTGTGTTTTCTTCAATTTCCTGCTTCACTGTTTCAGTTTTCATTGCAGACTTCTTTCGCCTCCTTGGTTAGATTTATTCATATGTATTTTATTTACTTATTTATTTTAAAGTTATTGAGAATGGGATTAGTTTCCTGATTTCCAGACCTGGGCTTTCTTTGTTGGCAGACTTTTTATTATTGTTTCAGTCTTGTGGATTGCTATGAATCTGTTTAAGTTGTTTAAACCTCTTTATTTAATTTTAGTATGTAATATATGTCTACAAATTTATCCATTTCATCTGGAATTCCCTTTTTTTGCCATGAGTTTTCAAGGCTTTTCCTATGATTTTCTATATTTAATTGGAATCTACTGTAATATCTTCTTTTCTATTTCTAATGTCATTAATTGAGTTTTTTTGTCTCTTCTTTCTTTTGGTTAGCTTGATAAGGGTTTGTCAATATTGTTTATTTTTTTTAAACAAATAACTATGTGATTGATTCTCTGTTTTTGTTCTTTTAGTCTTGATTTCTTTGACTTCTGCTTCAATCTTTTCTATTTCTTGCCATCTACTGCTTTGTGGTTTGGCTTGTGCTTGTTTCTCTAAAATCATGAGATGAATCATTATGTTATATATTTGAGATGGCTATGATTTTTTTTAATGTAAGCACTCATAGCTACAAACTTTCCTCTCATCTATATCTCATAGTCATGCAGTAATTCTGTTTTCATTTTCTGTCTTTTTTTTTTTCTATTTTTTGAGACAGGGTCTCCCTTTTTAGTCCCAGCTGGCCTGGCGCTTGCTCTGTAGACCAGGCTGGCCTTGAACTCACAGAGATCTGCCTGCCTCTGCCTTAAAGACGTGTGCCACCCTGCTCAGCTGTGATTTCATTTTCATCCGATTCTAGGATTTTGAAAATTTCCTCGTTAATTTTGCCAGTGACCCACTGGATATTCAGGAGTACATTTTTGGTGGCCAAGTATTTGTGTAGTTTCTTTTGCTATTTATTTCTAGTCTTATTCTACTTGGATTTGATAAAGTACGGGAAATCCTTTTGATTCTATAGTATTTGTTAAGATTTGCTTTGTGGCACAGCAGGCCAAAATCACCCACCGTCAGGACCTATTGACCCATTAGAACTCTTAGCATATGTTGTTTGTTTTATGAAATTATTAGGACCTAAAAATTTGGTGCATATATATTTATAATTTTTGTATCTTCTTGATTAATTGTTCCTCTTATTAAAATGTACTGGCCTTTTTTTTATCTCTTCTGAATAATTCTGATTTGAAGTCTGTTATGTAGATATGAGAACAGTTACTGTAACTTATTTTTGCTTCCATTGGCTCGATAGATTGTCTTCCGTCCTTTGGTTCTCTGTGGGTGCCTTTATCAATAAGGTTTTGGACACAATAGACAGTTAGGTCTAGTTTTTTAATCCAGTCACCCAGTCTTCATCTCTGTTTTAGTTTGCTTCTCCATTGCTGTGACAAAACACTCTGACTGATACCAAGTTGGGGAGGAAAGGGTTTATTCATCTTACATCTACAGGGTTACAGTTCATCTCTGAGGGAGCCCAGGATAGGAACTCAAGGCAGGAACCTGAAGGCAGGAGCTGAAGCACAGGCCATGGAGGAATGCTGCTTAGTGGCTTGCTTGCTCCTCTGGCCCTTGCTCAACCTGGTTTCTTATATAATACACAACAACCTGCCTGGGGGTGGCACTTCCCACAATGTGCTGAGCCCTCCCACATCACTCAACAATCAAGAAAATACTCCACAGACATGGCCACAGGCCAGTCCAATGGAGGCAGTTCCCCAACTGAGGCTCCTTCTAGCCAGGTGTGTCAAGTAAACACTAAAGCTGTCCAGCACAGTCTCTTTATTCATTGGGGACATGTGTATGATGATTCTTATAGAGAGTTTTCTGCTAATTCCTATAATTTTGTTTGTGGCATTTCTGGTTGGTTGGATACTTATTCTTCTTGTTCTCTCTTAGAAGAATCAAGAGCTTTCTGGTTTAGTGTGTTGGACGTGATGGATTCCGTCTTAGCCCTCTTTGTTCATTTATTCCTCTCATGAAATTACCTTTCTTGTACTCTTGTGATTGAGATTGTATTTTCCTTGGTTATATCCCAGAGTTCCTGAACATTGTGGTCATGCTTAATTATTATTTTTTATTGGCATTTGAAGAAATTGTATTTTTTTTAGTTATTTATTTTTTTATTATTTTCATTTCATGCGTATGAGTGTATTACCTGCATGTATGTAAGTGCACCTGAGTTGTGGTATACTTGTGGAGGTCAGAAGAGGCTGTTGAACCCCTGGAACTGGAGTTAAGATGGTGGTTAGCCACCATGTGGGTGCTGGGTTCAAACACAGGTTTTCTGCAGGAACAGCCAGTGCTCTTAACCATTAAGTCATCTGTCTAGCACCTTTATTGGCATTTGAATATAGTACTGAGCTGACCTCATCCTCCATCCCTGTTATTCTTTTATATGCTTGGTAAAGTTAGTTGGTGATGCTTCTTACTGGTGTTTTAAAGATTTCATTTGTTTTAAATTTATGTGTTTGAGCATTTTGCCTGAATGTATGTAAATGTACTGCATGTGTGCAATGTCTGTGTTGACCAGAAGGGGGCTCTGAGTCACCTGCAGCTGGAGTTATAGATGGTTGTTAGCTGCCATGTGGGTGCTGGGAACCAAACCTGAGCCCTCTGCAAGAGCAGAGTGTTCCTAATTGCTGAGCCATATTTCCAGTACCTCTATTGTGATTTTTCCTCAATTCATTGATATTTTCATTTCTAATGTTTCTACTTACTTTTTTTCTTAATTTTTTATTGAACTTTTGTGTATTTCATACAATATTTCTTAATCAAATTTAGACCTAGCCCTCCTTCCATGCCCCCCACCCCACCGGAGCTCATTCATATCTTGCATCTTTTTCTCAGTCTTTTTTAAATTTCTCAATGCAGAAGGTTACCGTTTTGGACAGAATTTTACTGCTTCAATCAGTTCTTTGAACAAGTCTTTGTTGTTGTTTTTCCCTTTCATTTAATTTTATTTATTTATTTTTTTTTTGTGTATGAGTGTACTGTCTGCATGTAGATTGGTGCACCCATGTCATGCAATGCTGCAGAGGTCAGAAGAGGGCGTCAGATTCCCCTGCAACTGGAGTCAAAGATGGTTCTTAGCTGCCATGTGGGTGCTGGGAATTGAACCTGGGTCCTCTGAAAGAGCAGTCAGCGCTCTTAACCACTGAACCATCTCCAGCCCCTGTTCCCTTTAATTTTGTATTACTCCAAAAAGATTTTTTCCAAAGCCAATTTTTATTGAAGCTTTGTGCATTTCATATAAAATTTCTCAACCAAACATAGACCATTCCCCCTTCCTTAACCCACCCCCCACCCCACCAGCACTCATGCATTCTGCCAAACATGTTTTTCTTTTCTTTTTTTCTTTTGGTCTTTTTGAGACAGGGTGTCCCTGCAGTTTTGGCTGTCCTGCAACTCACTCTGTAGACCAGGCTGGCCTTGGACTCACAGAGATCCACCTGCCTCTGCCTCCCAAGTGCGAGGACTAAAGGCATGTGCCATCATGTCCGGCTCAAACCTGTTTTTCATCTTTTTCTCAGTCTCTTAAAATTTTTGATGCAGAAGTTCACTGTTTCGGGCAGAAGTTCACCATTTCAGTCAGTTCTTTGACCCAGTCTTTGTTGTTGTTGTTGTTGTTCTTTCCAATTTGCATCACTACAAAATATGCATATATGCATTCCACATATATCAAGATTATGACATCATAGGTTTTAGCATCTTCAGCTTGTGATTTCTTTTTTTTTTTTTCTTTATTAGGCTGAAAGATGTCATGTTTTCCTTAAGGAAGTGTTTGAAGCCTCCTGCTTGGCAAGGCCAAACAACCATCAGTACTGCCCTTGTGCTCCATACTGGGGTCTTCCCTTCTCATGGTCACCAAATGAGGTCCAGTAAGCACCGCGTCCTGTCTTGATCTTCCTGTACTGGTCTCAGTGATACTTATTTTTTTTTAATGTCATTTTCCTTGCTAAAATTTTCCTCCATTTTGCTGACTTTCTCTGGTATGTTATTGATGTTCCTCTCCAGGGCCTAGATTCAATTCATCTCCTTGTTTGTTTACTCCTTGAGGATATGGATCATTTTTAGCATCTTGAATTCAGTGGTTAAGAGGTTGCCATCTTTTGAGGGTGTCACGACACCTTTCTTCTTCATGTTCTTTATGTTTCTGGGCTGTAGTTTGCACTTTGCTGGGTTGGTTCTCTCTTTAGGTTATAGTTGAAGATCTCCCTCTCGTTCAGCTTGTTCTTGAGGCATCAGTTCCCAGACTGCTCAGAGAGGAGAGAACAAGCTGCTATAAAGAGCACTGTCACCACCCATCTAGGTATAGACATACCATTAAAATTGGTTAAAGCCCTCTGATACATCACCAATGGCCACACAACAGAAATCTAGAACTATAGAATGTGCCATAGGGTTAAATTTAATTAGGGCAAAGGTGAAATAGTAAATGGGTGAGAAAAAGGAAGGAGAAAGGGAAAGGGGAGAAATAGAGGTGAATCTAGCTTAAATAAAAGAAAGGAAAAGGAAGAGCAAAAAGGAAGAATGCTGTGGAGGGAAGAGGAAGGAGTAAGAGGAAAAAGGAAAATAAGGAAAAAATTCTGATAACAAAAGGTTTAAAAACAGAATTAGATATATATAGGAAATGTAATAAAAATAAAAACAGACTATTAAAAATACAGTAAAACTGGGGCTGGGCGTGGTGGTGCACACCTTTAATCCCAGCACTCAGGAGGCAGAGGAAGGCAGATCTCTGTGAGTTTAAGGCCAGCCTGGTTTACATAGTGAGTTCTAGGACAGCTGGGGCTACAGGGAGACCCTATTTCAAAAAGACCAAAAAAAAAAAAAAAATAGTAAGGTGAAACTTAAACGCCACTAAAAATGTGGTAGAAAAGAAGCCAAAAAGCAAAACAGAAAAGAGGAAAAATAACATGACTATTCAATAGTAAAAATGCATAAATAAAATTAGATAAATTTATGAGGGAAATAAAATATTAAGACATAAAATTAAATAATATAACAAAAAAGTACTGCTGAAGTGTAGTAAAAATAACAAGAAGTTCTAAATGCTTCTTTTGTCTCAAAGCCTCAAAAGAAAGATGCAGTGTTAGAGAGGGTTCTATGTCTGTGGACATTGAAGATCCCCAGGTATGCACATCAGTGGTATCTGTCTAATGTGGGCGTCTTATTTCTTATAGTTTATTCCATTTTTGAGTCTGTATTGGACAAGTGTAGGATGTCCATTAGAGCTCTCTTCATTTTGGTAGTGTCCTGGCCAACTTTAACTGTCAACTTGGCACAGCCTCAAGTCACCTGATAGACCTCAATTAAGGAATTTCCCAGATCAGATTGACCCCTGGGTATGTCTGGTGGGGATTGTCTGGATTGTTAATTGATACAGGAACAGCACCAATCCAAACTGTTCAGGTGGTCCTGGGCTGCATGGGTCCGAGAGTGACCCACCAACAGCACTCTTCCCACGTTTCCACTTTAAGCTCCTGCTTGAGTTTCTGTCCTAACTTCCCTCAGTGATGGACTGTAACCTTGAAGTTGAAATAAACCCTTTCCTCCCATAACCTGCTTTTAGTTTGAGTGTTTTCTCACAGCCACAGAGAGGAAACTAGACTAGGCCATTTCCCTTTTTTACAGTCCCAGGGCCTCTGCTGGCCTCACTTAATTTTGTAGTCTGTGGAGTGGGCAGGTTCTTTTACCTTCCTTAGACTCCCAGATCATACCCCCAACTGAGCCTTCTAGCGGGTTGGAGCACAGAGCATATCCCCTAAATGTGTTGGGGGACTGGGGTTCAGTTCCAGAAACTGAGATCTGCACTGTGGGAGGTCTATCTTTGTGCTTTCAAGACTTCTTGAGGGTTAATCACCTTGCTGGAGGGATGCAGCTGTAGACATCAAGGCTACCGCTGGAACCTGAGCATTCTCAGGCTGTAGAAGGAAGGACAGGAAGAAGTTGATCCACCTGCTTCCGTCAGGCCCAGGGCTATCAGATTCCAAGGTTCATCTCTGTTGAGATCTGCCCTCTCCACACTTGCTTGTCTGCATCCAGCTCCCTTGTTCTCCACAACTGCTTCTTTCCCCCTCCCCCTCCCCCTCCCTGGGGTCATGGCAGGCCAGCTTGAGGCTCCTGACCTGTAGACATTCCCTCTTCTGGGGCCTCTGAATAGTTCAGTTTTTTTTTTTTTTTAATGTTTTTTTAATTAATTTTTTATTTATTTATTTTGTATGTGTATGAATGTACTGTCTGGGCTGGAGAGATGACCTGGCGGTTAAGAGCGCCGACCGCTCTTGCAGAGGACCCGGGTTCGATCCCCAGCACCCACATGGCGGCCGAGAACCGTCTGAAACTCCAATTCCAGGAGAGCTCCAGTTCCAGGGGAATCCGAGACCCTCTTCTGACCTCCGCGGCATTGCACGACACGGGTGCACAGACCTGCATGCAGACAGTACATTCATACACATACAAAATAAATAAATAAATAAAATTAAAAAAAAACATTAAAAAAAAATAGTTCAGTTTTTAAACAGTCAAGATGGTACATGGCTTCTTTCCCTCTCGGTCACACGGCGCGCCCAAATGGGATTTCTGTCTACTGCCAGTCCTCTATGAGGTATGAGGGTAGGACTGCCCATCTTTTGCCAGCTTTAACTTTTGAAAGTGGCCATCCCTAACCCCATGGCACAGTTAGAGCTGCATGTTCTGTTTACTTTTTATCAGTGGGTTGTCTGTCTTTTGAGTTGTACTTTTCAGGTGTCCTTTGAATCCTTTGTGGCTTTTCTAAGCTCTTCCTGTCTTCCTCTTCTTTCTCTTAGTCTCAATCTTTCCTTCACTGGGTCACATGAACACAGTTTCCAGACTGCCCCTTACCTGGAAGTCCATGGGTATAAAAGCTTGGTTTTAGAACATTTTGTTCAGTTTTACCATATTCCACAGAGATTATAGTTGAGAAGATGCCATTTCAGATACAACTGCACCTACTGCTAACTAAAAGTTAGCATTTAGTTTCAAAGTTTATTCAAGGATAGTTTGTTCACGAGAGTCTTTTGAACAATTAAATTCATTTTGGATTGCATTGCTAGGGTAGCGATTGAGAATGATGATTAGGAGGGGCTGGAGAGATGGCCTAGTGGTTAAGAGCGCCGACTGCTCTTGCAGAGGACCCGGGTTCGATCCCCAGCACCCACATGGTGGCTAAGAACCGTCTTTAACTCCAGTTCCAGGTTCCAGGGGAATCCAACACCCTCTTCTGACCTCCGCAGCATTGCACGACACGGGTGCACCAACCTACATGCAGACAGTACATTCATACACATATGAAAATAAATAAAAAATAAAAAAAGAGAATGATGATTAGGAAAAAGGATTTCTTTACTTCTTTATTCAGAATTTTTTTTAATGTTTTTGTCCTAGTGACAATAAAGTAACTATATTTCGAAGGCCACAGAGATCAGTACTGGATGTTTTTCTCTTATTTGGTCTTTTTGAGACAGGGTTTCCCTGTAGCTCCAGCTGGCCTGGAACTTGCTATGTAGACCAGGCTGGCCTTGAACTCACAGAGATCTGCCTGACTCTGTCTGCAGGTGCTGGGATTAAAGGTGTGTGCCACCACACCCGGCAGTGTTTTCCTCTTATTTATGGCTTCTTGGAGAGACAAGAGGTCTGGCATCTCTACTTAAAGTTGGGAACACCAATTACCTGTTAAGTTTGTTTGCTCAGCATACATTTTTGTACGCTTTGTAGGTTTGAATAATTAGTGGACCACCATCTATTTTTAGCTTGTATTTCTGTTTTAATTGTCAGCCTCCTGTAGGATTCAGGGTTCTGTTTCATCATTCTGGGCCCAGAACTGCAGGGTGCTAGACCACACATCTGTATACAGACATAATCTCTGGGGCTCCTTTGCTAAGTGCACCGAGAATGAAGAGTCTGAGCCTCTGTGAGCCAGAGACTGAGGTTAGTGGGAGAGGCTCCCTGTAGCCTCAGCTGTCCTGGAACTCACTGTGTAGACCAGGCTGGCCTTGAACTCACAGAGGTCTGCCTGTATCTGCCTCCTGAGCAATAGGATTAAAGGTGCGTGCCACCCTACCCGGCTAACTGTGTCTATTTTTAAACACATGTTGGACATTTCTTAATGTTGGTCATTTCTTAATGTTCCTTGTCTTTTATCTTACTTAATTTTATACTTTGACAGCCCTGAGATTTGAAGAGATGCAACTTTTCAGGTTAAAGTATAGTGAAGTGTTTAATCTTTCCTCTGTCCTACTAAGAAATCCCTTTCCATGCCCAGCCTTTTCTTTTCCTAGGAAAGCTTTTCTTTCTAAATAAGTGTGATTCGATATGCTCTACTTAATAAGAAAAAATGCAAATTTGCTTGACCAGTGCAATTTATATTCATAAAATATAATCACAAGGCAGGAGGCATTTCAGTAAACTAAGGTATTTGTAGCTATAAAAATTTAGATTGGAAATTTTTTATTAAATAACAGAAACCACTGTGGTCATTTATGTTTATTGTTAAGTGGAAACATTAATTAATTCTATGTAGCATTCTTTTTCTAGTTTTAGGGTTTTGGGGGTTTAATTTTCTGCCAAATGGAATTTTAATGGTTTATGTGCTATCTGGTGAATAGTAATCTACATCTGTCTACTTTGTGGCCTTGTGTCATCTTGGGAGTCAGTGTCCCTGATCTGTGTACATTCTGAGATAATCACTGTTAGGAAAAACAGATTTCTTCCTTGTGAATTTTGAGGACCCATTGCTCAGTATGAATTCCAGTGAAAATAGTGTTCCAGGTAGAGATGCAATTATCTGGTGGTGGAATGGAAGAATGAAGCGAGGATTCCAATTAATGTCCCCTCAGCCTTGAGAGATATTACATTTGTGTAGAGCGGGGTTATCCATCACAGCCAGGTGCAGCTGTCTTCCCTTGTCCGTGTTTCATGTTCTGTGAATGTGCTCATCAGTGCGCCCTAGGTTGGCAAGCTTGTGGCATAACAGTTTGCGCTGCAAGCTTTTCTTCTAAGGCCAGTGATTCCCTTTCCGAAAGCTAACCTTGCCTATCTTCCATAGGTACACTATCCCAGGGCTCTCCATAACATTTCAATAAGTTAAAGTAACACTGCCTTTTGAGAAAATGGAGAATTGTTAACAATATTTTCCACCCAATTATTCAGTTAGCATGTCCAGACCCCAGAATAACAATGTTTTCAACTAACGAGCTTCTCGGTTTATCTTGCATTAGTTTGAAAACAAACATAAATATAGAAACAAAATATCAACTTCATTACTGTTGGTGTGCTCCTGTCTGATTGAAATAATTCCATGCATAAAGGTTCTATTTTTCTATTAGGATTTGAAGTTTGTTTTCTTTCTTCAGTGTGCCAAAAGTTATTTAAAATAATGTCTACTTTTAAAAATATCCTTCACTGGTTTTGGCATTTGTGCTTCAGATTGAAGAATGGGGTCCCCATAGTATACGGACCCAATAGCCAAGTAACTGCATTTATATTGTTATAAATTTTTGAGGTTGGAATCTCAAGTTTTTAAATTAAATAACTACAGTTAACTGTATTAAGTGTAAGGTTGAATTTGATCAAAAATAAGAAAAGCATTTATGACAACCCCTGTAAATGTTTAAATACTTTAGTTGTGTTTGTGAGCACTAAATTGTATTATAAGAAGCCAACATTGAGTATTACCAGCTCCTCTGGGACATATCTGACTTTTGGGAGATAAAAAAAATCTTGCATTAATGAAATTCTGCAAGTTTTTGATTTAGTAGACAACATTTTCAGTATAGGTGGAGCAATTTTAAAGTGTGTATGTGTATAATTACTTGTAGGAATGGTTTAACTTTAATGGGGCATTTCTCGATCACATAATAGGAAAACTAACGGCTTTAATTAAGATTTATGAAGCAGAGAGGTAATACATTCTGCTAAATTAGGTAGCTGTTGGTGGATAGTGTGATTTTAGAGATGGATTTTCTATATACACTTTACTTCCTGGTGCGGTTTTGGTTTAGAATTGTGACCTGCAGCCCTGGAATTTCCATGTAGTAGATGAAACTCTATTTTCTTTTTTTTTTAAACCTTTAATTGTTGATAATAATTTAATGGGGGCTGGAGAGATGGCCTAGCGGTTAAGAGCGCCGACCGCTCTTGCAGAGGACCCGGGTTCGATCCCCAGCACCCATATGGCGGCCGAGAACTGTCTGAAACTCCAAGTCCAGGAGAACTCCAGTTCCAGGGGAATCTGAGACCCTCTTCTGACCTCCGCGGCATTGCATGACACGGGAGCATGGACCTGCATGCAGACAGTACATTCATACACATACAGAAATAAATAAAATTAAAAAAAAATAATTTAATGATGGGCAAATACCCTTAAACATTTAATTCTTGCTTTCAGGTGATAAACATACAAGCCGTTCTTGAAGGAAAGGGAAAATCCATTTCCTTGAAATAACTGGCTAATTTGAAAACCAGTGCTTAGAAACTAGTGATTTGAATCCTTAAGCCAACCAATTCATTTCCAATAAAGTTTTGGCTAAATCAAACTATTCTAGTTTGCCTCCATTAACTTGAGAATATACATCCAGTTACTTATTTACTTAGTTTAGATGCAGCTGGCTTGTGTGTGCCTTACAGGGCCTCCTAGATCTTTAACATTAATGAGCTGGTGAGAGGATCAACTTTGATTGGCAGGATAAGCTTTGTTATAAAAGTCATCTGTGCGCACTGCTTGCAGATGAGGTGGTGGGAACAGTTGGGCCTCGGTCTTCTTCCATAGTTTTCATTCTCTTCTTCCTATGTATCCAAGCAGAGGCTGAGAATTTTGGAGAAGGGCCCCTGGAAGCTTTGTTTCTGCCAGTTTCCTTTAGTGGTTTGGTTGTTGTCCTACTTAGCACTAACTGTCAACCTGACATGGACTAGAATCACCTCAAGAGTCTCAATTGAGTGTCCTTATCACATTGGTCTGTGGACATGTCTGTGTTGGATTATATTAATTGATAGAGGAGGGCCCAGCCCACTAAGGGAAGTACCGTTTCCTGGGCAGGTGGTCCTGGGCTGTTTAAACACCTGAACATAGGTGTGTGCAAGCCAGCAAGCATTGTTCTCCCAGGGTTTTCTGCTTCAAGCTCCTGGCTTGAGTTCCTGCCCTGGCTTCCTTTAATGATGGACTGTGACCTGGAACCATAAACCAAATAGTTTACTCCCCAAAGTTGCTTTTGATCCTGGTATTTGTCCCAGCAGTAGACAGAAGACTAGAACAGTTGTTAAATGTTAGCCTGTATCACAAGCACCTGCTTTTTGGACCACGGAGTGCTGGGCTGCATTCAGAGAGTTTCCAACTCCAGAGGTCTCAGGTGGAGCCCAAGGATTTGGGTTTCTAGGCTGCCCATTCCTCTGGCCCAGGGGCTACATTTGAGAACCATTGTTACGGGGAAGAGAATAGAAGTGGAGGAGAGAAAGAGGGAGAGGAAGGGAAAGGAGTCACAGCTCTAGGTAGACAGAGAATTTGGACTAGGCCATTTTTAGGAAGTCACATGTGTTTCTCTTTTTCTTTATATTTTGAACAATGGATCAGCTGTTTTCCAGAGAGCAGTATTGATCTGCAGGCTCTTAGGTGAGAAAAGGTTTTTAATGTGTAGCTTAGGGCTGGGAGGATAGCCCAGTGGTAGAGCTGTTGACTGGCATGTGCGAGTACCTCCTCTTGATTCCTGACAAGGATTGGGACTGATAAAGAAAGGAAGAGAGGAAGAGAAAGGGGGAAGGAGAGTGGGAGAGGAGAGGAAGGGGGAGAGGAGAGGAAGGGAGAGAGGATGGGATTCTGTGGTTAAATCTAATGACCAGTACCAAAATTTGATTTTTCTTTCTTAGCGCCTCCTTGGGGATGAGGATCTCAAGTGTGGAAGAGTCACCCATTCTATTCTGTTGTTAGTCTGGTAGAGCACATAGCTAGTAGGTCTGAAGCTGTATTTATTATGCAGAGAACAGTTCTAGGACGCTGGGGGAAATGGATACTCCTTGGGGGAAATGATTAGTAAGAGATTCAGATTCAATCGGTCTGTGATGATATTGAGGACTCTGAATTTATAGCGTTAACAGCGGAGGAGAATTGTATGCTGATACTTCATGGACCACAGTAAACAGCGACTTGGAGATGTCTGGCTTGTGTAGGGGACATTTGCCTCAGGAACCTTGAATCGTTGCTCTGTGGGGAAATTTTCTCCTTCAGCATTCTTGTCTTGTTGCAATTTCCTTCTGTCCCAGTGGAAATCTTCATGTTGTTTTCCGTGGAATTTATGATGAACTTTGACTAGCTGCTTTCCAAACCTTATATTCTCTTTCTATCAAGTATAGGCTAAAAAATTAATTTCTCTAAGTCTGCTTTTCCCATCTATAGAGTGCAGGGTCAGGCTACAACATTTCTGAGTTTTCCTTCTCCTGTGCTAGTAACTAGGCAAAAATTTAGCAATAAATAAATGAATTCACACATATCCTGTTTATGCAAATACACACAAGTTTTAGATATATACACATCTACCATATTTTGTATATAGACAGTTCATGGTGTTTATATGTTAATGTATGTACATATATCATGTATACAGTGAGCCATGTGTGCATATGTGCCTATCTATTTGGCATCTCTTCATAATAAAATGAAGTGGGTGCTTTAATGGTGTTAACACAGAAAGTTGTGAGTGAAAGTGAAAGAAATTAAATGGAGATTTAGAAAAAAACTACTTCATAGCATTAATGAATAGACACAAAAATCCCATATTTAGGAATATTACAAGATACTTGGCTTTAAAAATTAAAGTGGATTTTCCAAATAGTAGAGGTGGTATAGTACTATCCTTGGAGTGGACGAGTGCCGTCTTCATAAAACCAGCTCTGGCTGCTTGGGAAAAATCATTGCAGCTGAGCTTGGTGGCTGTTTACCTTCCCTCATGGACGGAGGGTTGGGGAAGGGTGTTGAGTCCTCACCTGAGCAGCCAGTCATCCCTCCCAGCCAGTTGTATGCAATTTTGCCCTGATTGTGCCCCAGGGCCTAGGGAATCTCAGGGAGGGGTCAGGGTGTGGGGACTGGGGAGACTAAGGGATGCGGGTCTGTCTACATAGCCACAGGGAAACAAGTCATCATGTATGCTGGGCGATGACTTTCCAGTGCAGCTTCGTGGGAGTCCACCCATGTTCCTGTAAGTAACCCCTCACTTGTGCTGTGCAAGTCCAATAAACTCATTTGTTCTGCAGGGTGAAGTTTGGTGGAATCAGGCCTTGCTTTATTGCTGGGGCCTTGGGGGAGGAGGTAGATGATGTTCATGTCTCTCCTAGGGAGGGAATTTTAGGAAGGGCAGATTTCTAGAATTGGTCCACAGGCAATTGTACATAATGTTGGTAGCTACTTGAAGTACTTCAGAGGCAGTGGATGGTATGCCGAGGAATTCTGAGACACAGGCTTTTCATCTAGGTGAAACAAGTCTATGTGAAGGAGCAGGAGAAATTAAACTTTGTGATGTGATTCTGTAGACTTAAGATCTGTAGACTTAAGTGGTAAGAATCCAATCATCTCAGGACAGAAAGAAGCCAGTGTGCTTAGATAGGTACCCAGTGAAGGCTGAGCATCGAAGAAGGGATTGAGGACACTGTGGAGCTGGGGCGATGGTGCCCAGAGGATGAACACGGGGCACTAAGAGGTTGGGTGGGAGGAGGTGGAGGGTTTTTGGTGAAAGTGTAAGAAGCGGTTGCGATTACTGGCAGACATTGTGGAGCCATTTGCCTTGAGTTAGTCACATTCGTCCTCAGGCATTGTGGGTAGTGCATGCTTATGCCCACATTTTTATTGGTGATTCAACAAGATTTTGTGATCAGAAGACAGCTAGAATTTTTAAAATTATTCTATTTGGGTTTCTAGTGGTTAAGTTTGGGAGTTATTTAGGTTTGCTTCTGACAGGGTAGCTCTGAAGCATATGTTTTTAGTTAATTAATTTATTATTATTATTATTATTATTATTATTATTATTATTAATTTTTGTCTTTTCGAGACAGGGTCTCCCTGTAGCCCCAGCTGTCCTGGAACTCACTCTGTAGACCAGGCTGGCCTTGAACTCACAATATTTATTATTTTTTTATGTGTATGAATGTACTGTCTGCATGTAGATTGGTGCACCCATGTTGTGCAATGCTGCGGACATCAGAAGAGGGTGTTGGATTCCCCTAGAACTGGAGTCAAAGACGGAGCTTAGCTGCCATGTAGGTGCTGGGAATTGAACCTGGGTCCTCCGCAAGAGCAGTTGGTGCTCTTAACCACTGAGCCATCTCTCCAGCCCCCTGAAACATATGTTTAAGGAACATGGAGTAAGATTGTTGGGCCAATGCTAGGGGATGGTAGACCAACAGTCCGAGTCGGGCCCTCTACTTTCTGTCTCCTTTTGGAAGAGTAAACAGAAAATCATTTCAATTGCTTACTTTCTGGAAAATGAGGATGAAATGGGGCAGGGACCAGAGAAAACAACTGTGCTGTATTGTCAAGAGCATAATAGCTATGGAAGAATATTCTTTATACTGTGGGTGTGGACCGTCTCCCAGGATAATGGAAGTACTTGTTTTCAGCAGAATTTTCCTTCTAGGAAAGAAATTTTACCTTATTGTCACTGGATAGCTTGCTATTTGACCAATGATTGTGGATCTGTGTAGGAAGGAGTACTGTATATTTTAACAGGATCCCTTTAAATTTTATTTGTTTTTAATATGAGGTCATCTTCTAAAGTCTACACATTGTTGTACTGATTCATTCAAGTGAACTCGGGCGATTAGCCCAGATTAATGGCTATGCTGTCATAATAGTGTGATCTAGCAGAAAGTGGTAAGGTTTGAACTCAGCATAACATGGTCATGCAGTACTTCTGTCTTACAAGAATGTGGGTATATAATATGCAGTGTGAAACCCAAGGGAAAAGAAACTCCAAAGCTAGCTTTGCTAAGCAGTGCTCTTGGCTTTCTCTGTCCTCTTGGTGTATAAACCTTTGACTCTGCAATTATTCTGGGGATTTCTCTGTCTCTGCCATGAAGTGCCTGTCTGTAGGTTTTACAAAACCAGTATTTCTTCAAATGAGAGAATGAGTACATACCCACATTATGATTTGGAAGTAATAT
This sequence comes from Rhizomys pruinosus, assembly GCA_009823505.1. Taxonomy (NCBI): domain Eukaryota; kingdom Metazoa; phylum Chordata; class Mammalia; order Rodentia; family Spalacidae; genus Rhizomys; species Rhizomys pruinosus. Next base: position 217,380 of record VZQC01013287.1, on the reverse strand, counting down.
AAAGTTTACTACATAGTTACAGATCAGTCAGTGAGGTATGAAGTGATCTTGTTTACAAGGGATGAGATGACTGAGAGGGTTGGGCAGTCCTGGTGGGTGAGGTTCTTACAGAAGTAGTATCTTAAAGTGACTGTTGAAGGTTGAGCCCTAAATAAGACATTTACCTCAACCCTTGTAAGGCTCAGGGAACAGTGTGGGAAAGGGGATAGGAAGTATATGAGAGCCTGAAGGTAGGATGAGAGGCTGTAAAATGTCACCCTCTAGGTTCTCCATGATCATCACAATCATGAACTTGCAGCAGCTCCCTGCACTAGAGCTGCACTAGTCATGGATAGGCACATGAGGCCCAGCCCCTAACTGCTGAACCACTGGCAACTGATAGATTCTGAGAAGGGAGAGTCATTTTCTTTAGCTGTGTGCTCACTGCTGAGGCCACTGGGCTCCAGTGATAACTCCAAACCCATGGTCACACTGATGGCCCACGTGAAACTCAGTGTGTCAGAAAGGAAACAAATGTGAGAGATTTGAAGGTAAGAAGTGGGTGGGGGGGGGTTTGGGGGGAACAGGAAGACAGGGGTAGTCAGGTCTGGGAGAGGGTGGTGGAGGAGGGTGAGAGCAGACAATATGTGTTCTGTACCTGTGTGAAATTGTCAAGGAGCAAATTTAATTAATACAGTGAAAGGGCCCCATGTCAGTCTCTGGCTGTTTCAGAGGAAGTTGCCACCCTCGTACCAGACCTTGTGAACAGAACCTCCCTTCATGGGCTTTGCTATTCATGTTCATTTTCTTCAGAGGGATCTTCCCCGCTATAAACTAGATGATATGTTAATAGGCTCCGCCAAAGGCTGCTCTCTGCTTGTGTGTGTTCTGCTCAGTCCTATAGTGTGTGGATGGCATGGATGCTTTCTGAATCCCATCGTTAGCAGAACTAATAGCTTACAGGTTAGTATTTTGGCTACAAACTGATCTGTTAGGCACACACCTTGTCACTTATAGTTTAATACTCTTTGTAGAGTCAAGCACTTAATAATTTTAAATATACGGCTATTTTGTACTGACCGTTAAGAAGCTGTGTTAACGACATGGGTGCACAAACCTACATGCAGACAGTACATTCATACACATATAAAAATAAATAAAATAAAAAAAAGAAGCTGTGTTAATTTCCTCTCAGGTCCCAGGGGAAAAAAGAGACCCACGCTGTTGATTTTGGGGTGATTTAAATAATATGGATGTAAGAGTCTCTAGTGCAGTGCCTGAGCTCTGACCTAGTGGTTGGGCCTGAATCGTAGACTTCTAGTATCTAACAAATGGTTCTCTGAGAAGCACTCAGAGTAAAATATCTGTGTTGGCTCTTGCTCTGTGGAGATTTGCCTTCTGCGATGGGTCATCAGTGTGGTACATGGCTCACTCGAACAGGAGCCCATGACCTGTAGTTCTGTTATCATTCAGTCTCCTTTGTTTCCTTATTTTGTCTCATTCCTGCTGGTATTTATTTATTATGCCCACAACAGGTTTTCCAACTTAAAATTTTTTTTTTAATTTATTTTTTATGTGTACAAATGTACTGTCTGCATCTAGGTTTGTGCACCCGTGTCGTGCAATGCCTTGGAGGTCAGAAGAGGGTGTCAGATTCCCTTGGAACTGGAGTTCTCCTGGAATTGGAGTTCCAGTTGGTTCTCAGCTGCCATGTGGGTGCTGGGGATCGAACCCAGGTCTTCTGCAAGAGTAGTCGGCGCTCTTAACCGCTAGGCCATCTCATCAGCCCCGTTTTCCAACTTTTATACTAACTTAGCAAACTAGGAGATGTTTCTTCCAGAGGTGTAGCGCATTAGAAAAATCAATGCTTATTTAGAGTTTGTGCTCTATTTGGGAGAAATCCAAAGTCAAGACAAACCGACTTTGTTGATAATCCGTTGTTTATCTGCCCCTGGTCCAGGCATGGAACAAAATGGAAGGCCCCTGGGGAGTAAGAGTTCTCAGTTCAAAGATACCAAGGAGGGGCCATGGTGGCTACAAGGGAGGAGGAAGAGGCCGTGCCCAATTTTAAAGGTCCTGTTTGCAAGTAGGTTCAGTTGCTGTCTTTGGTGGCAAATCAGTTGAAGTGATCCCATGGGCAGCCATGGAAAGCGGCCTTAAAAATACTATTTTTTCCTCTTGAGTTGTGTCATTTGAACACAGGTACACAAACGGCAAATGGAGAGATTTGTAGACAGATATTTTTTTCTGTGTGCATCAGAAGTGCAGATGGTGATAAAGAAATAACTTCGCCTGACTAATGTAAGGGGGGCCAGGTTCAGCCTACAGTTTACCCTCTAGACTGGTCATTCAGCCACAAATCAACAGAAGTTGTAGAGTGTATGGGTATATCACATGGCATGAAGGAGACTCATAAAATAGCAGAGCTGAGAGAGAGGTCATTAGTGTGCTTTCCATCCACATCACGTTCATGAATGAAGAAATGGAGACTCTGAAAGGTGGCATGCATGGATTTCCTGAGGCCTACAGTCAGTGATAAGGCTAAGGGTAGAGTCTTGTCTAGCATGGCACCTTCTCTACAAATGTGTGGGGATGTGGGCTGGCCAGTTTGGGCCTAGTGTCAATCAGTGAGAGTCTCAGTCTCTTCTAGATAGCACATTGAGGGCCCCCTCCTTCCACCTCTGTGCACCATGGTCTTGGGCTGAGTGTGTCTGACTGTCCTTGGGTTTTCTCAACTTAATGTGGAATAAAAGGAAAAATAAGCAAATGAACAATTTGGAGTTGTTTTTCCCCTGAAAATTTGGAGATTTGGGAGGGGAGGAAAAGAGGGCTGTTTGTATCGGCGATTTCTGAAGCTGCTGCATAGCTACCTGCTTAGAATTCATTTTCTGGATTTTCTTAGCTTAGGGCATGAAATATGATAAACCAAAAAATACAGAAATGAAATATCCCTCTAATTGTGCATTGCAGTTCTTGAAGAGAAATAAGAAAAAAATACCATTCAATCTACTTAAAAAAATCCCAAGATTTACTTATTCTGAAATCCAATGCTTTAAAATTAAGAGCAATTTGTATATAAATATCAAAGAACATATTCTTTGGCTCCATCCCTGCCTGCCAATGTGCCCTTTTCTGAGATATGGCCATTTGTCATGTGGAACAGCAGGATTAATTAACTGTGGAAACATACCTAGTATGGAAACTGTGAGTTCTAAAGTGTTTCAACATAAAACACAGGAAAGAAGTATAGATGAGCCTAGAAATCAGTATGACTTTTTTTTTTTTTTCCTTCAGAGGGCTTAAAAAAAAACCTCCATCACACAAATCAAACAGCCTATTATACACACAGCCTTCCTATACGTCTGACACAGGAACAGGCGAGCAATGTACTTCATTTCCACATAAATTGCATGGTTTTGAAATTTGGTTCTCTTCACCCCTGAACTCTGGCAAACATGTCACTTACACGCCTAACAGGATGGCAGAACTTTTAATGGGAGGAATCATAGAAGGGGAGAGCCACATAATTCTGTAGCTCGTGAAGGAGTCAAAACAAAATAAAACCACCCAGAACATCACTATTGGAACATGGAAAAAAAAACAAACAGACCTCAAAGCAGTTGCTAACGAAGGGTATATAAGTCGTTGCAGATTGAGGGAAGTCGTCCTCTGTGAGTTGGCTTGTGGCTCTGTGTCCATTTGCCCTCCTGTTTGATAAAATGATTGCTTGTGTTGAAAAGTCCAATATTCTACAGAAGACTTAGCAATCATTTCAAAGATGGAAGATGTGCTAGGTGTCTTTACCTAACACTTTTGCTTAATAAAAATGATATTTTAGTTATTTATAATGATCTTCTGTTTCTTGCTATGGAAACATGATTGAGAGAATAAAGAAGTCTGAATTGTTAGGCCAGTTACTATCACAAATTAATTTGGAACTCTGTAGAATTTATGTCTTAGTAATATAGGCTACTCTGGCTTAAACTATATGCATTTGATAAAATAGGCATTTTAAAATTTGAGGCCAAAGAATTAATTTAAATGTAGTTTATTTTCCTGGCAAATGGACAATTGAACTTTGTAAAGAAATATTTAAACCTTCAAAGACAAAAGGCATGGAGATGTATATAAAGTCCTTTGTTCTGTGAAACACTGGGGTACCTGGCATTCAGCGTAACCCTGAGACCACATTCTTCATGCAGCCCGGGTTTCCATGGAGCACATTTTCTACTGCTTCAGCCGTTTGTGCTGGGATTGCAGTGGTGGACCACCACTAAGCTGTTGGTACATTCTTTAAAAAATATTTAAAATTTTATGTGTATATTCATAAAGTGTATACTGCCTGCATGGGTGTAAGTGCACCCGTGTTGTGCAATCCCCGTGGAAGACAGAAGAGGGCACTGGATCCCCTGGAACTGGAGTTACAGACGGTTGTTAGTTGCCGTATGGGTGCTAGGATTTGAACTTGGGTCTTCTGCGAGAGTGGCCATCAAGTGCTCTTGTCCACTTAACCGTCTCTCCAGCCCTGTCAGGACATTCGTATGGTGACATTGGAAACTGTCTCTTTCTTCCTAAAGATTTTGTAGGTTATAGAGCGTGTGTGTGTGTGTGTGTGTGTGTGTGTGTGTGTGTGTGAGAGAGAGAGAGAGAGAGAGAGAGAGAGTGTGATTCTGGTACAGATTATTAAGAAGAGATTAGATTCCAACACATATTTGCATTTACTTCTCTTTTCTGTTAAAAATGGTATAGGAAAACTGGCTTGATTGATTCTCCAGACTCATTGACAGCCTGGTTAATTTGCCAGTTCAGTAGTGTGTGTGTGCGTGTGTCCGTCCATTCATGTCCATGTCCATTTCCATGTTCATGTTTGTTCATGTCCATGTGTGAGTTTGTGATACAGTCACTGTGGTAGAGTGTGTGCATGTGAGTGTGTGCATGTGTGTCCATATGCAGGTGTGGTAGTGTGTGTGTGTGTGTCCATGTGCAGGTGTAGTGGTGTGTGCGTTTGTCAGTGTGCAGGTGTGGTAGTGTGTGCATGTGTGTCCATGTGCAGGTGTGGTAGTGTGTGCATGTGTGTCCATGCATGTGACACAGAGCCACTTGGTAGTGTCAGCACATGTCATGTCTTACTGATGGTTTAGTACTTAACAATTATAAGAAAAAGAATGATTATCAGAAATATTTGGGTTATTCCAGACTTTTGAGTAAATACTGCGGTATTAAAATACCCTGTCTCAAAAAGACCCAAAAAAATAAAATAAAATACAGGATAATCCTTTCTCAATTGTAAGGAATATTGGATAGTGTTCTAGTTTGCTTCTCTGTTACTGTGACAAAACACTCTGATCAATACCAGCTTGGGAAGAAAAGGGTCTATTCTTTTTACATCTTCCTGGATCACAGTTCATCACTTAAGGAGCCAAAGGCAGGAACCCAGAAGCAGGAGCTGAAGCACAGGCCATGGAGGAACACTGCTCACTGGCTTGCTCTCCATGCTCAGCCTGCTTTCTTTTTCCTTTTTCCTTTTTCTTTTTTTTTTTGAGACAGGGTCTCCCTATATATAGTCCCAGATGGCCTGGAACTCACTCTGAGACCAGGCTGGCCTTGAATTTACAGAGATCCATGAATTTACAGAGATCCACCTGCCTCTGCCTCCTGAGTGCTAGGATTAAAGGTATGCAGCACCACACCTGGTTTAAAGACAGTTTTTAGCCACCATGTGGGTGCTGGGAATCTAACCCTAGTCCTCTGCAAGAGCAGTTGGAGCTCTTAACCACTGAGCAATCTTTCCAGTCCAGCCTGCTTTCTTTTTTTTTTAAGCCCCCCCCTTTTAAAATTTTATTTATTTTTGTATGTGTATGAATGTACTGTCTGCATGTAGGTTTGTGCACCCGTGTTGGTGTCGTGCAGTGCCGCGGGGGTCAGAAGAGGGTGTCGGATTCCCCTGAAACTGGAGTTAAAGACAGTTCTCGGCTCCCAGCCTGCTTTCTTAAACAATACAGGACCACCTGCCCAGGGGTGGCACCACCCACAATGTGCTGGGTCCTCCCACATCACTCAACAATTAAGAAAATATGCCACAGACATGGCCACAGGCCAGTCCAATGGAGGCAATTTCCCAGTTGGGGCTCCCTCAACCCAGGTGTGTCAAGTTGACACTAAAGATACCCAGCACAGACAGTCCAAAGCATTGCAGCATGCTGCAAAAGAAAAATTAAGGTGTTGGATAAACAATTTCTCAGAGTGTTTGGGTTGGAATATTAACCCCACCTTTGATTAGCTATGAGTCTTTGACAATTAATTTTGCTTCATTTTCCCCAGGTTCCTATGTTTATTTTCTAAATAGATTAATTTTATGTATATGAGTATTTGTATGTATGCATATATATATATATATATATATATATATTATGCACACCAGGTGCTTGCCTAGTGCCTGAGGAGGCCCCAAGAGGGGACTGGATTTCCTGGAACCTAAGTTAAAGATGGTAAGCCACCATGTGGGTGCTGGGAAAGGAACCCGGGTCCTCTGGAAGAGCAACGAATGCTCTTCACGACTGGCCCATTCTTCTAGCATCCTGGTTTCCTGTATTTCTGAAGTATGGGATGATAATTGTACTTATAAGGTCACTGTGAAAGTTAAATGATTCAACACACAAAGTTCTTAGAACATGAACTGGCACAGTCTCCTTAATACATGTTCCTTATTATTATCACTATTATGATGGTTTCTTCATAGTTGCTGTAGTAATGCTAGCTAGCGTCAGCGGCCGGCAGAGCCACTGGGAACTGTCTCTAAGAAGAGCCAGTGCAGGCAGAACCTAGGCAGGTGGTTATGCAGGGAACTCACCAGGCTGAGACATTTCACTTGTGTATCTGGTCAGATTGTGCTTGGGTGTTATGTGCACACCAAAGTTATGGACAGATATTAGGGTCTGGGGGGCACCTGCTCAGATGTCACATGCATAGTGGTAGAAGCAGAGATAATTTATTAAGAGAATACTTCCAATGGAGGGAAGGAGCCGTAGTTGGAAAAAATGTTAGAAGCTCCATGACATCTGTACCCAGTGGATTGGGACCTTTATAGGTGCATGATCCTCATCATCTCAGCCTTGGTGGGTGGGACTTCCAGCCTGCCCCTCTCTCTCTTTCTCTCTCTCTCTCTCTGAACTGGTTTCTTTCATATGCTAATTTTGAACTTGTTCTCTACCTTACTCTCCAGCCACATAAATGTCTAGTAAAACAAATGAATAAACAAGAGAATTCAGTCTCTTTTTCTGGGCAAGAGAAGACTCTCAATTGATATTATATGATCCTAGGGACCATTAGAAAGGCATTTATTTTTTGATCCAGTGAAACACAAATTGGTTCCAATAGACCACGGACCAAACAATTGGTAAATTTAAACTTTCTTGCAAATCTGTTGTTCTTCAAGCCAAATTTCATTAGTCTAAGCCTTAATAACATCAGTGTTCACCTATTCCTTAAGGAGGGGCATGAAATTAATGTCTGGAGTTTCCAGAGGTACAATAGCCATGCAAAATAGTATTGTTATTTACATTACATTGCAAATCTATGCTTAAAGCAATAAATAAATTATGCTAACTAGATGGAAAACTAGTTTTTGCCTTTAGATGCTTAAAATATAAAGGTGTGGAAAAAACTCAAAGGGGGAGTTCAATTTCGGAGGGTAGTTTCTAATGTCAAAGTTTTAGATTGAACACCATATTAACAAAATTCTATAGTTTTCATGACGCTTTCTTTCTGGGGATAAAGTATTCTCCATCCTACTTAGTTATTGAGAACAGAATGTAGAGTTGAAACCACTTATTGATTAGGCCACTTACTGATTAGATATTTAGAAGATTTTGGAAATGAAGATATGGAAAATAAGAATTGAGCAAATTATTTCACATGGAATTTGTGATGCTGAACATTTTCTTCTGAAACATAATGGTGCAACTTGCTGGTTGTATGCAGAACCTTTTGCATGGACCATGACAAGGAAGATCAACAGAAATAAGAATTAATATGGATTTGAATGCTGGGCCAAACATCACATGCCTATAATCCCAACACTGCAGAGGTGCAGACAGGGGGATCCCTAGAGCTCACTGGCCAGCTGGTCTAACTGAATTGGTGAGCCCGAGGTTTAGTGAGAGACTGTCTCAAAACATGAGCCCTAAAGAACACTGGCTGCTATTGTAGAGGACCTGGGTTTGGTTCCTAGCACCGACTTGGGGCTTAACAGCCGCCTGTAACTCCACTGTGTAGGGGGTCCGACATCCTCTATAGACATTGCATGGCTGTGCTGCACTTACGTAGATGCAGGCAAACCACTTACCACATCGAATAAAAAGTTAAAAATATAAAAAAGGTGGAGAGTGATTGAAGCATGATATGTGTCCTACACACAGACACACACACAGACACACAGACACACAGACACACAGACACACAGACACACACACACACACGTTTTTCCTAAGTAGCAGTCAATAAGTGGGACATCAACTGATTTCATTTGTTCAATTAGGATTTTTGAAATGTTGACTACAAGTTAGAAACTGTACTAGCAGTGCTTTTAGTAAATAAAGTAGATCAAATTCCTTGCTCTGAAGAACAGTTGGGTAGGAATGCTATTTAAAGTAGTTAACCTCTTGGTCCAGATACCTAAGTACTCTGGAGAACACTGGAAGGGTAAGACTTTACAGGAGCCAAAGAACTGAGGCTGATACCTCCTGGTGCTAGAGACACTGAGTGAGGTAGAGCTGGAGAAGAAACTAAGATAGATGTATATGCTCTTGCCTTCAAGAAGCTTAGAGTTTAATTCAGAAAGTATGCCAGAGATATATGCAAATAAAAAACAAAGCAGTCCACCAACAAACTGATTTTTTAAGATTTATTTTTTGTACGTGTTTATGTGTGTCTGTCTGTGTACAGGTGCTCACGGAAACCAAAGCAGAGTGTCCGATCTCCCGGGGCTGGAGTTACAGGTGATTGTGAGCCACTTGATGTGGGTGCTGGGAACTGAATTCCGGTCCTCTAGAGGAGCAGCAGTGTTCTTAACTGCTGAGCCATTTCTCGAAACCCAACAAACTTATATTTTGCGCTCATCCTCTTGGATTGATTTGGTTTTGGCGAATTAGTGATAGACATATATTCTATCATCTCTTTTGATTCTATCTTTTTTTTTATTTTTGTATGTGTTATGAATTACTGTTTTTTGCCTGTGTAGGTTGTGTTACCCGTTGTCATGCAATGCTGTGGGGTCGACAGAGGTGTTGGCATTCCCTGGAAGCTGGAGATTAAAGACGGTACTCAGCCGCCACGTGGGCTGCCTGCGGGATCGAACCTGGGTACCTCTGCAGGAGCATAGGTGCTCTTAACACTAGGCTATCTCTCCAGTCCTCTTCTGATCTGCTTTTTTGTTTCCTTTTTGATTCCTTAATCCTTCGCATTCCATCAGTATGGATTTGCCTGCTCTTTTTCCAGGCATTAAACTTGGACACAGTGACATCATTTTCTGGGATAATAGAGCCATACTTTTGGTAATGATTCCCCATTTGGCCTCCAGGCAGGTAAAGATACAAACAGTATAAGACAGATGGTCCCTGGTCCTATTTTTAGGAGATTTCTAAGACATCCCATCCATAACCCCAGTGGTGTCTCCTTCAATGTCTCACAACACTCTTGTATGTATTGTAGAAAAAAATGCCTTGTGCATTCTGTCCATTTCTCAATTTCGTCTTATTCGATAATCTGGGTAAATGGAGGCCAACAGGTCAGCACAGCTCTCTTAAAATCCTTTCATACTTGGATTGTCTCTTATCACTCTTTTAGGTTAAGAATCTATTAGGGTTTTGTTTAATACAAGTGTCTGTTTCATTCTCTACTAGTGCTTTTAGTCGGTGCTTCTTAGGTTTTTACCCGATAGTCTTCTTGCATTAAAAATGTCGACTACAATAGCTCGGGCTTGTGCAGGTTTATTTTTAGGGTCCCGTTCAACATTCACAGATGTAAAGAAAGATGACTTTTCAGCTGCTGCAAGTTAACCCAGTTGTTAAATCCCACTTTCTTACGAGAAATTACAGCGGTGGCGTGGTTAGTGCACGACTGCTTAATTTTGAATGGGAAAGTTGCTTCAGCCTGCGGGCCCTCTCACTGAGCCTTCTCAGACTCTAATTTTTCTCTATTTTTTTTTTATTTTTTTTTTCTGTACTGTTATTAACTTTATCTTGTTTCTTGAAAAACAATTTTTCAATAGTTTTGAGTTTTATTCTAAAGTCCATTTACTATGGTTTTAATGTATAGCTTTGTCATAATAGAAGTGATTATTTTCTATGTCTTTTTTTTTTTTTTTTTTGGTTAACAGCAAACGTTTACTTAACTCAGGAGCCTCATTAAGATACATTTATAAGCAAGAATTCATAGATCACAGGTAGACTTTGGTCAACTCTAATGAATATAAAAATATAAAATAGCCAGGCATGGTGGTGCATACCTTTTCATCCTGCATTGGAGGCAGAGGTAGGCAGGTTTCTGTGAGTTAGAGGCCAGCCTGGTTTACACAGTGAGCTCTAAGCCAGATGGGAATTCAGGGAAACTCTGTCTCAAAAAAAAAAAAAAAAAAAAATAAACCCCAAAAATCTAAAGGGCTGGAGAGATGTCTTAGCAGTTAAGAAGACTAACTGCTCTTGCAGAGGACCAGGTTCAGTTTTCAGCACCCACATGACAGCAAGCAATTATCTATAATTCCAGTTTCAGTTGATCTGGTGCCCTCTTCTGACCTCTGCAGGCATTGCACAGCACAGTGCATTTACATACATGCAGGCAATACACTCATACACATAACATAAAAATAAACATTAAAATTTACCAAAATCGAAGAGCAGCCAGAACCAGTTCATTGTCAAGCTTGGGTGCGTCTGCTCCATCATACCAAGCCACTTTTTCTTTATTCATTTACTCTTTGTATTTGTTTATATAGGTACATTATTTGTGTTTATTTTTAAGTTTGGGGCAAGCAATATTTAATTTTGTCATACACACCAGGCAAGCAGAATGAAATATGAAATACATGTGCTGTTACAGATAAATTGGAAAGGAAATCTCAAGTGTTCAAATCATCAGTGTGACACTACACAGGAGGAAGGTTCTAGAAAGGAGCTGGTTCGGTGTCCTGCTTCCATAGCTGTTGCTTCCTGATGTAGGTGGGTAAATGAAGACGGGTTTGGCTGAGCGCTTTTCCACCTTGGCGGTGAGGTAAAAGGAGACACCCCAGGAGCTGTGGCTGGGCTGTGCAATCACATGAGGAGAGGGGGTGGCACTCATGGGTGGGGTCCTGTGAGCCCAGGCTTTTGCTGAGTGAATGGTCAGTACTAAATGAGGATAGGATGAGCAGACCCATAAATGGCAGCTTCTCTTTTTAGGGTTCTTTCTTTACATTTCTCTTTTCCATTTTGGCCATTTCCCTATTTTTCCCTGTTCCTTCTCTCTTTCCTTTTCCTTTATTGTTTTTGTAATGCCAACTCATGTGGCTGCTTACATTAAAAATTATTTATATAAATGTGTGAATGTCTATCACATGTGCGCAGGTCCCTGTGGAGGCCAGAAGGTGGTGTTGGATTCCCTGGTACTGGAATTACCAGGGGTGGTTGTGAGTCACCCAGTGTGGGTACTAGGTACCCAACTCCAGTCCACGTATCTGGAAGAGCAGAAAGTACCCTCAATTGCTGAGCCATCTCTGCAGCCTGCTGCTGCTTGTGTGCTTTGTTCTTTTACTTTCTTTTTCTTCTTTCACTCTGTAACTCCCACACCCTCCCTCTTGTCTCTTCCTCCTGTTCTTTCATTTAGTCTAGTTGATATTCTTTGGAAAGAGCTGTCTGGGTCCTCTGACCTCACAAGAAGCTTCCTGACTAAACGCTTAAGAAAAACAAGGCATTATGTATTACCCTACACATTCTGCAATCGCCCTGGCAATTTAGTAACTACACTCCAATTTAAACCAGGCCTCGAGGCAACAAAAATTGCGCCAAATGCCAACTAATTTACCAAACGTATAGAAGGAATATTTGAGAGTCAATTCCTTCAAGCCATCTGATTCATATTATTGACTCATTTAGAAAACAGAAAGTGAACAGAGACAAGTTTTTAAGGAGTTTGGTTTCATGCAAATAACTAGCAATTGCAGCCCATTATTTTTATACCACGACTTCATTAGTCATATCCCTGTCAGACCTGTGACCAGTGTCAAATGTTTTCAAAAAGCACACCAGGACAGGCATGGAACTCATCAGCCTGTGTCAAAGGTCGCTCTCATTAAGGAGTCAAAATGAAAACTTTCAATGTCTCCAACACATCGCCCACCTCTCCCCAGTACTTCCACCCCCGCTCCTGAAGCCCAGGGCTGGTTAAGCACCTCCAGCTCCCCAGACATTCAAATAAGATCAAGATGACAGGGCGGGCAAGAAAATGAATAGAGCTCTCACCGGCTGGACCTCATAATCCAGTACCGATTGAAACAACCAGAAAGCTGTTTGCCAGGTCTTATAACACCATTTCCTGAGGTTAAACATAACATCTCAAAATGAAGCAATTAAGGGTTTCTCTAAAACAGGAGTCTTCAGTAATTAAAAAGAAAAGAAGGCATACAGTCAGGAAAGGAAAGAAAAAAAAGACAATCAGGGCAGGTGCTGATTAGGGACTGGCACCATTTGATCTTTTTTTTTTTTTTTTTTTTTTCCCATCCTGGAGGTCAACTTTTGATTATGGAAGTAGAGAATAAAGATGAGGTTACCCTTACCAGGGCTGTACTGATGGGTTTTAGGGAATTTGAGGTCTTGTCGTAATCAGACTAAGACCATCTTTCCCGAGACTCAGTTGGACAGTGCCAGAGTAACGGAGCTTCGATCCTGGTTTTGTTTTGAATGGTCACTTGTTCTGAAGACTGTCCACTCCATGAGTCTCAGTGGGATTATGCTCAGTAGGATTATGTTCTGTGGGATTTGCAAAGGGGTGAATTTTCCCCTTTGGAATCTTCTTAGGCCACAGTTTGCTGTTGATGTTAGGTTGACTCCTAGGGGACTTGAGATGTGACTTACATCCTGTCCCCGCTATTCTCCGCTGTTAGGGGGGCTTTAAGATTGATGAGCAGATATTTCCAGCATCTTTTGAGTTGAATGTCAAGGAAGTCTCTAGTTGTCAATATGACATTTTGTAAAAACAAAACAAAGTAAAACACCATTTAACAATAGGAAATGTCAAAATGTGATGACTCTATATAGATTTCCAGAGAACACACAGTCTGTGCTCACATGAAGGAACTGTCTGGGAGGCTTGATTTCATTCTCTGTTAATATCTCTGACTTTCTCTTTGCTTACAAAGTTAATTACACTTGAGAGTTTATTCCAGCTTCTTTGATTTGCCTTTTCAGGAAAATAGTTCCCAGGAAACGGTATTGTGTCTCCTATTTTTTAAAATCTTACTTCTAAATCTTTGGCCTGCGTTCAATTATTGATTGATTTGTGTGTATCCATGTTTGTGGAGTGCATGTATGCTTGTGTGTGTACGGAGGCCAGATGTCAATGCCAATGGTTCTCCACTTTTAGTTTTTGAGACAAAGCCTCTCATTGAACCGGGTACTCACTGATTTCTCTAGACGGTCTGGTCAGTAAGCTTCAGAGATCCTCTTGTCTCTGTCTCCCCAGGGCTAGGCTTACAGGCATGAGCCACTGAGCCCAGTTTTTTTTAATGTGGCTTCTGAGGATGGAACTCAGGTTCTCTACGGACTGTCAGTTCTTTGGATGCAGGGATATTTTGAAAGTAACTAGAGGGGAACATCTTATTTCACATATTCTTTGTTGGATATTTTATATGGGCCTCCTCGGTGAGCTAAAGAAAAACAAAGCAAGATTGTGGGTGGCCTATAAAAAGCCTCCTTGGACAGTGTGATATGACAACAGAAGCCTCACATTTATATTTTTTAAATAAAAAGAGAAGCATCCCATACCGGAAGCATTATTTCAAACCTCCACATTCACCCCATAGCTCATTAATCAAAAGTGCATTACAGAATCTAAGCAGATAGTGCAATTAAATGGCAATCCTTCCACACTGGAGAGAGTACCAGACATTGCCTGTGAGTGGAACTCTGATGCTGGACTACATGTGGCTAAATATCCTGTGGGCTGCTAGCATTGTGAGTTGCTCAAAGAGGGACTCAGCAACTTAATCCTTAGACTTCAACAAAAGTCTCGTGTGTTGCAGAAGATGGCTTTAGAAGCTGGGATGAAACTGCTGTTCTGTGTGGATGCAGGCTAGCTGAAGTTGACACGCTACTGTGGTGTGGAGAAGACTCTTTGCCTCTTCGTTTCTCTAGCCTGCTAATTTAAGATGTCACTAAATCTCCCCGTGGTAGAGTATCTGTTGAGTCAAGTAAGATTCCAGAAGGCTTTATCCGGGTAGGGCTATGAGAACAAACTCACTGGTAAAGGACCACTTTGTCCTTTCTTCTCTTTGGGAAGCTAATAATGGCCATCATCTGCTCTTTGGGTTCTGGAGAGAGTCCTTTTACCTGTGGCCTCTCCGTTTCCCAGTGGTGAGGCATTCTATCCCTGTTGTGAATCTGTGATTGATGCCCTTGGCCTAGGGGCTCCCCCTTACCCCTTCAGGAAACAGGAGGGCTAGAGAGATAGCGCTCAAGTTTTCTTTCACAGTCCCTGTTTCCTAACTCTAATCACCTTCTGCTGTGGGAAAGAGATGAGATGAGGCCGAAAAACCAGATCATTGTCCGCCTCCTAGATTAATGCAGAGAAAGCGGTATTGTCTGTTGAATGGATAAATCTTCCTGCTGTCACTCAAAACCTAAATTCAACGCTACTTCATTTCTAAGAGGCTTATCTTCCTTGAATAGACCCTTGCAGCTCAAGTAAGAGGCGATGTAATGAAGCGTGTTTTTTTCTTAAGTGAGAAACCTGCTGTAAAGAAGCAGGGGTGTGTGTGTGGGGGGGGACGGTGCAGCTGTTCTGAAAGGCTCTGCAGACTCTCGAAAGAATTGTCATTTATCTGGTCTTGCATGACATCAAATGATAGAAGATCAAGTTCAAAATCTGCCAGAGCAGCTCAAAAGGGTTTTTTCATCTGTTAATTAAATAATACTTATTAACATACAATGTTGTGCAGCTGGGCTTCATATCAAGCACGATGGGAAAAATATGGCTGTTTCCCTCCAGTCTGTGTTTATGAGGAGGCAAATAGCTTGGGAAATGGTGATGGTTTTACCCAAATCCGAAAGTTAATATTGATGCCATAATATGTGGTTAAATGAAAGAGCAAGCGGACAGGTGGGTGTTAGGTAGATGGATAAATTCAAAGTGACATCTTGAGATCACTGAAGGACATTCCCTTTTGTTGTGCTCATAATTAATTCAGCAGTCCCCACAATGTGGGCTCACTGACTTCTGAGAAGTTAAGTACATGCAACACACACGCATAATTACTATAAATAATTGCTTATTTACTTTGGTCGAACTTGGGCTGCTGTATTACACTGAAGCTTAATTTGAACTTTGGACTGGATGTCAAGATTTTCATCACAGCAATAAATTTTACTGGATAAGGATAATTTTAGCAACATTTCATCATCAATGCACTTGGGTTTGTATGCACAAGTTACAAAATTACTCCTAAATATGTCTTGCTTTATTAGTCAGTGTGTAATTAAACGGCACCACATTTAAGCTTAGCGCTGCAGAAAGGGGGCCGTATTCCTTACAGGAAAATGTGGTTTAGAAAGGTGTTAAAGCCTAGAAAGCAGTCTCGGCTCCTTAGTAATTTCCCTTAGGAAAAGTGTAAGGAATTGTATCATGGAGGAAGTCCTGATGGCTTTTTAATTCCCATTGAATACCTGAACTTAAAGGAAATGTTAGCAATAAAATTATTGAAAAACCTCCCGTTTTTCAATTTCAAATGTACTATCACTTATTTTTAAGTGGTCCAAAGTATTTTATACTAGTTAATGGATGAGACTTACCACTTAGTCTGCCATTAATTTATAACAGTGAATTATCTCCTTTGGTATTCGTAATCTATACTACCCTGGGAAGCAACTGCTTCCTTTGTGCTGATCATCAGTATTGATTGCTTTCACACATTACAACCTTGTCCATTCTAATGTGGCTAAGGAATGGATAGTCACATGATGCTGGTTAACGACCCCCAAACGGTTGTAATCATCAGCTTTGACTTTTCCTCCAATTAAGACCATCACTTGGTTTGTGTCAGTGAGCCTGTTTTGAAGTTCACTTCCTGCATCTCCTCAGGGTATTCTGTAGAAATAATAAGTAGTGAATTTTCAGAAGATGCAAAAATGGAATGGCAAGGCAGGGATGGGAGACGGAAAATACATGGATTAGACTGCACACTGCCCAGAGCACAGTGCCTAGAATTGCAGGCTTCTAAAGGAAATTCCAAATGAAATTCCCTGTTGGATTCTATGAGAATCCAACAGTCCATTTGTCCGTCCGTCTGTCTGCCCATCCGTCCATTCATCCATCCATCATTCTTCCTAGTGCCTAACACTGTAAATCTGTTCTTTTTTTAAATTTTATTTATTTATTTTTATGTGTATGAATGTACTGTCTTGCATGTAGGTTTGTGCACCTGTGTTGTACAATGCCTCGGAGGTCAGAAGAAGGTGTCGGATTCCCCTGGAACTGGAGTTCTCCTGGAATTGGAGTTAAAGACAGTTCTCAGCCACCATGTGGGTGCTGGGGATCGAACCCGGGTCCACTGCAAGAGCAGTCAGTGCTCTTAACCGCTAGGCCATCTCTCCAGCCCCTGTAAATTTATTCTTATGTTAATCTCTAGCCTATCTATCTGGTGTTCAGAAGTGGTCACCCATGGAAAAGGGTGACTTTGTGTGGTCCTAGCTGGTTGTCTTGGAGATTCATTTATAGTCATGTGGGGCTGAAGGAAACAAAGCTGGTAATACGTGCCTGGTATAAACCTGGTTTTAATGGGAAGATGATCTGCAGCACCTGGATTTCTTTCTTTTTAATTTATTTTTATTTTATGTGTATGAGTATTATGCCTGCGTGTGTGTAAGTGAACTTGTGTCATCCATGTGTGGACGTGCACTTGTGTCAGAAGAGGGTGTCAGATCCCCTGGAACTGGAGTTAGAGATAGTTGTTAGCTGCCATGTGGAT
The DNA here is from genome assembly GCA_009823505.1 of Rhizomys pruinosus. Lineage (NCBI taxonomy): Eukaryota > Metazoa > Chordata > Mammalia > Rodentia > Spalacidae > Rhizomys > Rhizomys pruinosus. The sequence goes on along the minus strand of VZQC01013287.1, from coordinate 200,192 downwards.
TCTAGGAACTGAACCAGGGTCTTCTGCAAGAACAGTCAGTGCTCTTAGCCGCGGAGCCATGTCTCCAGTCCCAGCACCTGGCTCTCATGGAGCACCAGTAACATTGTCTTCTTATGAACCATTTGTCTCTCAGTGCTGGGACCCTGGTAGAGTCATAGCTTTTTTTTCTGGTCTTTTTGAGACACGGTCTCCCTGTAGTTCCAGCTGTCCTGGAACTCACTATGTAGGCCAGGCTGGCTTTGAACTCACAGAGATCCGCCGCCTGCCTCTGTCTCCCTAGTGCTGGGATTAAAGGTGTGTGCCACCAGACCTGGTGATAGCTTTTTAAGCACTCACTATCTGCTGGGCCCTGTACTAAGCTTTCTCTATGCATGAAACACATCTCTTCCTCATAACAACACTATAGAATACTGTTATTATCCTCATATCTTTTTAACAGATAAGAAAACAGGCAGAGGGTTATTAATGAACTTGCTTAGAGTCACACAGCTTAAAGCAAGATCCAAGTCCAGAAAGTCAGGCCCTAGAGGTTTCCTTTCCTTTTCTTTTCTTTTTTTGAGACAGGGTCTCCCTGTATCCAGGCTAGCCTGGCACTCAGTCTGTAGAGCAGGCTGGCCTTGATTTCATAGAGATTTGCCTGCCTCTGCCTCCTGGATGCTGGAATTAAAGGCATGTGCTGCTATGCCCAGCCTCAAAGTTAATGCTTTTAACTAATGTTACACTCAACTTGATGCTTGAAGACGTTCGAGAAAGTTGTGAAGTTGAGTATTTTAGTGGATACTCTACTATAACTTGGTCAGGCTAATGCTACGAAAACACACTGCCAAATTTAGTGCCTGGATAGTATTTTAACACTTATGAACTTATGGATGACATTTACCATTCTCCAGCTGCGTGTTCATGAAATGTAGGTGTTAGATGCAACTTTAGGCAAACAGAAAAATGCAGAATCTGACTCTTTCCAAGTTTTAGTGAAATAGGTGTGCATCTCACTATTGTCCAGAGCAATGTGTTTAACATGCTTGGTTCAGACCATATTCTACTACAATCACAGACATTACAGAGTGTTCAGGTTTAATTCTGACAGTAATCAGTACATTACTCTTAGGGAATTCATTACTTCCTAATGCTGAGGATGGGGAAGACCCATGATCAGTCTTTCTGTCCCTTACTCCCGCAGGCTAAGATTCCAATACCTTTCTTTGACAGGTTAGCTGTACCAAGGTTTCTCTGGGACCTGGGGTACATTTCATCTTCAACTGTGAATTGCAAAGATTTTTATTGTATTCTATCAAAAAACACTGCATCCTTTTATTGTGGTTTTTGATGTGTTAAATATGATTTTATGGCCTCCTATGTCTATTGTGCCTAGCATACTGCTCGTACTTAATAAACGCTAAATAATAATAATATATGTGCATATGAGATTTGTGGACAGACATGACATACTGTTTTAGGGATTTGAGATTGTTCTTCTGGTGCCAGGGGGAAACATACAGATGAGCATATTACCAGGAATAGATTAGAAGGAGCCATCAATAGCTATGTCACTTCCCTAAAATATGATGTAGCTTTGTCAGCACAAATCATGAACTCCATCTCCTACCTTGCATCACTGTACAACTCCGATGTGGAAAGTTGAATTTCTGAAATAGAAATGGGTCTGTAGGCACTTAGAATCTTGGACATTATCAGACGGTGCTGTCTCTTCTTACATGTAGTGAGTGAGTAGAGGGAAGTGCTCACGTGAGCTTTGGGCTGTTGCTTTTGCGCTCTTAGATCTTGTCTGAGGAGGTTCTGAGGGTGTTCTCTGGGCTTAAAGAGGAGGAGAGGGCTCTGGTCTTTTCTTCTCAGGGACTATTTTTCCTGTCTTGCTCAGTAAGGAGATACCTGCATCCTCAAGGCTCCACCACTTGAGCTTCTCACACCACACGGGTTCCGGTTGGATTTGGCCCAGAATATCAGCTCTCTGCCTTGTGCTAGTAGCCCTGTGAGTCCTGGGAGGAGGAGGAGGTGTTTGTATAAGATAAAAATGGGACAATGAAGCATCCCCTAGATGGTTCATCTGTTTATACTTGTCATTTGGCTCTGCCCTGATTAGCTCATTAGCAAAGAAGGCAGGAAGGTGCTACCCAGATTCTGTGATTCATCAGGTCCGGTCGTCTTTGGGAAGACAATGTTCATGTGCTCTACCAGTCTTTCAGGAGTCCTGGTTTGTCTCAGCCCCTCAGAGAAGAGTTTGTTAAGTATATTTTTTCCCCAAGGACATTCCTTCCATGCCAGAAAGACTGATGGGGCCAGGAGAAGAGAAGCTGGTCTGCTTTAGCTGTTCGATTAAAACTTTCTTTTTTCTTTTCTCTCTCTTGGTGCTTTTTTGAAAACATTATGGAGACACTATTAAGGTGAAGCTTTTTAGGAACTGTGAGACAGAAGGTCTTTAAAGCTTTTTTATGTCCAAGATGCTTCTCTGAGGACATAAATTACAGGTAGCAACAGGTATATTCCCCTTCAGGATGATGGCCAAGTGTAAGTTTTTTTTTTACAAGTTAAAAAAAACGGTCTGCTCTTTCTTTTGACCTTGAATTTTTTTCCTCTTTTTTTTTCTTTAGCGATCTTCTGCATTGTCCCTGCTCTGCTTGTATTATTCCCTGACCCATCCAATTTCCATTTCTATCAGCACTTCGGAAAGATTATGCTTTTTGGGTGTTCTGTAGATGTCTTTCCAGTGGCTTCACTTGATGAATGTGACAAGTTTTGTGTTTTCTCCCTCCCTTTACTGAATTGAAAAAGTTTTTTTTCTTCTTCTTCTTCATTTTTTTTTTTTTTTTTTTTTTAAATAAACACAGGCCAGTAAGTGCCCACAGGCAGTGTTTCAGTGGCTGTTAAGTCTTTCAAGGCTAGGACTTAACCTCAGTTCTCCCTAATTCAACTCCAACCTTCAGTCTGAAACCAATCAAGAATATCAGACGATACTTAAACAATGCAGGATTTCTGATATTCAGGTGCTGCCTCTGTTCAATAGGATTGCAAATTCTTTGTGTGAAGAAAGTCGGTTTTGCTCTAAAGTACTGTCACAAAAAGTGAAATTACCATTTGCTTGGAATGATACCATTCATCATTGTCAGAATACTAAGCATTATAAGTAGCTAGGCCTCTCCAAATTAATGCCTTGTTTTGCATCGGCTAAATTTCCCAAATCCTTGAGGATGGGCCATACAAAACTCATCTCGCCATTTTAATTTATCAATCCAATATGAGTTCTGTGAAGGGGAGCTTCGTTCAAGTCTTAGCTCTTTTATTTACAGTCTAATTCTAAAAGAAAAGGAAATAAGATATGAAAATAAGTTGGAAAATAAGATAAATCTCTCAGTGAAATCAGCAGATCTACTCCGGCCTGTGGCAAAGCCCCCATAATTCATCTGCAGGTCAGCTCAAGGGATTAACCATGACGTATTTGGAAATTCATTTATTTTTATTTTATTTTGCTGTTTCTTATGCAGAAGGGTAATGCCGTCCCCAAGGCTTTTCAGGTAGCCCTCAAATCTTGACAACATTTGCTGTCTCTGAGGCCTAAGCCAAAATTAATTTTCAAATAAACAGCATAAAAATGTATGGAGTTGTATAAATTTGAATACAAAATGCATTTGTTTGGTTTGCTTACATACATACATACATACTGTGTGTTCAGCCAAAAACCATAATATGACATTGAAATTAATGGCTGTATGCACATCATGAAAGTCAAAAAAGTTTTGCTCTGAGTTAAAAATATAAAACATGCAGCATATTATTTCATACTATGTTTTTTAATTGTTACTTTTTCCTAGAAGGAAGTGAAAAAATTTTCCCTCAGAAAGACTGGCAGCTTCGAACCTATATGTCTTCTAGTAGTTCAAAAGGTTCTGTTGTCTTGGGAGATACAAAAGTATTTTGTTTCTGAAAGTTGAAAAAAAAAACAAAAACCTAAACCAAATTATGCCGCTTGATTTCCAGATAAAAGCAGTCTTGAATAAAAATAGGACAAAACAGGCTGAGGACAAGTTGACACTCTCTTGGTGGCTGCAAGGACAAGAAAAGGACTCTGTCACTCTACAAAGAGGGTCCAGGAGGTATAGACTTCTACCGAGCATCTCTTCCTGGTGCCAGAGTCAGACACCTGAGAGTATTCTTCATATCCCTGGCGGCCTCCATAGCACCAATCCCAGTACTTCCCCCCTCTCCAAAACTCAGACTGTTAAAGCAATTGCTACATCTACTTCCTCAAGAGATTTGTGTAGGTTTGCCATTTATTTTGTTCACATATTTCTTAAAGATATTATGAAATGAGCTTCTATAGGAGATATGTAAGTTCTGTTCTTCAGCCTTTTGAAATCCTTATTTCATAGAAAACAAAATCAGCCCCCTCTCCTGCCTCATGGCTTCTGGTGTGGAAGAGGGTGGTGAAAGCAGAGGTTGAAGGGGAAAGGAAGGCTTGCATGTAGGGCTGCGGGACTGTTGAGGGGTTTGGGCTGTTTCGGCTTGTGAATGGAAGTACCACCACTGCCAGGGTGGATGGTCCAGCTGAAAATAGCATGTAGTTGCTTCTTACATTATGGAATTGAACCCGAGATTTTGCCTGAGTGCTATTTGTTCTGTTTTTATTAAGTGTTTGATTCAGGGTCTCTCTGTAGCCCCAGCTGGCCTCAAACTCAGTATGTAGACCAGATTGGTCTTGGTGTCCCAGAAATCTGCCAGCTTTGCCTGGAATTGAAGGTGTATGCCATCACAAGCCGGGCATGGTGGCACAAGCCTTTAATCCCAGGGCTTGGGAGGCAGAGGGAGGTGGCTCTCTGTAAGTTCAAGGCCAACCTGGTCTACATAGTGAGTTTCAGAACAGCTAGGACTATTGTGCCATCATATCCTGCTGTTATTTATTTTTTTCCATATTAGTCTAACTATGAGAGCATTGTAGTTGTGCATGGTATAATGGTAAGTATGTAAGAAATAAGAAATATGCTGGGAATTAATAACTTTAGTAAATTAGACCAAGTTCTGCAGCTTTCTCTTGGGGAGTCATGAAAGAGCTTTGGGCTGAAGGTCAACAAAGTGGAGTTGAGCTTCTGCCGAGACGTCAACCGGCTGGGTTTACCTGGGTAGGCATTTTCATCCCCTTGTGCCTCTGCTTCTTTTTTCTTCTTATGTGAGGCAATGTGTGTGTGTGTGTGTGTGTGTGTGTGTGTGTGTGTGTGTGTGTGTGTGCATGTTGTACACACATGTGTGTATGCTTGTTCACATATATGTGGGCATATATATGTGCAATTGGACATGCACATGTGTATCTGTGGAGGTCTTGAGGTCTTGACGTTCACATCAAGAATTATCCTTAATTGCTCTCCTACTTCATTCATTGAGGTAGGGTCTCTCAATCAAACCCAGAGCTCCTTGATGGGCCTAGTCTCACTAGCAACTTGCTCTAAGGATCCCTTGTCTCCATCCTCTGAGGTTGGGATTACAGGCAGGCTCCCATGCCCAACTGGCATTGACATGGGTTCTGGGGATTCAAACTGCAGTTTTCCAGCTTGTGGGCAAGCAGTTTGACTGCTGAGCCATATCCCCAGCCTCTCAGTTTCCTTCAGCATAGGTGGATAAGGTGAGGGGAAGCAGGGGACTTTGAAGTCTAAAAAGAAGTCTTTCTTTTTAATTTTATTTTTTAAAAATTTGCATGTTTTGATAGTTTGTGTATGTGTATGCGTGTATGTATCAAGGTGACAGGCTTGGTGGCAAGTACTTTTACCTGCTGAACCATCTCTCTGGCACTAAATCCAAATAACGTTCTAGTGGGATGAAAAGCTGGAAAAGATGGTGGACTGAGTTGAGGGCTGTGGTGAAGGGCTGGCATTTCTGTTTTGAGAGTCGGGGTGATCTGGGCTGGCTGGGATCCAGGTTGACAGCCAATGCTTTGAGAGGTTATTGAATCTCCATCTCACCAGAGATGGATCAATCTCTCAAACCAATAATTTCAGTACTTGGAAGCCTGAGCAGGAGGATTTCAGAGTTTGAGACCAACCTGGGTTATAAAGTGAGAGTCTGTCTCAAACCAAACAACCACAAGAGACAAAACAAGACAAAAAAATAGCAACCAAAACTCCATGAAGAGTCAAACAAGCCCAAGCCAAAACTAAATCAAACTAAAAACCCAGACCCTATATTCTCACCTGTAGAATGGGGAAAATAGCAGCAGCTCAGTGGAGGTGAGGGACCTTTACGGTGCCCGACAGTCATCAGCTCTAGTTATAGTTTTCGCTGTTATTATTGGGGCTGATTTCCAGTGCAGAGAGGCACTGAGAAAATACTCCCGGAATGTCCCAGGAGAGGATGGGGGTCATGCAGGAGCTTGTATTGAAGGCTAGACACCACAGACCCTTGTACCTCTTTCTACAGTCTTCTTACTTTTGCATCTTAAACCGTTCACCCAGGCTACCATTTGTGTCTCTGACTTTCCCCCAAACCCCCTACCTGTTAAAGAATGTAGACTTCTGTAGATCCTCCCTCCCTCCCTTCCTCCCTCCCTCCCTCCCTCCCTCCCTCCCTCCCTCCCTTCCTCCCTTCCTCCCTTCCTCTCTTCCTCTCTTCCTCTCTTCCTCTCTTCCTCTCTCTCTTCCTCTTTTAATTAATTAATTAATTAATTCTTTTCTTTCCTTTCTGAAACAAGGTCTCATGTAGCTCAGACTGGCCTCAAACTCACTATGTCCCCAATAATGACTGGAAAGCCCTCCCCTCCCAGCTTCCACCTCCTGAATGTTGGGCTTGCAATAAACCACCTGTTACCAATCTAGGTTTTTTTTTTGGGGGGGTTCTGGGTCTCTAGCAGAGGGCTTAGTGCATGCTAGGCAGGAGCTCTACTAAGATAACATCTCTAGCCCTCTGCAGACACGTCTAAGTACTTGAACACAGGTGGAACTCCATTGCAAATGGTCACTTGTAAATTGGGAGCTTTGGAACCTTGTTAATGGGGATCTCAGGGCCTGGATCATCCCAACAGCTGAAGGAAGGAAGCCAAGACTACACCGGGGAGAGTGGAGTGAGGTCCAAGCAGCCTCGGGTCCTGACTAAGTTGGCAGCTACATTGGGACTAAACCCATGGTGGCCAGAGCTGAGTAGATGTGATGATAAGATGCTGGGAGCAAGAGCATGGTTAGAGCTGTAGGATGCCCTGGATGTTCAAAAGATTCCAAATGCTCCAGATCAGGTTGGCTGATGGATCTTGTTATCTCTGATGTTAGTCTTCGGATCCAGTCCTCCAGAATGCAAAGCGAGTTGACAGACGTTTGTGCACTTATGGGCAGAGTTAACAGATTTAACTCAACGTTTATCAAATGCCTTCCCTCTCCTTGCTGTGGGCCAGCTACAGGGGTTCAGAACTGAAGGTTAATCCTACCTTCAAAAGTTCAAGCCCTTTGCCTCCTGCCCCACTGGGTATTCTCTGACTGCTTAGCTACCCTGAGCTTCCTTTTCTTCCTTGTTTAATAGGGACAATCATGTTTCTTCAGAGGTGGTTGTGGGCATTGTATCACAAAGAACACTTATAACCAGAGGTATATAAAAGAGGCCAGATATATCTTGCCTTTGTTCCACCTGTTCTCCTGTGGTGACTGACCTTCAAAGTTCTTATCAATAAGCTATTCTGGCAGAATCTATTGGCTGAAGCAAAAGGGTCTTCATGTGAAAATTTTTCCTAGGATTGGAGGTGGGCTCTAAGTTTGTTTATGTGAGATTTCCAAGGTTGACGGGTACATAAATACTATGACTTGTAAGTGAGGTGAATGTTATATGTAGAGAAGAGAGCATCTCCTATTAATTATAGTATCTATTACAAGAAATCCAAAACATTTTTAATATTAAGAGGAAAAAGTCTCTACTTTTTCCTCTGAATATTAAAAGGTAATTAGTCTGAAAATTCAGATTTAAAAAGTTTTGTTTGACTTAATGGGAAATACACTTTTCTTTTTTTTAATTTTTTTTTATTTCTTTTATGTGTATGAATGTACTGTCTGCATGCAGGTCTGTGCACCTGTGTCATGCAATGCCGCGGAGGTCAGAAGAGGGTGTCGGATTCCCCTGGAACTGGAGTTCTCCTGGAATTGGAGTTTCAGACGGTTCTCGGCCGCCATGTGGGTGCTGGGGATCGAACCCGGGTCCTCTGTAAGAGCAGTCGGCGCTCTTAACCGCTAGGCCATCTCTCCAGCCCCGAAATACACTTTTCTATGTAATTCTCACTGAAATTTTTTTTTGGGGGGGTCATCATAATCTACATTTGGCTAATGCAAGATTTGTAGAAACCTGATATGAGATTTAAGGATATGATAAAAGTTGGGATTACATTTCCTTTAAAAAAGTATTATTTTTATTTTATGTGTATGACTGTATTGCCTGGATGTATAAGTGCACCCATATCATGTAGTACCTGCTGAGGTCAGAAGAGGGCGTTGGATTCTCCTGGAACTGGTTACAACAGTTGTTAGCTGCCATGTGGGTGCTGGAAATCCAACCTGGGTCCTCTGCAAGAGCAGCCAGTGCTTTAAACCCCTGAGCCACCTCACTAGCCCCCTTGAGATTCCATTTAATATATAAAATGGCTTATCTGTGTTTTATGCCTCAGTAAGCACATATATGTGTCCAGACAACAAACTATTTCCCATTGAATTCTGGTTTCTTACTGTGTCACTTTAAGTAAGCAAACACTAGGAGAATTAAACTCAAGACTTTTTTTTGGTCTTTTTGAGACAGGGTCTCCCTTTAGTCCCAGCTGGTCTGGAGCTTGCTATGTAGACTAGACTGGCCTTGAACTCACAGAGATCTGCAGCTTTCTTATACATTTTAGGTGTCTTTACAGTGGAAAGCTTTTCTTTTGCAAAACAAGTATCCCATGGTAAGCATAATTGCTAGATTTCCTCATTTCCATAATTTTCTTTCAATTTCCCCTAATGACTTACCTTTTATTAAAAAAGCTAAAAAGATGGGGCTGGAGAGATGGCTTAGTGGTTAAGAGCACCGACTGTTCTTGCAAGGGACCTGGGTTCGATTCCCAGCATCCACATGGTGGCTAAGAATGGCCTTTAAGCTGGGCATGGTGGTACACACCTTTAATCTTTAACACTCAGGAGGCAGAGGCAGGCGGATCTCTGTGAATTCAAAGCCAGCCTGGTTTACAGAGTGAATTTCAGGTTAGATGGGGCTACAGGGAGACCCTCTCTCAAAAAAAAAAAAAAAAAAAAAAAGCTAAAAAGACTGTTGTGCTGGATGGCTTCATGTCCAGTATACCTGGAGCTGCAGGAGAACCTGGGTTAAAAAAAGACAAAAATGTCTGGAGAGATGGTTAGTGGTTTAAGAGCATCGACTCTCGCTCTGCAGAAGGGTCAAGGTTTGATCCCCGCCCACATGGCGACTGAGAACCGTCTTTAACTCCAGTTCTAGGGGAATCCAACACCCTGTTGTGACTTCCACAGCATTGCACGACAGAGGAGTACACGCACTCTACATGCAGACAGCTACATGCAATACATTCCACACACAAAATAAATTAATAAAAAATAAACAAAAAACACTTTAATGTATTATCATTTTAAAATAAATTATTGATTTTTAGAAGAGACTCTTGATCAGTCTGCTGTTTTTTTTTTTTTTTTTTTTCTGGGTCTTTCCAAGGAGGAAAGGGAGATGAATGGGGAGAATGGTTTTGGAGGGCTGGGACAGGATCTGTGCTTAGGTCTCTGAGAAATGAGTATAACTGTGAGGAATTCTGGGTAGTCTTGTGACAGGAAGATAGCCTTGAGAACTGACTCAGCCTCTTCTTTCTTGGGTCTTTTTTTTTTTTTTTTTTTTTTTTTTTCTTTCCTTGGGTCTTAAAACCACCTGCATCTCTGCAGAGGAATCTGTGACTCACTGGGCCTGATGTCCATTTGTGCTTTTCCCACCTCCACACTGGATGAGTCAGCCGCTGTGAAGGTGGAACCACTTGCAAGCTCAGTTCTGAGAAGCTCTGGAAGGATTCCGGAAGGAGGGGAAAGATCTTTATTATCATTTGTTCCATATTCTAGATTTGTCTGTAGATGCAGATTAGATTGAAAGGCCGCACGATACAGAGTTCAGGCTGATCTGCTTGACCTTTTTGGGCTTCTCATTTTCAAGGGACAAGTGGTTCAAGATAATGGATAGTCAGTCTATTAGGGTCACCTGTTACTTGGACTGTAAACTGGAATGGATGTACCTGCTGCTTTAATTCTGGAGATAGCATGTCATAGTTGCATGTGGGGGAGGGTTGAATGAGAAGGTGCAGCTCTGAGAACCTGCTTGCTCCTGATGCCAGCTGTCTGGGGCAAGGCTGTGTGCCAGTGCTGACTTTGCTTTTTGGCTTGTCTGCCAGGGTGCACCCTCTGGTGGAACAAAGGAATAGTCATTATCTCTAAGAGCAGACAAGACTGGGAATCTGAGCACTCTGAAAGCAGTCACCTCTTCTCTTTAGTGGGAAAGAGTGTTGAAAACTCCCAGTCAACTTTAAAGTCTCTAGTCCGTCTAAGAATAGTTCCTTCGTGGGCTTTCTGGAAGCACTGGTAGTCTCCAAACTTTTGTGTGTTGGACAAGTCAATATTTTCTAGTAACAACTTCATGTTGTTACTGAGGTAGACAGCAGCATGCATGGCTAGCCCACTTTAAACTATGATGTTAGCATTTTGACAGTGAGTTCTCCCACCACAGTCAGCTGTGATCTGTTCTGGTGGTTCTGTCTGTCCAACATCCCCAGCCAAATACAACAGAAGCAAGAGTTCTAATGTTGGTGTCACGGAGAGAGTGGAAGGGACGACCAGAGAGCTGGGGGTCTTCTGTGACTCCATAGCATTCCATGTTGTGTTGACTTCAGTAAGAGCATGTTTAGTTCATTAAGAGAATTGTGTGCAAGGCAGTTGTTGTTCTTTTTCATTATATTTTTAAGTTAGCTTACAATGTGGTAAGAGCAGGCTTCCTGAGTTCTAGTCGATCCTTCCTAGCTCCGCATCTCCCTGGCCCCCACTCCTGCCTGTGCCTTTCCACGCCCAGTATCCCTCCCATCTGTAAGAATAAAGATGGGAGTTTTAGGTGCTTATCACTTTCTTACAATATTTTATATTAAATAGTAACAAAAAGAGAATAACAGTCATTTGTATGTCTGCAAACATTTCCCAGTGTCTCTGATATTGCTTTGCTAATCTTGCTTAGGTGGTGCATGTGCGTGTGTGTGTGTGTGTGTGTGTGTGTGTGTGTGTGAACATTCTAGCTCAACAGATGACAATGGAGATCTGCAATATCGATCCTGAGTTCCTTTCATTTTTTTTCCCCAGTATTGTCCTGATTCTGATTTTGAGGTTTAGCTATTTCTTTTTCATTTGTTAGTTTTCTTGGAGACAGTCTCAGTCTGTATGGCTCAGGTTGGTCTGGAACTCAAGGTGATCATCCTATCTTGGCCCCTGGAGTACTAGGGTCGGTTATAGGGGTGCACCACCACACTCATCGAGGTATGGCTATTTCATCCACATTTTCATGCAATTTCTTTGATTAACATGGCTCTCTATGGCTTTATTTGGCATGCATTAAAATTTTACTTCAACAAGACTCACTGTTTCTGTTATCCTCAGTGCCTATCCTCCTCAATATGTACTTTTGTTGATTTACTTATGATGTTCCATGCAGGTCAAATTCATATATTTTATTGCTTTATCGTATTATACCATATGAAAGTAGAATAATTAACTTCTTTCCATGTTGATGGAAATGTAGATTGTTTTCACTACTTTACTATTATGAACAGTGCCACAGGGAACAACATTGTTGTCACCTGTATGCTCATATGTGAAGTTTATATGTCTTTCAGTTTTATTAGGTGTTACCAGCTTGCTCTCCAACGTGACTCTACAACCTGACTCCTGCCAGCTGTGTCTACAAAGTCCCAATATTCACACACCCTCACAAGGAAAACTATAAAAGTTAATTTTTTTGGTTAATATTGTGATATGAAATTATATTTTATTTTAATTGAATTTTTGATTACTAGAGAGGCTGCTCTTTTTTTTATTGCCATTTGGATTTCTTTTTCTGAAGTGTTTGTCCATATTTCCCTATCGTTTGGTATTACTCATATTTTATATTGATTTATGAGAACCCCTTATGAATTATTAGATGCCAGTTTTGGAAAACATTTTACCCCTAGAAATATAACAACACTGTAGGAAATTGGGAAATATAGAAAAGAAGCCATTCACCAATAATTCTACTCCTCTTAAGCAAACACTGGCTTATTTCCTATTGGTTGATTTTCCTCATATTCCTTGTGCAGTTGTAATTATAGTGTTGGTACACCTTTGTTTTGCTTTAATCAAGAGCATAACTTTTGTGTTGCTGTATGGCTTTTGCCACCATAATGTTGAATAGATGAGTCTATGTGTCTATATGCCATTGAGTTTACCTATTGTATCTTTGTTGGTGGTCATTCACACTAATTTTTGCCATTGTGAATTGCATTATGCTTTTTATTTAAAACTTAAAAAAAACTTTATTTAAAACACTTCAATAGGGGCTGGAGAGAACGCTCAGTGGTGAAGAGCATTGGCTGCTCTTGCAGAGGACCCAGGTTCAAGTCCCAGCACCCACATAAGTGGCTAACAACCATCTGTAATTACAAGGGATCCAATTCTCTCTTCCATGGGCATGGGCATGGGCATGGGCATGGTATGACCAGTGCACTTGCATGCATGCAGACAAAACACTCATACACATGAAAATAATAAATAAAATCAAACACCTCAGTATTTTAAGTTATTTTTTCCCTTTTTTTTTTTTCCGAGACAGGGTCTCCCTGTAGCTCCAGCTGTCCTGGAACTCACTCTGTAGACCAGGCTGGCCTTGAACTCACAGAGATCTGCCTGCCTCTGCCTCCCAAGTACTAGGATTAAAGGCGTGTGCCACCATGCCTGGCCTTAAATTATTTTCTTAGAAGAGATCCACAGAAGTTCAGTCAATGGGGATATACTTTTTTTTTTAAAGGCAAAATGTTTTTAAAAAAATGTTGTTTAGTAAGCATTAGCCATGTAAAGATCAGGTTCCTAAGGACCTTTTGGGCTCCAGCAAAACTCAAAGTATGTGGCTCACTTTTTTGGGCAGAGTGAGGACTAAATAATTTTTCAGTTACTTTTTGATTCAAAGCCCCATTCATTATAAACATCCCATGCCCCTGCTTTTGTGGTAATTTGACTTTGACAGAAAAAGGAAAATTCCCAAGACTATATAGCATGATGCTTATATGGTTAAACTTTGCAAATGTGGGCTGGAGAAATGGCTCAGGGTGAAGAACACTGACTGCTCTTGCCAAGGACCCAGGTTCAATTCCCAGGCCCCACATGGTAGCTAAAAACTGTCCGTGATTCCAGTTCCAGGGGATCCAACACCCTCTTCTGACTTCTGTGGGTATTTCATGACACAGGTGCACTTATATACATGCAGATAATACACTAATATATACAAAATAATAATATAATAATATATTAAAAGAATTGTAAATACATCCCCTCTAAAGAATGACAAGAAGATAGTCATTTAACCCTCATACTTGGGGTGCTTATTTTCCACTTTTCTGTGATTTTTGCCTTTTGTCAACTTTTCTTTCTGAAACTGTATAGAAATTTTTGTTACAAAAAAGTGGTCATGTAATTGGATACTTCCTACGTTGTACACAGTTTTATTCTCCACAGAAAGGCTGCGTCCGAGCTTCTCACCTGCTGATGGGAAACACTAAAGTCTTGACTGTAACAGAACAGGAATAGAAAGGCCTCCATGATTTAAGTTGAAAACACCAACTATCAGTAATGTTTAAATGTCTTTATTTAAAAATCCAAAATATCAAAAAGACCAAAAATATCTAAAACAAATTATTGGTAGGTATGGATAATGGCAGTTGTGAACCATTATGTATTGTCAGCTGAAACCAGAAGCTGATGGTTATGGTGACATATCTTCAACGTCAGTCAGCCTTTTCTTTAGTTGTTTTCTTCAACTGACTTGTCTGAAATTATTGGTTAGGAGCCCTGCCTTGAGTTTCCTGTCACAGTTCATTGAAAAGGGCAAAGCACTGCTCTAGGAGTTAGAATATGACGCCTCCCCTCCCACCTCCTGTCCTCCCACCTCCCATCCTCCCTCCCTCCCATCCTCCCTCCCTCCTATCATCCCACCTCCTGTTCCACCTATTGTGCCTATTCCAGGGTCCTTTTGTTCTTTAGGAATTTTATGACTACAGCTTCACCAAATCTTCAAGCAGAGCATCATAACCAACTACTGAGGAACTCTGCAGAATTTTCTCAACCATCAAAGAGTTTTTAAGCTCAACGATTACAGCATCAACAGCCAACATCACACCTTTCTGATCTCCACTGGATGGGCACCTTTGCTGATCTTCAGGAAGCATTCCTAGGCAGAAGAGCATGCGAGAACAGTGTGGTGGTGGCGGCATCCACAGCTTCTTCATTGGTGTTCCTGGTAACACCTTGAATATGTTTAGCTACAAAATTTTTAAAATTATCTTTTAAATGAATTTTAAAAGATAATTTTAAAATTCATTTAAAAGTCACAACGGTCACAACACCATTTGTTACTTGGGGACTTCCTCAGCTCTGTTCAAAAACCACCAGTCTTCTCTTTGGCCCCATTGGTAATGGCTCTAGCATTGGCTAAAAGGTCTTCACATTGAAGCATTAAGGTTCAGCCTCTGCACCGAATTTAGTGTCTGAGTAAGACCTTTACCTGAGTGAGATAAGGAGCCAGTGCTCCAAACACTGGTCTCACCAGGCCAAGGACAGTGGGTAGTGGAAACATTTCCGCAGGCAGGGAGGACCTGAGTCACAGGACTTAGCTGTAATGATTTAACATGGTGTCCCCCAGTTCTAGTCATTTCCTGTAAATAACAGGAGCTCTTTCTTCAAGGGTGAACAGTTTATGTACTACAGTTTTTATCCATTCACTTATTAACTGGCATAGGTGGCTGACTGCATATCTTGGCCATTGTGAAGTGACACAATAAACAGGTGTCCTCGTGCTGCTTTTATACACTCATTTCATTTATTGATATGTGCTCAGGGATGGGCCAGCTGGATCACATGGGAGTTCTATTTTCAAGGTTTGGAGGAACCTCGATACCATGTTCCATACAGGCTGTACTAACTCACATTTCTACTAACAGGGACATAAAGGCTCCTTTTTTTCTAAATCTTTGCTAACATTTTTTTTCATATTATCCATTCTAACTCAAGTGAGGTGGAATCTCACTGTAGTTTTCAACAAATGATTTCATTTGTTGATTTTTTAAAAATATTTATTTTTATTTATTTCTGTATGTGTATGAATGTACTGTCTGCATGGAGGTCTGTGCACCCGTGTCGTGCAATGCCGCAGAGGTCAGAAGGCATCGGATTCCCCTGGAACTGGAGTTCTCCTGGAATTGGAGTCTCAGACGGTTCTCAGCCACCATGTGGGTGCTGGGGATCGAACCTGGGTCCTCTGTAAGAGCGGTCAGTGCTCTTAACTGCAAGGCCATCTCTCCAGCCCTCATTTGTTGATTTTTAAGCACTGTGTAATGGCATGTATTGGAATTCCTATGCATATGATTGCTTTCCTGTCCTAATTTTAATTTTATGAATTCATATCACAGTAGAATATCTATAGAACTTGTAAACTTAGTGTGTGTTGTATGCATACACACACACATATATATATATATATACACACACACACATGTGATGGATATGCACACAAGAGTCTCAAACTTATTGTTTGATCAGAACAATGTGGAACCTACTAGACTATTAATATTCTCATCTAACAAGGAACAGAAATTCTGGCTATGAAACGTAGGATGAGTTTGGTAGATAAACCAAATTTTTATCCTATTTATATCATTTCTTTTTTTTAAGCCAATGTTTTATTGAAGCTCTGTGCATTTCATACAAAATTACATTACAAATCAAATCTAGACCCATGTCCCCCTCCCTGCCCCCCCACCTCACCAGAGCTCATGCATTCTGCCAAACATGTTTCCATCTTTTTCTCAGTCTCTCTTAAAATTCTTGATGCAGAAGTTTACTGTTTCAAGCAGAAGTTCACCATTTCAGTCAGTTCTTTGACACTGTCTTTTCTGTTGTTGTTATTCCTTCCAATATGCATCACTCCAAAATATGCATATATGCATGCCACATATATCATAGATTTTAGCATCTTCAGCTTATGATTTTTTTTTGGTCTTTTTGAGACAGGGTCTCCCTGTAGCCCCAGCTGTCCTGGAACTCGCTCTGTAGACCAAGCTGGCCTTGAACTCACAAAGATCTGCTTGCCTCTGCTTCCCAAGTGCTAGGATTAAAGGCATGCGCCACCATGCCCGGCGCCATGATTTTTTTAATTAGGCTGAAAGATGTCATGTTTGAAGGCTCCTTGGCAAGCCCAAACCACCATCAGTTCTGCCCTTGTGCTCCACACTGGGGTTTTCCCTTCCCATGGTCACCAAGTGAGGTCCAGTAAGCACTGCGTCCTGTCTTGATCTTCCTGTACTGGTCTCCATGACACAGCCTGGGTAGTCCAACAATGGTAGTCTATAATTTGAAGAGGCTGAAACTCCAGTAGTAACTCAGTCCACAGTTGGATGTCATCAGCAGTCACCATCTGGCACTGAAGGTTTGGAGGATCTTGGAGAGACAGAGTCTGTCATTCCAATATTGGAAGGTTGAAAAGCTGTGTCTTCTCACGTCTTATGACAGGATGGAGAATAGCAGTGGCAGCCACAAGATAGATAGCTCACTTGCCAGTAAGACAGGCAAAAAACCTGTGTGTTTTTTTATTTTATTTGTTCTCTTTACATTTTGTCTTTTACTAAGATCCTCAAGTTTATTTGAAGTACAATTTCTCAGGACTTATTTTACTTCATAGTCCTGTACTATCCTTTGATATGTTTTTTTTTTTTTTTTTTGTGTTGTTTTCGAGACAGGTCATCTTTGTCAGCCCAGCCTGCCTGGAAACTCACTCTGTCAACCAGGCTGGCTTTTGAACTCACAAAGATCTGTCCTGCCTCTCACTTTTGGATGTTTAAAGGACCACACAGTTTAGTCAGATTACCAAGGGTTTTTTTTCTCAAGGTCACTAGGATTTGGTCCTCAAGAGTCACTTCAGTTTGTTTTTTCTTTTTTTTTTTTTGCGGTAGGGAGAGGGAGCCCCTGCGACCTTTTGGCTTTTCATCAGACAGTTCCTTCCACTCAAGACAAGTCAGGTCTTGCCTAGATCCAGCTTCCCTTTTTGAAGCATGAGCAGATCTTTCCTTCTTATAGACTGACATGCTGGCTGAAGTCCCATTAGTGATCTCCAAGACCTCCTGGCATGGAAAGGACTTGAGACTAGCCAATTTGCATGACATTTCAAGAGATGCCCCCATGATAGTCCCTGGAGACTAGTTGACCTCTGAGTGCAAGAAAACAAAGTTGATCCCTTAAGACCCCTTGGCCAAATTGTAGGGGCATTAAGTTATAGTTGTTAAAGCAATCCAGAAAGTGCTAAGTTACACAGCCTGAGTCTTTTAACTACTTATAATATTTTAGAAAAGGCTTGGACAAAAGCTCAAGCAGCCTTGTATAAAAATATAAGCATACTCCATACAAATAATGTGGTTAGAGTGCTTTTTTATGTTTAGACATAATGTTAATAGACAAACGAGTTGTTTCATTCTATTCCGGTTGACTTAGATTACTTCTAAATATGACATATTATCCCATCTATCCCATATACCAAGCTTCCTAACTCTGAAAATAAGTGGTAGCTTAGATCTAGAACCTGTTAGGGTTCACATATAAAGAGCACAGTTTTTTCAGATCACATTAATGCTTTGCTCAGTGTGCCTTACATTAGGGGTAATCCACAGATGCGAAGGATACATTCATCGTTGGTTTTTTCTGGGGACTGTGTTACTTCACCTTAACATATCTTCATAGTTCCTATCTTATGACCCTGAAATGTTCAGATCAATTGTTTTCCAAAATCAGAACGCTATTTACAACTATTGTTATATGATGTACCACACATTTTCTCTATCAGCTCATTGGTTGAGGGGCACTTGGTTTGGTTCCAGCTCGTGCTTTGTAGAGAGAGCTGGCAATAAAACGTTTGCCTGTGCATGTTCTCTGTTGGTAAGCATGAGGGGAACTTGGGGTATATACCCGGACGTGGTTATGACCTGGGTCAGATGGCAAGCTATTTTGAGTCTTCCAAGTGTACTCCACACTACTTTCCACAGTGGTTTGTACGAAGTTGTTTGTGAGTTTTACATTCCCACCAGCAGTGGTGATGAAGTGTTCCCCTTTCCCCACAAACCTTGCAGCACTTGGTTTTCATTTGTTTTCTTGATTCCTAGCCATAATGCCTGGGATGAGATGGTATCTTAAAGTGTTTTTTTTTTTTTTTTTTTTTTTTTTTTTTTTTTTTTTTTTTTTTTGCCTTTTTTTTTTTGGTTTTTGAGAAGGGCTCCCCTGAGCCCCTGCTGGGCCTGGAACCTCACTCTGCCGACAGGTCTGGACCTGACTGAAACTCACAAAGCCGCCCTGGCATCATGCCTCCCAAATGTTGCAACACTTTTAAACGATGTTGCTCAGCAATTTACTTTTCCTCACTTGGAATCTTGTTCAGCTCTTGGCTCTCCATACTTTTGATAGAGTTCATTTGTTTTTTTATTCTTCTTTGGTTTTTGACAGTAGTTTTATATATTCTGGAAATCAATGCTTTTCGATGTTATTGTGTTTTGAGTTTTCTTTCTTTTTTTTCTGTGTTGGTTTTCTTTCACTTCCTGAATTATTTTTTTGATGTACAGAGCTTTTGTGTTTAATGAGGTCCCTTTGCAATTGTCGATCTTATTTCTTGTGAGCGTGCTGTTCTATTTACAATAGTCTTTTCCTATGCCTATGTTTGTAGGCTGCGTCAACTTGTCTTATTATTTGCTCTATCACTTCAGAATTTTGTGGTTTCACATTGAGGTCCTTTTTGTTTTTTATAACTGATTGGCCAAAAGCAAAAGCAACTTGTTCATAGTTTGTGTGGTATAAATTGGTACAAATAAGAATACATGGAGCATGTTATTCATGTTTAAACAGAAAAGAAACAGAGGAACTAGATATTGCAAGTAACCAATAGGTCTGATAGTTTCATAAGAGAGCCCCCAAGAGTCACATAACTAGCTTTAAAATACTTTACTCCTTAATTATTGTTAAGGTATTACAAAAACATAGATTTTTTTGTCCGTCAGTATGTTTGGGAGATAAGGTTTCACTATGACTACCAGGCTTATCCTGGAAGTACAAACTTCTGCTTCACATTCCCACCGTGTGAGAGCTGATTATTGAGTATGCACCACCACGCCCAGCTTTGTATTAATATGGTCTCTTAAGAAGTATACCCTGTGATCATGGATTTTCAAAAGCTATTATGCTCAACCTTCACAACCTCTACTGGTATGGTTCATGGAGAAATCAGTTTCATTCTTTATTTTTTTTTGGTTTATTTTTTAAGGTATTCTACAACCCTATAAAATACCCACATTGTTTGCAGATAACATGTGATTGAGTTACTCATTTTGTGATACAGTAGGTAACTGGTGCATTTTGCAAGTATCTATGTCCAAATTTTGAACAACCCAAGGTTCCCATAGTCCAGTTGGAGAAGCTTGTATGCACAGGCATGTTGATCAATTAGGAGTCCAGACTATATTCCTGTAGTCTCATGATTCACCCCTATCTCTCCGCAGCCCTTACATTCTACCACGCCTCCTCTTCCGCAGTTTGTTCCCTGGGCTTTGGGAAAGGGACACAAGTGGATGAGAAGAAAATAGTCTAATTTCTTTGGAGTTGTCATTTTGGACTCTAGTCTGTTCAGGTTGTTTCACATTGAGGTCTTTCATCCATCTGGAGTTGACTTTTGTACAGGGTGAGTGGTAATCCAGTTTTGCCAACACCACTTGCTGAAGATGCTGTCTTTCCTTCATTGTGTCTTCTTGGCCCACTTGTCAAATATGAGGTGGATGAAATTGTATGTGCTCAAGTTTGGATCTTCAGTTTTGTTCCATTAGTCAACAGGTCTGTTTTTGTGCCAGTACCAAGCTGTTTTTATGACTATAGACCTGTAGTATAGTTTGAAGTCTGGTATAGAGATTCCCCCCTGTATTGCTCTTTTCACTCAGGGTTGGTTTGGCTATTCATGGTCTTTTGTTTTTCCATATGAAATTAAGGATGTTTTTTCCAAGCCTGTGAAGAAACTGTTGGGGATTTTAATGGGATTCTGTTGAATCTGTATATTAATTTGGGTAGAATGGACATTTTTTACTATATTAATTTTTCCAGTTCATGAGCATGAAAGGTTTTTCCATATTCTGATGTCTTCTTCAATTTCCTTCTTCAGGGGTTAAATTTTTTTTTGTAGAGATCTTTGGCATCTTTGGTTAGGTTTGTTCCTAGGTATTTTACTGTTTTTGAGGCTATTGTGAGTAGGAAGGTCTCCTTGTATTCCTTCTTCAATTGCTTGTTGTTGGTGTAAAGAAAGGCTACTGATTTTTCTAGGTTAATTTTGTAGCCTGCCACTTTACTGAAACTCTTAATTGTTTTTAGGAGTTTTCTGGTGGAATTTTTAGCATCCCTTAGGTAAACAATCATAACATCAGTGAAAAGGGATAGCTTGACTTCCTGTTTCCCAATTAGTACTCCTTTAATTTCCTCTTGCCTATTGCCCTAGCAAGTGTTTCAAGCACTATATTGAAGAGGAGTGGTGACGGGGCAGATTTGCCAAGTTCTTACCTTTAAGGGGAATGCTTCTGTCTTTTCTCCATTTAGGATGATGTTGGCTGTGCGTTTCCTGTATATGGCTTTGATTACATTGAGGAATGATCCCTCCAATCCAATTCCCTCTAAGGCTTTAAGCATGAAAGGATACTGGATTTTGTCAAAGGCTTTTTCTGTGTCAATTGAGATGATCGTGTGGTTTTTGTCTTTCAGTCCATTTATGTGTTTTATGATACTTATTGATTTTCATATGGTATGTTGAACCATCCCTGCATCTCTGGTATGAATCCAACTTGGTCATGATGGATGATTTTTTTGATGTGAGTCTCTGTATGTGGTTTGCAAGTATTTTGTTGAGAAATTTTGCATCTGTGCTCGTTAATGAGATGGGTCTATAGTTCTTTTTGGTTTTATCTTTGCCTGGTTTTGGTATTAGAGTGACACTGGCTTCATAGAAGGAATTTGGGAGATTTCCCTCTGCTTGTATCCTTCTGGACAATTTGAGTAATAATGGATGTAAGTACTTTTGAAATGTTTTATAGAATTCTGCCATGAAACCATCTGGGCCTGGGCTTTTTTTAGTTGGGAGGTTTTTTATTACATCTTCAATTTCTCCATATGTTATGGATTTGTGTAAGCTGTCAATCTCTTCCTGGGTTAAGCTTTGGTGATTCCCAGGATTTCAGATATTCATCCATTTCTCCTAGGTTTTCAAACTTACGTTATATCATTATTTCTATAAAAGTTTATCTTATAGAACTGTAACCTTCACAATACATTGTCCTAACTTTTCTCTCTTGGTGGGACATTGACTGTACTCATTTAGAAGGCTCTCTGTGTGCACATATGTATGTATGCATGTATTTGTATATTTGTATATGTTTGTGAGTTTGTATATGTATGTACATATGTATGAATATGTAGATGTTTTGAGAATATACAGGATTATAAGATAACAACAAGTCTCTTGAAAAATGACAAGACCACAATTCTCTCTGACTGTATCTGTCATCCTTCATTATTTTTTCTGGAAGTTTTGGGTTGGTTTAGGGTTGATGAGGAACTACCCCCTCCCCAGTTTAAGCATTGATAAATCTAGTCATCCTCCTCCCTCCTCTTCTTTGTGATCATCACTGTCATTCTCCTCCTCCTCCTCCTCCTCCTCCTCCTCCTCCTCCTCCTCCTCCTTGTTTTGGCAAATCAAATACTTTTTCCGGATCATTCCTAGAGTGCTAAGGAGGGAGTTAGGGGGATTAAGAGAATTATAGCAGCTGTTCTTAGTAGCTAATGACTTCATGCTCCAGAATTAGGGAATGCATACAATTAAAAAATTAATCATAGTGGTATGTTGAAGACTGTCAAAGGGCATCCTTGTTATTTCATGTAAGCCAACTTTCTGGGCTGGAACCCAGAATGGTTAAATGAGTGTTGAGATTCTTGCTGGACAGATTTAATGATACAAAAATAATGCAATGAAGGAGGTTTGTGCCAAGTATTTCCAAAACGAGGCC
Source organism: Rhizomys pruinosus (assembly GCA_009823505.1). NCBI lineage: Eukaryota > Metazoa > Chordata > Mammalia > Rodentia > Spalacidae > Rhizomys > Rhizomys pruinosus. The sequence goes on along the minus strand of VZQC01013287.1, from coordinate 177,826 downwards.
AGTGAAATGCTTTGAGTTTATCATACACACCCATTTTGGCTGTGGCCACTTAAGAGTTTTCTGTGAAAGGTAAGCTGTTCCTTGTGAATAGTAAGACTAGATGGAGATCTAGTGGTGAAGAGTCCGTGGCATGGGTAACTAGGTAGCGGACCTGCAGGCTGGAGGCAAATTAAAGCAGGTTTAACAAAAACGGGCAAGATTGAATGAATAAGTTTTGAAAGCAGTGGCCCATTCAGTTATTTCTTTTGTTTTCCATATTTTTTCTTGACTCTGCAAAATAATAAGAAACAAAAGAAAAATCTGCTGAATGCCTAGTCATAGTTTATTGGAGCAGGAAAATAAGCCATTCCAAACCAGTCTTTGATTTGCTGTGAGTGGCAGAATCATTCACCCTAGTGAGACATTGCAGGGAGAACCATTTGGAGTGATTATATTCTGGTGTTAAATTGCAAATGGCACAAGTGGAGTCAAAAAAGGTATGAATTATTTTTAAAAATCTTTTAAAAAAATCCCATTATCGAAAAATGTACGTTTGTATGACTAGCTTATGACTTCATTTCTTCACTTCATTTGTATGACTAGCTTTTGACTTCATTTCTTCACTTCATTTGTATGACTAGCTTATGACTTCATTTCTTCTTTTCATTTGTATGACTAGTTTATGACTTCATTTCTTCCGTTTATAACTTCGTTGCACAATAGCCAACGCTTGAGAATGTGTCTCTTTGTTTTTACATTTGGCTGGTTAGAAGCTTTCATAGTTAATATTTTTTGTGTCAGAAACAATATTGTTATAAACTGCATGATGATTATAATATTTGGGAAATATATCTAATTATTTGATATTATAATTATTTGATATATCTAATTATTTGATGATTATAATTAGATATATTTGGGAAATATATCTAATTATTTGGCTAAACTGACTAGGTTGAAGAAAAAGCCTGAGATTCTTGCCTTTTGGTTTCATAAGGAACCTGTTAGATATTGAAAAAAGAAAAGTACATGAATCTGGGTGAAATTTATTACTGACATGCAAATGATTTATAATTAGATTAATAGAAGGTACTACTTAGAGCTAGCCTTGGGAAACTCCACGATAGAATGGACATATGCTTGTTGCTGAAGGTGAGCTATTACTCGCTTCCCACAGTTCATGTTCTGTTTTATTCAGATTGCTTGGCTCTTTAAGAGACATCTCTGGTATTCAAACTGTTGGTGAAAAGATATTTTAGCCTTGGTGTCTGTTTTCTGAGAACACTTAATTCGAGAGAGTAAAATGGAATGCTTCTGAATAACTCAGGAGCCGGGTGTGGTGATGCATACTCAGCACGGGGAGTCTGAGGAGGGCTGATCATGCACAAACTTTGGTGGAGCTGTGGTGGAGATTCAGAGACTACGTTATATGAATCCCCTTTTTTTCTAGTTGTAATTGGAGGTCAGTGATTGATCTCAGTTTTTAGTAGTCTTAAAACCAGGTTTGTTTTAAACACAGAAATTGGTTGGCTTTTAAGGGAAAGGAAAACGGGGACTTTCAAGGGGACAAGTCCATTGTTATCCTTGATACTTTTGGGGTCCTGACTGTACCCAGATGGCACAGAGTGTAGACTCTCTGAGTAACTGAATGCATTCACAGGCACAGCTTGACATGTTTCAGTCTGAGAGAGTCAGCAGAGGAGGAAATTATGCAGATATCAGCATGTTCTCTGCACCCTTTGCATCACCTGGGAGTGGACATATTATAACCTCTGTATTAATTACTGTAGTGTAGTGAATTCCCCCTACATTTAACAGGTCAAGATGACAAATGTTTGGTATTTGTTCTAGTGTCTGTGGGTCAACAGTCTCGCAGTGGACATGACAGGGTGTCCCTGGCTTTCAGTCTCTCAGGAGGTTGCAGACCCAGAAGTTATCTGAAGACAGTATCCCTCTGAAGATTAGGGGACATCTGCTTCTCACCTGAGGTGGTTGTCAGGAGCCGTGACCTCCCTGCCTCATGGAACTTCGTCTCCACTGACAAGACAAGTAGCTTTCCCCTGAAGGCAGGAAAGAGGTGGGCCTGTGACAACCTTGTTGCTGAATCTACATCTTTGCCTCTTTTTATTATCTTTATTAGAGGTGAGTCACTGAGTCTAGTCTATTCTCACTGCCTCTACCAAGACTACTAAGAGGTAGGGGCAACTGTGCCATCTTAGAATCTGCATGCTGTGGTCCCTTTCACTGACTTTATTCTATTATCCTTGTGACTTATGAGATTATGAAGGTCTGCTTCTTGGTTCACCTTTAAATCACCTTGGACAAAGTCATTTGGGGAATATTTCCCAGTCTAAATATAGTATTATGAAGGGTTATATATTTTTTTATTTTTATTTCCGTATGTGAATGAATGTACTGTCTGCATGCAAGTTTGTGCACCCGTGTCGTGCAATGCCGAGGAGGTCAGAAGAGGGTGTCGGATTCTCCTGGAACTGGAGTTCTCTTGGAATTGGAGTTTCAGACGGTTCTCGGCCGCCATGTGGGTGCTGGGGATCGAACCCGGGTCCTCTGTAAGAGCGGTCGGTGCTCTTAACCGCTAGGCCATCTCTCCAGCCCGAAGGGTTATATTTGAAACATCATTTCTACCACTTCCATCCACTGTCTGTGAGCCCTGAATCAGCCTTGGGAGAAAATAAAACCATTCAGCTGAATTACATGAAATTAATGTGTCGGTTTCAGCCCAGTTCCCACTGGGTCCATGTCCTGTTCACAGGAATAAGTACTGGAAACTTTCATTTACCATCTGAAGAAGGTGACAGGAGGAAGAACTATTTTACATGGTGTTTTCAACCTGGGACTCGGCCACTCCCTTGAAAGGAGTTTAAAGGATTTGTCACTTCACTGATGAAGAACAATGACCTATAAACTTTGTTTCTCCAGTTACAAGAGATACTTGCTTTAAGTAAATCTAGTTAAAATATAAAATGAAGCAAACTGTATGTATGGGTTAGCACATGACTATTGGTGACTTAGTTTCTCTTTACTTTGTTTTAAAAATCCCAGTGTTTTCAGGGGTCCCATAGGTACTTCTGAAACTAAAGTGTTGGTCACTGAAGATGAAGAACCTTGGCTACATAGCTGGGAGAAAATAGATGGTGGTGCCTCCATGTTTTGTATTTCAGTAGGCAGAGAAGTGCATCTGAGTCCAGGGACAGCTGTCCCAGAGGTGGGGGTCAAGCTGGAGGATTCGTGATTTGTATTTCATTATGAAGCCGGGGAAGTACATTTAGCTGGGGAAAGCTGGAATAACCAGATTAAAAAGGTACCTCAGGGGGCTGGAGAGATTGCCTAGTGGTTAAGAGCACCGACTGCTCTTGCAGAGGACCCGGGTTCGATCCCCAGCACCCACATGGCAGCTAAGAACCGTCTGTAACTCCAATTCCAGGAGAACTCCAGTTCCAGGGGAATCTGATACCCTCTTCTGACCTCCGCAGCATTGCACGACATGGGTGCACAAACCTACAAGCAGACAGTACATTCATACACATACAGAAATAAATAAAAAAATTTCAAAAAAGGTACCTCAGAAGTTTGTAAGCTCTGTTAGTTCATAAACAAGGTTGCAAATCCATTAGGAAGATTAAGGTTTCCCCTTATGATTCCCAAACTAGATATTCCCTTCTGTTCTGGGGGTCTACGATGCAGATATCTGATATTGTTAGATCTCTGTTGTGATAAGTGCTATTTTAAAATAACAGAGTGTAGATGAAGTCTTTTTAACAGTGGCATGGGGCTTGCTGGCTCATGGGTTGGCTCAGTGGTTAAGAATACTTGCTGCTTTTGTAGAGGATTTGGGTTCAGTTCCTAGCACCCACATGGGGTGGTTCACAACTACCTATAACTCCAGTTCTAAGGCATCTGAAGCCCCCTTCTGGCCTCAGTGGACATCTGTACATATGTACAAACACTCAGACACACACATACAACATTTAAAAAAGAGTCCTTGAAAAAGAGATGCTTTCTTGGGGATCTTTCTCATAGTCTAGTTTTTGCCTTTATTTTCTGTTGCTTAAGGGCCAGTCATTACCTTTGTTTTTCTAGACTGCCCTGTCAAGATTCCAATTTTTTAGAATCTTTTGCTACATTTTGATTTGTACTTTCCTTCTTTGTTTAATCTCCAAACTGGAAATTGTGAAGTCTTTGAGGGAAAAGACTGACTTTTCCTAGTCACATGTCCCTAATCCTTTTCAGAGGACTCAGTGTTGAGGACTTACTAAGAAAAAAGTGGTAAATGAATGAAGGGAGGTTAAAAGAAGGAAGGACGCATTTTATCACTCTGGGTCTGAGCGAGCCATTTTGGAATTGGTCAAATGCATCTGTTATTAGTAGAAATGATGAAGTCATCCCTGTTCTGGTAAAGTTGTTTAGAAGCTAAAGTTCTGGCCACCTGCGTCGGTAGCACAGGAGATTGGCATTTAGATTAACTGGCTCTGTTATTCAGTGACTTTGCATACTTGTTCAAGGGCGCTGGAGTCAACCGATGTTTATTTTTGGATTCCCCATCACACTTGGGATCACTGCAGTGAAGAATGGTACCTCCCTTTACCTCCTTCACCTTGCTTGTTCTGGTCCAGCGAGTCCCGAAGCTCAGTTCAGCCTGAGCAGCAGTAGGTCCTTGCTGGCCTGTTATTTTTAGCACATGAACCACAGCAGCAGTTGGAAGCTCAGGGCTGTCCCGCGTGGTTCAAACAGTTTACGAATGGTGAGACTCTGAAGGGATTTCTTTCCCTCCCTCCCTCCCTCTCTCCCTCCCTCCCTCCCTCCCTCCCTCCCTTCCTTCCTTCCTTCCTGTGTGTGTAGGTCAGAGGACAACTTTAAATATGGTTCCTTAGGAACTATCTACCATGGTTTTTGAGACAGGCCTGTCATTGGTCTAGAGCTCACCAAGTAGGCTAGTCTGGTTGGAGGACGAGTTCCAGGAATCCATCTAGCTCTGCCCCACCAGGGTTGGAATTATAGATGTGTACCACTGAATCCAACTTTTCTGTGGGTCCTGGAGATAGAACTCAGGTCCTTATGCCTGCATGCCTGCAAGGGACACACCTTACTAACTCCAGCCTCTCTCTCATGCTTATGCCTCTTATTCATCTCATAACGAGTAGTATGTTTAAGACCTTAGTTTGTAATATGGCAACGTGTAACTGTGAAAACTGGGGTTAGGAAAATAACAAGTAGGAGCTGGAGAGATGGTTCCGTGGTTAAGAAGCACTGGCTGCTCTTGCAGAGGACCTGTGTTCGATTCTCAGCACTCGTGGTTGGTTAACAACCATTCATAGCTCCTGTTCCAGGGGATTTGATGCCCTCTTCTGACCTCCAGACGCATTACATGTACAGGTGCATGAGTGTATACATGAGAGGTATACACTCATACACATAAACTAAAAAGAATAAATAAAATATTAAAAAATCAATTAAATATTTTTAAAATTTCTATTGATTTATTTTTATTTTATGCGTATGAGTATTAAGCCTACATGTGTACATACACCTATGTTATGCAGTGCCCCTGGAGGACAGAAGAGGGTGTTGGATCCCCTGGAACTGGAGTTATAGAAGGTTGTTAGCTGCCATGTGGGTGCTGGGATTTGAACCCAGGTCTTCTGCAAGAACAGCCAATATTCTTGACTGCTGAGCCATCTCTCCAACCCCCAATTAAAATATCTTAACTGAAATAACAGAAGGCTATCACACTGCTGAGCTTTGAAGGTGTAGTGGAGTTTATGTTGGTTAGGTAGGCTAACTGCTGTGATAAACACGTATTGACTTGTGTTTGCTTTTCTCTCATGTGATAGTCTAATTTATGCCCCATTCAGTAGGGGTGAGGAGAGGTGCTGCTTCACCAGTTTCGGGGACCCAGCCTACTGGGGGCTTTGCTGTCTTTACTGTGTGGCATCACGTGTCATTGTGGGGATGATACTGGTCCCTTGTCAGATGGAAAATCAACATGGGCATGCTCAGAGTATTTGTGGAAAGGGCACATATTTCTTCTACCTAGCTCCACTGGATGTGACCATGTGGTTTCTTTCTAACTAAATGTAAGGGTAACCAGGAAGTGTGTTACATACTGAATAGGCCCTTCCACGTCACATGTGGAGGACCTGACAACCTTAGGGTGAGACTGTGTGGAGAAAGTCCTTCAGAAAGGTAATTGAATGGAGACCTTCGGGATGAGCCCTCGTCCTGACTGATGCTCTCAGAAGAAAAGGAGATTAAGATACTCAGGTGGACATCAGAGGCACATGAGCACTCCCTATGTCTCTTAGGACATAGGGAGCAGGTGACCATCTTTGAGCCGAGGAGAAACCAACCTGCCAGCACCTTGGATTTCAGAACTAGGAAAAAATAAATAAATTTATGTTGGTTAAGCTATCTAGTCTGAGGTTTTTTTTTATTTTTTAAAAAGGGAGCTCTAATAAATTAACAGAAATAGCCTAGTTGACCCTGGGAAAGTCAAAATGACCTAGTGATGAGCTAACAGTTTCTGGTACAATACAGAGAGTTGTTTACCATTCATTCATTAATTCTTTTTGAGTGCACTTCTAACTACTTGGTATATAGTAAAAAAAAAAAAAAAAGAGAGAGAGAGAAAATTCTCTCCCTTACAGTAGCTTAGGTTTTTTTTAAGCAAATATTAAAGCACCAATTTATCCTGTATTATCCTGTCTTATTTTCCTCTTAGTCCTTATTGCTTATTTGAAGCTCTCTTATTTATTGATTTGTTACTGTGTAAAATATCGTTTCATTTATCCTCATCTAAATTATCCAGAATCCTTCTCTTTTGTCTTAAGGATATTGTAACTTTATTGTAATTTTTAAAATACTGTAATTAAGCTGGGCGCGGTGGCGCACACCTTTAATCCTAGCACTCGGGAGGCAGAGGCAGGCAGATCTTTGTGAGTTCAAGGCCAGCCTGGTCTACAGAGCAAGTTCCAGGACAGCTGCGGCTACAGGGAGACCCTGTCTCAAAAAGACCAAAAAAAAATACTGTAATTAAAAATGTTTGGTATAGAAAGATATGCCCCCTTAATGCATGGCAGTGCAGGTGTAACTACCACTGTCTGATTGGATTTGAGGCCTGCCCCTCAGGAGGGAACCCATGTCTAGTCTTGTAAACTAGGCAAAAAAAGTATAAAAAAATCCCATGGGGGGATCATAACCCTAGATCGGAACTTCATATGCTAATTAGCTAAATTGACTTGGCATTTAACCACCTCCTCAATATTTATGCTTAAACCTGTAGACAAATGCAATTCCCAGCCTTAATCAGAGATGCTAGTAAGCAAGGAGTGAATGCAGAGACTCATGGATGCGCAAAGTGCTGAGAATAAGTGACAGTTGAATGCCCTGCCCCAAACAAGACATTTGTATTATCCCTCTAAGGCTCTGGGAACAGAGGGATAATGCAGAAGCAGAAGGAAGGGGTAGAAAGAATGTAAGAGCTGGAAGATTACTAGGGGAGGCGTGACACAGCCATTACAGTCATGAACTCAGCAACTGCAGATGTCTGCAGTGGGGCTGCACAGGAATGAACCTGTGGACAGTGACGGTCAAGCCTGGATGGAGGCCGGGCTCAGAGGCCCCACCCCTCACTGAGGAACAATTTGCTACTGATAGATTCAGGGAGAGGTGGAGTCTCTGCAGTGAATCTGCTGTGGGCCCCCAGGCTCCAGGGAAGGGTGCCAGTCCAATAGTCACACACATGGCCCTGGTTTAACTACATGGGACACAGAACAGAACCAATAGTCATGAACCTGGGAAGGGACTGGCCTGCTGGAGGTGGGGAAGGTAGGAATGGGGGAGGGGAGGCGTAATCAGAATGCATTATATATTTGAATGAGATTGTCAAAGGACTAAATTAAAAATGCCTGATACACAGGTTTTTGCTATTTATTTGCTGAGGTGAATGCATTATCATGGAACTAAATATCAGGAAGGAAAAGAACTACATAATGGATGATTTCTCATCCATTATGCGAGTTAATATAAGTGAGAATATAAGAATATAAGCGAGAATAAACAGAATTTCTTTTCTTTTTCTTTTTCTTTTATTCATTAACAAACATGCCTGCTAGCTAATTTTGTTCTTTAAGCTTTTGAGGTCATTTATTTAAAAAAACATTCTCCAGGACAGCTGGGGCTACAGGGAGACCCTGTCTTGAAAAGACAAAAAAAAAATTCTTAGTTGTTTTCAACAAAACATTCTAAGTTCAAAAGTTTATGTGGTACACGTATGCAGCATGCTAACAGCAGAATATCTGCAAGTGACGGTTTCCTGGTTAGCACTGACTTTGCTACAGGATCCTGGAGTCCACTCACAGTGGATGGGACAATGTTCTCCCAGATGCTAACTTTAAACATGGAGAAGCGGGCCTACAGGTGATCTGTGAGAAAACTTAGACCAGATCTCAATTGGGCCCTGCAACATCTCCTCCACCTGACTCACTCACCCCTGCGTGTCACATTAAAGAGGAGCTGAGTGGTGGCTAACGTGCCACCTCTGGACAGGCTGCCTGGGCTTGGATCCTGGCTCTACCTTCTTCTAGCCACCGTGGTAGGCTTCCTGGCCTCTTCTATAAAATATAAGAAGTTGTGATTTTACAGGGTGGTTCTTTTAATCCTTTTAGGAATTTAGGTTAACACACACGAAGAACTCAAACATTGAAGAGAACAGAGTACGTGTTTCAATTCATTTTAGTCACTGCTGTTTCAAAAATAAAACAAGTGGTTAAAGGACTTTCTGTTTTTTATAATTCTAAAAAGTTTTCTAATATCTATTGATAATGTATGGAAACTGTGTTTTCATGAAGCATAAATCCTAACTGTAGTTTCTTTTCTAAGAAGTTTCTCAATTTTTATTGAGATATAATTGACATATCATGAAATTCACTCCTTTTAATTAACTGTTCAATCCAGTGGTTTTTAGTGCATTAACAAAGATGTATAGCTGTCACCACTATCTACTTCTAGAACATTCTGATCTTCCTGAAAGAAACCTCATGCTCATTTGCAGTCACTGCTTGTTATTTCTGGCTTTCTTCACCCCCAGCCCTGCAATTGCTAATCTTTTCTCTGTCTTTATGGATTTGCCTATTGTGGATGTCCAGATAAACAGAATTATACTATGTGGTTCGCCCTGGCTAGCATCTTTTTCTTGGATTAATGATTTCAAGGTTCATCCATTCACATTATGACATGTATCATAAATTCATTCCATTCTTGTTTATTTTATTTTACATAGCCCAGGCTGGCCTTGAACCTTGCTTCTACCTCCCAAGTGGTAGAATTGTAAGCATGTGGCAGCGTACCCAGCTCCATTGCTTTTAATGGATGAATAATTTTCCATTGCGTAGATATATTAATACCACATTTTATTTATCTGTTCATCAGTTGAGGGACATTAGAGTTGTTTCCAGTTTTTTGCTGTTGTAAATAATGCTGCTGTACATATCTGTGTGGGCTGTACACACAGGAATGGAACTGTTGACTCATGTAGGAACTCTGTGTGAAACCATTAGAAAAACTGCCAACTTTTTGCAACTTAAATTGCCTATTGTATACCTTTTATTTAAAGTATCATATTTAAATATGGTGATTAATTTGATCTTGTTTAATTGGAAAAAGGGGAGTTCATATGAACTTAAATTTCTTAGTAAGATTTGTATTTGTTCCCAAACTTTTTTTTTTTTTTTTGAGACAGGGTCTCACTATGAAACCCTGAACTCATTGTGTAGACCAGGCTGAACTTGAACACACAGAGATCTACCTACCTCTGCCTTCCAAGTGCCTGGATTGAAGGCATAAGCCACCATGCCTGGCTGTTCCCAAACATTTTGAGTCTTTGTCTCAGCTCAATGAATACATCAAATACCAAGATAAAGGAAAGCAGCATCTGATGTTTGTTCTCCTTTTATGTTACATGTCTTTTCTTTTTTTTTTATTTAAAAAATTTTTTTAAATTTAATTTATTTTTTATGTGTATGAATGTACTGTCTGCATGTAGGTTTGTGCACCCGTGTCGTGCAATGCCGCGGAGGTCAGAAGAGGGTCTCGGATTCCCCTGGAACTGGAGTTCTCCTGGAATTGGAGTTGAGAGACGGTTCTCAGCTGCCATGTGGGCTGGGGATCGAACCCGGGTCCTCTGCAAGAGCAGTCGGTGCTCTTAACCGCTAGGCCATCTCTCCAGCCCCTACATCTCTTTTCTTTAGACTGAGACTATTCAGTGTTTGGGGAGGACTTTTAACACGGTTCTAGATGTGCCTGGACTGGGAGGGGCAGAGCCGCAGGAGCCTGGTGAACTAGACTTACAGGACAGAGAAACACGGACCCCAGGGCTGGAGCTCGATGAAAGGAACCGTCATCCAGTAGGTGCCCGTCAGTGGCCAGTCTTCCTCCTCAGCATAGAGGCAGTTAAAAGAGGAAGACATGATCTCTCATTCGTGAAAGCTACATTTGTTTCCAGTGCTAATAATCTGGGGGGAAACTTTCATTTTCACAGTCAGCCACCTGGATGTAGTTGAGATCTGTGTAGTGACAGGCTTCTGTGAGCTGCCTTGGTGGGCGGGATGCATGATTAATTAATACCCATGGATCTCCTCTGGAAGAAGCAAGCTTCCAAGGAGTTTGTTCTGTTCCCTTCACAGGAAGTTAATTGGAGCACAAGCAGATGGCACCTCCCAAGGCAGACATGGTGATACATCAGGGTTGCTCTGGCTCTTTTGGTGTTTGTGTAGTTGGTTCTGCTCTGCATGGTGTACTGGGTTCTGTTCTGGGTTTGTGTAGCCGGGTTCTGTTCTGGGTTTGTGTAGCTGGGTTCTGTTCTGGGTTTGTGTAGTTGGATCTGTTCTGGGTTTGTGTAGTGGGTTTCTGTTCTGGGTTTGTGTAGTGGGTTCTGTTCTGGGTTTGTGTAGTGGGTTCTGTTCTGGGTTTGTGTATTTCGTTCTGTTCTGGGTTTGTGTAGTGGGTTCTGTTCTGGGTTTGTGTAGTGGGTTCTGTTCTGGGTTTGTGTAGTTGGTTCTGTTCGGGTTGGTTGTTGTGTTTGTAGTTGGTTTGTTCTGGGTTTGTGGTAGGGTCTGTTGGTTTGTGTAGTTGGTTCTGTTCTGGGTTTGTGTAGTTGGTTCTGTTCTGGGTTTGTGTAGTGGGTTCTGTTCTGGGTTTGTGTAGTGGGTTCTGTTCTGTGTTTGTGTGGCTGGGTTCTGTTCTGGGTTTGTGTAGTGGGTTCTGTTCTGGGTTTGTGTATTTGGTTCTGTTCTGGGTTTGTGTAGTGGGTTCTGTTCTGGGTTTGTGTAGTTGGTTCTGTTCTGGGTTTGTGTAGTGGGTTCTGTTCTGGGTTTGTGTAGTGGGTTCTGTTCTGGGTTTGTGTAGTGGTTTCTGTTCTGGGTTTGTGTAGTGGGTTCTGTTCTGGGTTTGTGTAGTTGGATATGTTCTGGGTTTGTGTAGCTGGGTTCTGTTCTGGGTTTGTGTAGCTGGGTTCTGTTCTGGGTTTGTGTAGTTGGTTCTGTTCTGGGTTTGTGTAGTGCGTCTGGGTTTTGTAGTTCTGTCTGGGTTTGTGTAGTGTCTCTGTTCTGGGTTGGTGTAGTGTTCTGTTCTGGGTTTGTGTAGTTGGTCTGTTCTGGGTTTGTGTAGTGGTCTGTTCTGGGTTTGTGTAGTTGGTTCTGTTCTGGGTTGTGTAGTGGGTTTCTGTTCGGGTTTGTGTAGTGGTTCTGTTCTGGGTTTGTGTAGTGGGTTCTGTTCTGGGTTTGTGTAGTGTTCTGTTCTGGGTTTGTGTAGTTGGTTCTGTTCTGGGTTTGTGTAGTGGGTTCTGTTCTGTGTTTGTGTGGCTGGGTTCTGTTCTGGGTTTGTGTATTTGGTTCTGTTCTGGGTTTGTATAATGGGTTTCTGTTCTTCACTAGGAGGTCTTGCATTCTTTCTCAGACAACGCCTTTAAGCCAGGGCTTCACTTCCTCAATGAAATGAGTGCCAACCATTCTTCCATCATGGAGCAGAAGCTTGTTTGCCCTGCATATAAAACACATGTGGAAAACAAGCAGATGGGGCTCTCAAGAGCCTGTGAGGGTGGAAGCATCATGTACAGGGTGTGAATAGGTGTTGTGGGCTGAGAGAAGACCCCACAATGGAATGTACTACTTCAGTTGAATGTCTGTGTCCACATCCCATGGCTCCCTCCAATCTTCATGTCCTCTTTCATCCAGATTCTCATCTTCCTTAATTCTTTTCTTTTTTCTTTTTTTCTTTTCTTTTCTTTACTTTTCTTCTTCTTTCTTCGTTTCTTTCTTTCTTTCTTTCTTTCTGTCTTTCTTTCTTTCTTTCTTTCTTCTTTCTTTTTTTTTCTTTTTGTCTTTTCAAGACAGGTCTCCCGGTAGCCCCNCAGAACATCTCAATCCGTCTTAACGACATTTCTACCCCCTTCTTGACTGGGATCTTCCAAGAGCCACTCATGGGAATTAATACACTCTCTCATTTGTCATATCTTAAAATATGTATGAATACATTGAAATATCCACTCTGTATAGCATCTCTGTGTGTATAAGCATTAAATATAATACACTGGATATTAGTGACTACTAAAATATCATTAAAATATTTTAGCAAATGACTTCTTAATTTTTTCAAATAATTTCCTCCAGTTTCAATTTTTGTAAGTGGCCTTCCTCAAGATGAGATATATGTAAATCCATTGGTATCAGGTTAAAACAAAGTATACATGTACTGTGAGCCAGTGTTAAGTTATATATCCAGGCAGTTTCAAAATGATTATCAAACTATGTGAGGATAACTGAATCCAGCAACAGAGTAAACTCTGTGTTAGTGTAATAAGGTGCTGGCAGGGCAGATGCGTTCCAGCTGAATCATTTTGCCATTCCTGGAAGAATTCGAAATGGAGAATTAAACACTGTCTACCTCAGGGTTACTCAGTCAGAATGTATTTCTGCAGATGAGCTTGCTGTATGACAGTGAAATGCATAGTGTAAAGTCTCATAGATCCCAGAGCTTGCAGGCATGAGTTCTGGATGCTGAGCAGACTTGGTCAATGTGACATCCTCAGCTTGCTCTAGACATCGACAAATATAAAACACCATGTAGCTGTGAAACAATACTTGATGAAAAAATAAGTCAAGCATACTCTGTGGTGTCTCATGACACAATTGAAAAATGAATCCCTTAGGGGGCCTGTGGAGGAATTCATAAATATGTAAAGCAGTTAAGTTTTTGGAAAGTGTATTATTTTGTAGGATTAGATTTAGAAATGGACTTGGGTATAGTTTTCGTATATACAAGATATTTGCAACTGAAAACAGGACTTTTGATAGATGGAACAAACCTAATGGCAAATGGAAATCAGGAGATGAAATCTAGGAATTGCCATTTAGGTGGTGGATTCCAACACTGATTCTTATCAGTCTGTCCACATGTGACATGTTAAGAATTTGTCTTTTCTTCAGTCAAACTGCAACTGCAGGGAAAAACCAACTTATCACATAGAGTTATTCATTTCCAGGATATTACATGTTGTATTTTTAATCCTATGATAAGGTTTGACAGGCCTGGTTACACACAGACTACCCATACCCTTCTCTATAATACAAATTTTCCCATAAAACTCCAGTTTTCAAACAATAAAATTTATGTCTCAAATGGTAATATTTTCCTTCAGTTTAAAAATCTTATTTAAATGGGTTTAAGCATACATAATATCCTTAATTAAATGATTTAATTGATTGGCTTTTAGAATTATGCATGCTATCAAATCCATGCAGATAAGAGAGATTTACCCATCTTTCTGAACATAATTCTATTTTACTATGCAATTCTGAAAATAAACTCTACTGAGGTATAAAGTAATAAAACAAATCATGCTTAAATGAATTATCTCCTTGACTATATTATATTCGTTAAGTGAGTCCTAGAACTTGAAGTACATTTTACTTCTTGGATAATATTAGGAAATAAAAGTATGTTGACAACCTTATTCAAGTTATCCACACAGAGTGCTTCAGACAATATTTGATGAAATGACCAATGACTATAGATGATCATAATAAGATGTGTCTGTGCTGTGTGATAAAGAGGGTTTTATACAGCAGAAATTGAATTAACCCAATTATAAATAAAAATAATTATTGACAGAACATTTTTACATAATGCAAAGAGACATAGAAGTTTTTATATCTGCTGTGAAGAAACCTCATACTTAAAAAATGTTTTGGATGATTCTTTAAGTCCTGACAATTACTAATTATGTATTTTCTGGGATAATAAAAATATGTCTTAAAAGTTTAACTCCTATGTATTCAAATATATAGAATAAAAAGCATAATTATATTACAGAAATATAATGACTTAGGTATATACATCAAAAATAGAAGTCAATGATTAATAAATACCTAATATAGTAAATATCAAAATGTCACTAGACTAGCAAGAAAAAGCTATCAAAATAATTTTGATATTATTGAAAAATATCAATAATTAAAAATAAATACTAATGTAAAATATTTAAATTATCTCTAAGAAACTTGATAAAAACTTTCCTTTTCTTCTCTTTTCTTTCCTTTTCTTATTCTTTCTTTACTTTTCTTTCTTTCTTTCTTTCTTTCTTTCTTTCTTTCTTTCTTTCTTTCTTTCTTTCTTTCTTTCTTTCTTTCTTTCTTTCTTTTTTTTTTCTTTTTGTCTTTTCAAGACAGGGTCTCCCTGTAGCCCCAGCCATCCTGGAACTCACTCTGTAGACCAGGCTGGCCTTGAACTCACAAAGATCCGCCTGCCTCTGCCTCCCAAGTGCTAGGACTAAAGGCGTGCGCCACCACGCCCGGCTCTTTTCTTTTTTTAATCTTTTTGAAACAGGTCTCCCTTTTTTAGTTCTAGCTGGCCTGGAGCTCCCTCTGTAGACCAAGCTGGCCTTGAACTCACAGAGATCTGCCTGCCTCTTCCTCCCGAGTGCTGGGATTAAAGGAGTGTGCCACCACGCCTGGCTCCTTAAATTCTTATCCCTTGATTTGATCTCAGTCCAGCCCCACTCTTTTTCCCCAGTTTCATCAACTTGTGCAGATCTCTCTTCTTTCAGATAGAATGATTGCCAGAAGGGTGGTCATTATCCTGCAATTGTTTGCTTGCTAAAGATGTGCCTGCTGACTCCACCGATTGTAGGCACTCTAGGAACAGAGGGTCTTTATTGTGTCCCAAGCTGGCCTTAAACTCGTGGTCCTCCCACCTCCGCATCCTAGGTGCTGGGATTACAGGCACACGCACTGCTTTTCCCGTTGCGGCAAACTATTTCTTACACAAGATTGACTCTGCTTCAGGACATTGCTCTGGCAACCCAGACAGCTTCCTCTAAGAAGCTCATAAAGCTCAAGGGGACATTGCAGGAGCTATTGATAATCGAGAATACTTATTTCAGGAAACTCATGCTGAAAATATTGGGTTTTTGTTTGAACTTTCAGACATTACTTGACCTTGATAATGACATATAATCTTTTCCGTATTCTCCTTCTTCAATGAGAGCGGCCTTAGGCAGATGAGTAGAGGACTTGAGGACAGTCCAGGGCCGGCTGCAGCACTGGGGAGTGTGGCTGCTTCAGAGGGAGTCAGTAAAGTCCACACCCGCTGCTTCATGGCTAGAGTTTCAAACTGGTGTATGCAAAGCTTGTCTTTTGATATCAGGATAAGTTTCCATGGATTTAAATTGTGTTATAATCAGATTTAAGCTCAGGAAGTGTTTTTCTTTTTTCTCTGCTGACAGTGCAGCTATCCTAACACTGGTCTTGTCAACATAAACAACCATGATCAATTTTCTCAGTTGCTTCTGAATCTTTTCTTTTAGATTACCTTTCTAGGTGGAAGGAAGAAGTTGTAAGCAGGCAGGTATCAGTTTAATTTCTTTATGGTCTGTGTATGGATGGTGCTTATTATTTGAGCATGATTGGCTGCTTTGCTACAATGGAAGTAATAACATCTACCTCTTATGGGTGCTATGAAAATTAAGTGCTGTAACATGTAGGAAATATTTAACACAGAACATGTAATAAAGCAGCAGCTCATTAATAGTGTCCTTTCTTCTCCTTTTCTCTTATATGGCATGTAGAAGATTGCCCATGGTCAGGCTCGGGACATTGCTCCAGCAGGACTTCGCTTCCCCCCAAGTTGCATGGCCACATTAGAAGGGGACACTTCCTTACCCTCCCTTTGAAATGACTGTACTATGGCTGTAGCCCTCATGTGATCAAACTTTCTGCCTGATTAGGGACAGAAACAAGGAAGACAGCTCTGGAGGTTGAATCCTTTCTGCAAAGGTGATAAACTGTTTTTTTTTTTAATTTTTAATTTGTTTTTGTATAAATGTACTACTGTCTGCGTGTAGGTTTGTGCACCCATGTCGTGCAATGCCACGGAGGTCAGAAGAGGGTGTCGGATTCCCCTGGAACTGAAGTCAAAGATGGTTCTCAGCCTAGATGTAGGTGCTGGGGATCGAAACCAGGTCCTCTGCAAGAGCAGTCCGCACTCTTAGCCTCTAGGCCATCTCTCTAGCCTCGATAAACTGTTTTTTAAAGATCTCTTTGGACTCGTGAGATGGTTCAGTTGGGAAAGGTGTTGCTGGCTAAGGCTGAAGAACTGAGTTTGATGCCTGGAACCCACATAAAAGTGAAAGGACAATTTCAACAAGCTATCCTCTGACCTCTACCTGTAGGCCATGCATGTGGACCCACACCTAGATATCAGATAAATACAGCTAAAACTACATAAATGAAAGACACCTATAATTTGTATTCAAATAAAATAAAATGCTCTGTCTGTGTTGTTGCCCCCATTGAGTGCAGTATAGTGACTTACACAGATGCAAGCAGTGATGGCTGTTGCTTTCCTTTCAGCATATGGGTATGTACATGTGCGTGTGCGTGTGCGTGTGTGTGTGTGTGTGTGTGTGTGTGTGTGAAGGCCAGAGGTCTACACTGAGTTTCTGCAACTGCTCTCTACCTTAGTTTTTGAAACAGAGTCTTTCACCAAACTTGGACCTTGTCAGCTTGGCGACATTGGCAGGCCAGCAAGCCCGGGGGTTCTTCTGACACTGACTCCTCAGTGCCAGGGTTACGGGCATGCACCACTACAGTGCCTGGCTTTTTACAGGGTTCTGGAATGTAACTCAGGTCTTCATGCTTGAAGAATAAGCAATTTACTGACTAAGCCATCTCCCTAGTCCCAGCACTGCTTGGCCTTCGCAGAAGTGAGGTTTGGCAAACAGACACTGATCAGACACTGGACATAAGCTGGCCATGTCCACTTACACATGTGTTCCTTCTGAGTTAATCACAGTCAGAAAAAAAGGAATTTGAAGGAAAATGATCAGGTTAGCTTTTCAATTTTGTAGTATTTCACAAGTTTTTTTTTTGTGTATCTTGCTTTGCTATATCAACAATATTAGTAGTTGATTTAGGATAGACTTTCTTAATTTTTCTTATTTTTGATTTTCTTAATTTGATTATGCACCTTCCAGAAGAAATGAACGTGAAAAAAGGGAACTAAAATTTAGTGATGTGGGCTGGTGTTTGCCACCAAGCCAGATTAAGACACACGATCTTCTCCTTTGGATTCCTGGGTGTCCATCTTCTTTCTTTTATCAAGATTGCCTACTTTGATGATTTTATCTTGAGATCCTTAGCTTGTTTACATCAACAAAGACTTTGTTCTGAAATAAGGTTATAGCCATAGGTATTGGCATTAGGATATAGACATGTCTTTTTAGGGGGCACTATTGAATCCACTGCAAGGAGGAATTAGGTTCAGGGTTCCTAATTTTCCATGGTCGGAGAGTATCAGAGGTAGAACTCAGGCCCAGATTACCTTGCATGAAAGCCCGTGCTCTTCTTACCCAGAACCCAACCCCACTGCCCAACCTGTGCTACACATGTAGGAGAACCACCTTTAAAAATGTAGAGTCTTCACCAAGGGATGACTGTCTTGACTTAATCATCTTACGATCTTGTAAAAGATTTATACTTTTGTGGAACAAATTGAGCTCTGACTTAAATGTTGTAATTAATGTGCTTGGATGCTTATTCTGCTAGCTCTGTCACATATGGAGAAAGGAGACATGAGCTGAAAAGTCTGTAACAAAGCTTTGTGTACTGAGTCTAGATAGAGTGGAAGATTGTTTTTATTTTAAGTTTGGAGAGGAGGTAATAGTGTACTTAACAGCTAGCCTGGAATCACTTATCTCATGTTTTTGGATATTCATCCAGACCAGCTCATCCTCAGGAGATCTGCAACTCAAAGTGGCCAGTCCTTGTTACCATTCTCCTTTCCAGAGAAGGTACTTTGTCAACAATGTCCATAGGCCCGCCACCATCTGGTGTACACACTGAGAAAGCCACTGCCTCTGCATATCTAAGTGAGGAGAGTTACTTTGCTCACTTTCCATTGGTAATATGTGTATTTAAATAGCCCCTTCCACTGAGCTCATATTTGAACATTTGTAGAGAGTTTTACATTTTATAGTCATGCTGCAAAGCCTTTAACACATTTTCAGCGAATATGTTAAAATAGCCAGGAATTTTATTCCTGTATTAATTACTCTACTTAAGATAAATTAATAGACAGATGGGAATTGCCTAAATGTCTATATAATGTGTATATAATGAAATAGCTGTGTTCTTAGATATGAAATTTCTAATTCATACTACTAAGTCATACTACTAAATTCATACTATTAAATGAAATTTCTTATATATTTTTAAAATTTTATTTATTTTTGTATGTGTATGAATGTACTATCTGCATTTATGTTTGTGCACCCATGTTGTGCAATGCCGCGGAGGTCAGAAGAGGGTCTTGGATTCCCCTGGAACTGGAGTTCTCCTGGAATTGGAGTTACAGACGGTTCTTAGCCGCCATGTGGGTGCTGGGGATCGAACCCAGGACCTCTGCAAGACCAGTCGGTGCTCTTAACTGCTAGGCTATCTCTCCAGCCCTTAAATGAAATTTCTAATTCATACTACTAAATCCAAGCAACATAGATGCGATATGCAAAGAAATCAGTGCATTTGTACTTCTGTATTTTGGTAGGAAAACAAATTGAATTCAGTCAGAAAACCGGTTATTGGTTCAGTTCAAGAATACCATTTCCTTTAAAATAATTGCTTCATTTAATTCACCCATAGTTTCAACCTACAGCTGTTTTTACATGAAGCTTTACTTTAATAAAACTTCAAATCTGGTGAGGATTTCGATTTCCATATATAGACATTTCAAATCAATTCTATTGAGGGTAATTAAAAAAAAAGAAAACAGGGGTTGGGGAAAAGAAAACAAAACCCAAGAGGGTCATAGAGCAGGAGGGGAGAGTTGTGCAGAAGTTAGAGGGTTGACCAGGGATAGATGCTGCAGAGCAGTGTCAAGGAGAGGTGGAATGAGTGTATTCTCTGCAACTGTGCAGACTTGGGATTCAGCCTGAGTTTCAGCAGAGCTTAGGAATTCTACAATGAGACAAAAATGTCTTCATGTTATGATTTTGTGTATCTGTGTTTGCATGGTTGTGAAGGTAGAGGTCACGTTTGAATGGTGTTCCTTAGAAGCTCTTGGTCTTGATCTTTGAAACAAGGTCTCTCACTAGGACCTGTGGCAGGCAAACTAGTCTAGGCTGGCTGATAGGTAAACCCTAGAGAGATCCACCCACCTATCTTCATCTCTCCAGAGCTGGGATTCCAAGCATCACCACCATGCACAGCATTTTCATGTGGGTGCTGAGGATCATGTTCATATAGAAAGTACTTTACAAGCTGAACTCTCCAGCCTCTGTGTTAAGATTTTTCAAAGAAAACAAATATCTTGTTGAAACTGTGGCAAAGAAAGATCCTGAAAAGGTTCTAACAAGGATGAAAGATAAAATTATTATTCCCTTATTACAAAGTTAGGACTAGTTCAGTGGGTTCAGGTTAAGAATACCATTTCCTTTAAAATAATTGCTTTGTTGAATCCCCAGAACCCATGTAAACTGGGGCAGGGAGCCTGCAATTGGAAAGCAGAGCAGGCAGAGGGGCAGAGGGGTTGGGAGGTGGGGGGGCAATGTTCCAGAGCAAGATGGCTACCATGCTGGAGAGTTCCTAGTTCAGGCTGGAGATCCTACATCAGTGAATAAACTGAAGAGTAAGAGAGAAAGACATCCAACAGCAACATTTGTCCTCTACACACATGCACACAGATATGTATGCGCACTTACATATGTGTGTGTGCCCACCAGATGTTAACACACACATACATACACATACACAAATATACACTCACCATACATAAAGAAGAAAGGAATGAGTTATGATTTTTAAATAAAAACTGCACATAAGCTTCATTACTTAGTGAAAAGGGAAGAGGAGAGAGTCAAATACAGAGAAGAGTGGGAAGAAGCCACATTTAAGGTTCAGTTCATGGCTCTGGACAGTGAATAATGATTACCCTGTGTCCTGCTCAGTTGACATGTAAATGCAAGCACATACATCCTCATTCTTGAAAGAGTAATCTGGCTTCATATAAGACATATGACTTGACTGAATTTCAATTTAAAAATAATTCCAGGAAAGTATGAAAATTAAAGTAATATCCAACCATGGTATAATGTTTGCTGTTGTTGTTTTTTTAATACAAATGGGCACAAACAGAATATCTTCTTAAATAATTTTTGCTTTTAATTTTCCCTACATAAGATAATCACATTTTATACCAATCTGTATTAGTCAGGGTTCTCTAAAGAAACAGAATCAATAGAACAAATATATCTATATCTATCTATATCTATATCTATCTATATACATATACACACAGATTTATTGATTTGCTTATGGGATAGAGTCTGAGTGGTCCAACAATAGCTGTGCCACATGGGAGAGGCTGAGGATCCAGGCAGTTGCTCAGTCCATGAGGCTGGATGTCTCAGTAGTCCCAATCCAGTGCTGAAGGCCTGATGGATTCTGGGAGATCTGTGAGTCTTCAGTCTACGAAGGGATCCAAAGAATTGATCACACCAATGAGAGACAAGGCAAGGAGTAAACAGGGACGAGCCCCCTTCCGCCATGGCCTTTATACCGGCTGCCATCAGAAGGTAACGCCCACATTTAGGGTGTTCATCCAGCTTGAGATAATCCAATCTGAAGATCTCTTTCTCATATTTGTTCATCCCAAATCCAGGTAAATTGACACCCAGGATTAACAGGCTTAAATCACAAGTCCACCCCTTGTCAACTTGACACCCAATAGCCTCTCCTTATGTTATACTTAAATGTCAAATGCAAACAATGTCGAGGTCATAGGTCATAGTTCCACCTAACATGATATAAATGTCCCACATGCAATCTTAGAGTAGGTGGTAATGTCCTTGAGGAATGCTGAGTCCTTCAGTATCTAATAACCTAAATATGACAACACTTAACACTTATCTCTGTTGCACATTCAAAAGGGAACAACACAAGTATCTGCTTAATATATGTATATATATGAACAAGCACATTCTTAACCAAATAGGACAAAAGTTAATATCTTTTATAATCCACGTTTCTGCAACTGGTCCCGTGACCTCAGCTGATATTTATGACTACCTTCTTCGACCCATTCTGCATTTCCTCCACCATCAGCAAGCACCTCTGCAGGTCTTGGCTCTTTCCCTGGAGGAGTGACCCATACCTTCATCCCTGAAGGGTCTGGGCCATTTATTGTCCTGTCTGGTTTGGGTTGTTGGAGTTTCCTATTGACCTTAATCACAGGACATGGTAGCACCAGAAGGCTCCCTACAGCATCTCCTGCCTTCCAGACATAATCTTCCTTGCCCCCATTGTGGAGAAAAAGTCCAATTTCCCCATGGTAGTCTGGATCAATCACTCCTCCTACTACTGTTATTCCTTCCTTAGCCTGTTGGCTTAAAGGCAGTAGAAGCCCGAAGTGGCCAGGGGGAAGTCTTAGCTTCCAGTTCAATAGAACGTTTGCTGTATCTCCTGGCAAAAGCACTCCCCCCATTGGAGCCAAAACGTCTAGACCAGCAGAACGCAAGGTCGTGGGTACAGGAAGCAAAAATTTTCCTACTGGGTCACTAGGGGTGATAGTGAGTGGAATCATTCCCACTTCCACCCCTTGGTTCCTGGACCCATGAATTCTGGCTATAGGAGAAACAGTACCATATAGTGGACGCTGATTCAAAGCATATACTGCTTGCTGGAGAACCTTGCCCCAGCCCTCCAGGGTATTGCTACCTAATTGGCGCTGTAACTGTGTCTTCAAGAGGCCATTCCATCGTTCTATCAAGCCAGCTGCTTCTGGGTGGTGGGGAACATGGTAAGACCAGTGGATACCATGACCATGGGCCCACAGTCGCACTTCTTTGGCTGTGAAGTGAGTTCCTTGATCAGAAGCAATGCTGTGAGGAATACCATGACGGTGGATAAGGCATTCCGTAAGTCCCTGGATGGTAGTTTTGGCAGAAGCATTACGTGCAGGAAAGGCAAATCCATAACCAGAATAAGTATCTATTCCTGTAAGAACAAAACGCTGTCCCCTCCATGATGGAAGTGGTCCAATGTAGTCAACCTGCCACCAGGTTGCTGGCTGGTCACCCCGGGGAATAGCACCATATCGGGGGCTCAATGTTGGTCTCTGCTGTTGGCAAATCTGGCACTCGGCAGCAGCTGTAGCCAGATCAGCCTTAGTGAGTGGGAGTCCATGCTGTTGAGCCCATGCATAACCTCCATCTCTGCCACCATGACCACTTTGTTCATGGGCCCATTGAGCAACAACAGGGATAGCTGGAGAAAGAGGCTGACTATCCACAGAACGAGTCATCCGATCTACTTGATTATTAAACTCATCCTCTGCTGAGATCACCTTTTGATGAGCATTTACATGAGACACAAGTATCTTCACATCCTTTGACCATTCAGAGAGCTCTATCCACATACTTCTTCCCCAAATGTCTTTCTCACCAATTTTCCAGTCATGCTCCTTCCAAGTCCCTGACCATCCAGCCAAACCATTGGCTACAACTCATGAATCAGTATATAATCGAACCTCTGGCCATTTCTCCTTCCAGGCAAAAGGCACAACTGAAGTTCTGCCCACTGTGAAGACTTTCCTTCACCAGTGTCCTTTAGGGTTGTTTCAAAAATTGGCTGTAATGCTGCAGCTCTCCACCTCTGGGTGGTGCCTGCATAGCATGCAGAACCATCAGTAAACCAGGCCCTAGTCTTCTCTTCCTCACTCAACTGATCATAGGGCAAACCCCATGAAGCCATAGGTGCATGCTTGAGATGGGTGCACTTACCATATGCAGGCAGTACACTCACACACACAAAAACAAAATATTAAAAAATATGACAATAAGACAATCATTTAAAAAAGTCAAAGATATAACCCAGTATTATACTTGGAAGAAGGTACTATTTGTAGCAGTTACTAAATTATTCATTTATATTTAATTATTACTGTGTGCATGTCACATGAGTATAGTACCCAGAGAGGCTAGAAGGCAGCATCAGGTCCCTTAAAGCTGGAGTTATAGGCAGTTAGAAACGGCCCGACACAGGTGCTGGGAACCAAACTCAGGTCCTCTGCAAGAGCGGCCAGTACTCTTAACTGCTGAGTCATCTCTCCAGCCCTGAGCATTTTCTGTTCTTTTATTTAATTTTTTATTAATTTTATTTATTTCTGTATGTGTATGAATGTACTGTCTGCATGAAAGTTTGTGCACCCGTGTTGTGCAATGCCGCAGAGGTCAGAAGAGGGTGTCGGATTCCCCTGGAACTGGAGTTCTCCTGGAATTGGAGTTTCAGACAGTTCTCGGCCGCCATGTGGGTGCTGGGGATCGAATCCGGGTCCTCTGTAAGAGTGGTCGGCGCTCTTAACCGCTAGGCCATCTCTCCAGCCCCGCATTTTCCGTTCTTATAGAGGACTAGATTCAGTCCCCAACATTTACATGGTAGCTCACAAACATCTGTAACTCTTAGTTCCAAGAGATGTGATGCCCTCTTCTGCCCTCCGCAGGGACCAGGCATGCTCGCCGTGCACATGTAGATAGACCCGCAGGCGAACACTCATACACGTAAAAAAGTAAATACTTTAAAAAATGTTTACCTTTATTAGACAAAAATGCAGTAGGAAGAAACATTGATAATTGTATCAAAAAACCTTTTTTTTTCCACTTCATCCATTGAGCCATCTCTTCTATCATCGTGTGTTGAGCTATGGGTGAGAATTACTGACATCACAAATACTATAACTTAGAAAACAAACCTGCAAGTTTGGCCTTTCATAGGTTTGCTGTATTGGAGTCTCAACAGCCTCCATGGTCAGTGGACTATGGTATTTGCACATGGTATATTTGGTTTGGAATTGTTTCAATTTTCCAAAGACGCAGTGGATTTGTGAAAACAGATCATTAATGATAACCCCAGACCACGTATGTCTGAAATATTGGGTGGACGCTGTAGTTAGGATATTTTTTTTTCCGGAGGATTGTCTGTTCCTAAAGGCATGGCTGTCTCGTTGCCCCAGTGAATGCTTTTCAAGATTAGCTTCCCATTGTTTAAATGTTTTTATAGCATTGTTGTCATAAAGCATCTTCATACTTTGCAGCTGAGATCTTGCCTCCTAGAATTAAAACAAAAAAACCTCAGGGGCTAATCATAACAATTAGCTAATGTGTCAACAATTAGCACTTTCCATCAACCTGCTCTGAAAGGAGACTCTTCTTATCCAACCCGGAGACAAAAATGCAATGATGTAGCTAAGAAAAGCACTGAATTGGCTCTGTAGTCCCTTACTTTAGCCAACTAAATCCCCAGGGCATTGTTTACATGATTATTCTGCCACTATGATGTTATTGCATAGGCGGCAAGTGGGGGTGGGGTGGGGGGGCGTCCTATGCTCAAAATAAGTCCAGTTCTTTTTTTCCCCCCAAAAGACAAAACAAAGCCCTGAAAGAAAAGAAAAAAAAAAACCCTTCTTTTTGCTGCTTTTGGAAGAGTAGAACAAAAATGGCTCTGAAAAGTCAGCCTGTTATAGGACTTGAATGTTTAACTGGTAAATATTAAAAAAAAGTATATTTAATATTTCACCATTTGGAAATTTTTCAATGCATTTCAGGTCCAGCACAACTCAATCAATGTGAGATTTCAGAGGTCTCTTGTGGGGATTTCTTTACAATGGATACATTATATTCGGTGGCTATCTACACCACTCCTTGGTCGAAATATGTTTTAACATCTTTTATATAATCCTGGTAATATAAGAACATTTATACTGTGCCTTTCATAAAGAACCACACAGTACTTTACAAAGGCCCATATATCTATGTAAATACCATGGGCTTGTCTTTAAAACAGCCTAGAACAACTTGTAAATCCCTGGTAGCAGCTCAGAATTTTGAGGGTAGAATTTTTTTTTTTTTTTTCTTTTGTACAACTCGAACAGCCTTTCAGGCAGCTGAGTCCTTGCAGGCTGCTGTCAGAGTACAGAGGGCAGGAGGCTGGTTCTGGAGAGGTGGGTTGGCCACACAGGTGGGCTGGCCAAGGTCCCTGTAGGATGGATTAAAGATCAGCATCCTGAATGGCAGCTGGGAATGTTGCCCTGGAAAGGTGGAGGGGAAGGAGGAACTGGTTGTCCTGGGTCAGAGACACTTGGCAGGGTGTTTGGGGAGCCCGTGCCTGCACTAGAGGTGATGGGGGAGCACGTTAGGACCATGTGTGGTCAGAGACAAAGGTAGGCTCTGAGTTTCCGAAAGCAGAAGCTGATGAATCAGCTGTGGGAGTGCTTCCCAGAGGACCCAAGGAGGGAGTGGGCTCTCCAGCTGGAGAAAGGTTACAACAATGGTTGTTTTTCTCTGGCACTTTAGGAAGCTGGATGCTGTCAAGATGTCAGGCATATGTGCTAGACAAGATCCGAAGCAGATCTGTTTAATTTATTTACATTTTCTTTGTAATCTATATGGAACAGTTCTCACCTCACCGAACTAATGCTCGTCTCCCTGTAGTGTGGTCCTTAGGCTGGCTGCACCATTATCTCCAAGGAGTATGTTGGAAATGCAGATTCTTGGGCTCCGCCATCTGCCAGGATTTTAATAAGAGCCTCGATTAATTTTAATGCCCGTTACAGTTTGTGGACTACTCCTTTAAAGGATGGTGTTGAGCAGTTTTGTTCGTTTCTTTTTCAAGTCATGTGATCGGTGGAAATTGGTTGAGGATGTGACCCAGAGAAGGTGGCATCCTGAGGATGTGTCCCAGAGAAGGTGGTGTCCTGTTCTTGGTGAGCTCCCATTTCAGTGAGGGAAAGAGACACGTGAGGTACACGTGAGGAGCTGGATTTACTGTGGTTTGACTGCAGAGAAGAGGTGTCTTTCTGCCTGCTGAGCTGCTGCAGGCTTAATGGAGGTTAAAGTCAAGTGTTTACAGAGGAGCACGGATGGACACGGAGAGGAGAATTCAGCCAGGGAAACACAAAGAACTCATCAGAGGAGAAGTAGGAAGGCAGCTTCAAATTCCTCCCCTTCCTACTCCTCTTTATTTCTGTCACACTTACGCAGTGATAGATGCAGACGTGATTGCGCTATAGGAGGGTAAGGGGGTTAGGCATCATCTTGAAGGCTCTATCAAGGATTTGGGTTTTCACTCATAGAGCCTGTAGTAATCAATCTTTTTCTTTAAACTGGCTTCTGTGCAGCAGATGGATCTGTGCAGATGGCTTGTGGGTTCATATAGGATCCAGTTTTTGGACTGTGGGGGGAAGGGAAATCAAGAGAAGTAGAATTCACAACATCTTGGTATTTGATACACATTTGGTGTACATATTTGGATACACATGTTGGTATTTGATAAGGGGTAAGGAGAAGGGGGATGTGTGAGTTACTTTTCTCATTGCTCTGACAAAATTCCTGATAAAAGCAACCTAAGGGACGAAGGGTTTATTCTGGCTCACAAGTTGAGATTACAGCCTGCCATGGCAGGGAATTAATTCATGATTGTAAGAGCACTGAAGTCACATTGGTTCTGGTCAGGAAGCAGAGAGGAGCATATGCAGCTGCTCAGCTCGCTTTCTCCTTTTTCACCTTTTATCCACACTGGGACACCAGCCCATGGGATGGAATCACTCACATCTGGTGTGGGTCTCCCTTCTTTAGTTAAGCCTCTTTGGAAGCTCTTTCACGGATATGTCCAGAGGTGTGTCTCCTAGGTGACTCCAAATCCAGTTGGTTGACAATGAACATTCATCATCACAGGGCATAGAGTGGGCAGATGAGCAGATGCTTGTAACATTTATGAGAACTAATAATATTGGAAGAGGACTTTCATGGTGGGGCATGCTGAATTTGATACTGTGGAGAAGATGTATAAGAAGAAATTAGCCAGGCATGGTGGTGCATGCCTTTAATCCCAGCACCCAGGAGGCAGGGACAGGTGGATCTCTCTGAGTTCAAGGCCAGCCTGGTCCACAGAGTGAGTTCTAGGCCACCTAGGGATACAGGGAAACCCTATCTCAAAAAGACACAAAAAAGAAAGAAAAGAAAAAAAAAGAAATTGATTTGGAGCTCAGAGGAGATGCTAAAATGTAGGGCGGGGTAGAGAATTTGTAAGGCTTTAGTGGAGTGTTTTAGGAGTAGAGAGCTTACAAAAAGCTAAGGGAATCAGAGCTTCTTAGCATAGAAATCCCTTTTGGGACTAGAATTTGGGTTGATCTAAGTGAAAATTATTCCAGAAACATGTTGTGGGGTGCCGGATGGGGCAAGGTTGCTGAAATCTACCTGTTACTATCCATAAAGAATACAGAGCTGCTCTGTGTTTCTTAAGCTTCATGTGCATGTAGAGGACTCAGTGAGGAATTCCTTCATGGTGTCCTCTGTTCTTGCATGTTCTCTGCGTTTCAATGTTGATACAATGTATTTATCTGTTTCAGAGAAGCCTCCAAAGATGTTCTTTTCTACCCTTCTCTCACCTGACCAAAAACGGATCCACGCTCCTTCCGGGGTGCTTAAGAGGTTTCTTTCGAGTTTATTTTCCTGAGGGGAGGATGTGTTAGAGAGGGAACTCAGGGTCTTGTGTGCACTATGCAAATGCTTGCCTCTGAAATGCATTCCTAGCCCCCTGATTTTAGATGGAACACTTGTTTTCTGTTGTTTGAGACAGAGTCGCCGTACAGCTTCAGCTGGCCTGGAACATGATTTGTAGAGCAGGATTGCCTTGATCGCACAGATCTGTCTGTCTCTGCCTCCTGGGTTGGGTTTAAACACATGCACTATCAAGCCTGGTCTATATGCAGCACTCTTTTTTTTTTTAAAAATAAAATGTTTAACTGGTAAATATTAAAAAAAAGTATATTTAATATTTCACCATTTGGAAATTTTTCAATGCATTTCAGGTCCAGCACAACTCAATCAATGTGAGATTTCAGAGGTCTCTTGTGGGGATTTCTTTACAATGGATACATTATATTCGGTGGCTATCTACACCACTCCTTGGTCGAAATATGTTTTAACATCTTTTATATAATCCTGGTAATATAAGAACATTTATACTGTGCCTTTCATAAAGAACCACACAGTACTTTACAAAGGCCCATATATCTATGTAAATACCATGGGCTTGTCTTTAAAACAGCCTAGAACAACTTGTAAATCCCTGGTAGCAGCTCAGAATTTTGAGGGTAGAATTTTTTTTTTTTTTTTTCTTTTGTACAACTCGAACAGCCTTTCAGGCAGCTGAGTCCTTGCAGGCTGCTGTCAGAGTACAGAGGGCAGGAGGCTGGTTCTGGAGAGGTGGGTTGGCCACACAGGTGGGCTGGCCAAGGTCCCTGTAGGATGGATTAAAGATCAGC
Organism: Rhizomys pruinosus; assembly: GCA_009823505.1. Lineage (NCBI taxonomy): Eukaryota > Metazoa > Chordata > Mammalia > Rodentia > Spalacidae > Rhizomys > Rhizomys pruinosus. The sequence continues at coordinate 148,963 of VZQC01013287.1, read as the reverse complement.
ATCCTGAATGGCAGCTGGGAATGTTGCCCTGGAAAGGTGGAGGGGAAGGAGGAACTGGTTGTCCTGGGTCAGAGACACTTGGCAGGGTGTTTGGGGAGCCCGTGCCTGCACTAGAGGTGATGGGGGAGCACGTTAGGACCATGTGTGGTCAGAGACAAAGGTAGGCTCTGAGTTTCCGAAAGCAGAAGCTGATGAATCAGCTGTGGGAGTGCTTCCCAGAGGACCCAAGGAGGGAGTGGGCTCTCCAGCTGGAGAAAGGTTACAACAATGGTTGTTTTTCTCTGGCACTTTAGGAAGCTGGATGCTGTCAAGATGTCAGGCATATGTGCTAGACAAGATCCGAAGCAGATCTGTTTAATTTATTTACATTTTCTTTGTAATCTATATGGAACAGTTCTCACCTCACCGAACTAATGCTCGTCTCCCTGTAGTGTGGTCCTTAGGCTGGCTGCACCATTATCTCCAAGGAGTATGTTGGAAATGCAGATTCTTGGGCTCCGCCATCTGCCAGGATTTTAATAAGAGCCTCGATTAATTTTAATGCCCGTTACAGTTTGTGGACTACTCCTTTAAAGGATGGTGTTGAGCAGTTTTGTTCGTTTCTTTTTCAAGTCATGTGATCGGTGGAAATTGGTTGAGGATGTGACCCAGAGAAGGTGGCATCCTGAGGATGTGTCCCAGAGAAGGTGGTGTCCTGTTCTTGGTGAGCTCCCATTTCAGTGAGGGAAAGAGACACGTGAGGTACACGTGAGGAGCTGGATTTACTGTGGTTTGACTGCAGAGAAGAGGTGTCTTTCTGCCTGCTGAGCTGCTGCAGGCTTAATGGAGGTTAAAGTCAAGTGTTTACAGAGGAGCACGGATGGACACGGAGAGGAGAATTCAGCCAGGGAAACACAAAGAACTCATCAGAGGAGAAGTAGGAAGGCAGCTTCAAATTCCTCCCCTTCCTACTCCTCTTTATTTCTGTCACACTTACGCAGTGATAGATGCAGACGTGATTGCGCTATAGGAGGGTAAGGGGGTTAGGCATCATCTTGAAGGCTCTATCAAGGATTTGGGTTTTCACTCATAGAGCCTGTAGTAATCAATCTTTTTCTTTAAACTGGCTTCTGTGCAGCAGATGGATCTGTGCAGATGGCTTGTGGGTTCATATAGGATCCAGTTTTTGGACTGTGGGGGGAAGGGAAATCAAGAGAAGTAGAATTCACAACATCTTGGTATTTGATACACATTTGGTGTACATATTTGGATACACATGTTGGTATTTGATAAGGGGTAAGGAGAAGGGGGATGTGTGAGTTACTTTTCTCATTGCTCTGACAAAATTCCTGATAAAAGCAACCTAAGGGACGAAGGGTTTATTCTGGCTCACAAGTTGAGATTACAGCCTGCCATGGCAGGGAATTAATTCATGATTGTAAGAGCACTGAAGTCACATTGGTTCTGGTCAGGAAGCAGAGAGGAGCATATGCAGCTGCTCAGCTCGCTTTCTCCTTTTTCACCTTTTATCCACACTGGGACACCAGCCCATGGGATGGAATCACTCACATCTGGTGTGGGTCTCCCTTCTTTAGTTAAGCCTCTTTGGAAGCTCTTTCACGGATATGTCCAGAGGTGTGTCTCCTAGGTGACTCCAAATCCAGTTGGTTGACAATGAACATTCATCATCACAGGGCATAGAGTGGGCAGATGAGCAGATGCTTGTAACATTTATGAGAACTAATAATATTGGAAGAGGACTTTCATGGTGGGGCATGCTGAATTTGATACTGTGGAGAAGATGTATAAGAAGAAATTAGCCAGGCATGGTGGTGCATGCCTTTAATCCCAGCACCCAGGAGGCAGGGACAGGTGGATCTCTCTGAGTTCAAGGCCAGCCTGGTCCACAGAGTGAGTTCTAGGCCACCTAGGGATACAGGGAAACCCTATCTCAAAAAGACACAAAAAAGAAAGAAAAGAAAAAAAAAGAAATTGATTTGGAGCTCAGAGGAGATGCTAAAATGTAGGGCGGGGTAGAGAATTTGTAAGGCTTTAGTGGAGTGTTTTAGGAGTAGAGAGCTTACAAAAAGCTAAGGGAATCAGAGCTTCTTAGCATAGAAATCCCTTTTGGGACTAGAATTTGGGTTGATCTAAGTGAAAATTATTCCAGAAACATGTTGTGGGGTGCCGGATGGGGCAAGGTTGCTGAAATCTACCTGTTACTATCCATAAAGAATACAGAGCTGCTCTGTGTTTCTTAAGCTTCATGTGCATGTAGAGGACTCAGTGAGGAATTCCTTCATGGTGTCCTCTGTTCTTGCATGTTCTCTGCGTTTCAATGTTGATACAATGTATTTATCTGTTTCAGAGAAGCCTCCAAAGATGTTCTTTTCTACCCTTCTCTCACCTGACCAAAAACGGATCCACGCTCCTTCCGGGGTGCTTAAGAGGTTTCTTTCGAGTTTATTTTCCTGAGGGGAGGATGTGTTAGAGAGGGAACTCAGGGTCTTGTGTGCACTATGCAAATGCTTGCCTCTGAAATGCATTCCTAGCCCCCTGATTTTAGATGGAACACTTGTTTTCTGTTGTTTGAGACAGAGTCGCCGTACAGCTTCAGCTGGCCTGGAACATGATTTGTAGAGCAGGATTGCCTTGATCGCACAGATCTGTCTGTCTCTGCCTCCTGGGTTGGGTTTAAACACATGCACTATCAAGCCTGGTCTATATGCAGCACTCTTTTTTTTTTTTTTTGGTCTTTTTTCTCCCTTTAGGCATGTGCCACCATGCCCAGTGTGACATGATTTAAAAAAATTTTTTTTGGCCAGGCGTGGTGGTGCACGTTTGTAATCCCAGCACTCGGGAGGCAGTGACAGGTGGATCTCTGTGAGTTCAAGGCCAGCCTGGTCTAGATAGTAAGTTCCAGGACAGCTGGGGCTACAGGGAGACTCTGTCTCCACCCTCCCGAAATTTATTATTTTTATTTTGTGTGTATAAGTGTATTACCTGGATGTATGTAAGTTCATCTGTGTTGTGCAATGCCTGCGGAGGTCAGAAGAGGGTGTTGGAGTCCCTGGAACTGAAGCTAGAGATGGTTGTTAGCCTCCACGTGGGTGCTGGGAACAGAACCTTGGTCCTCTGCAAGAGAAGCCAGTGCTCTTAACTGCTGAGCCATCTCTCCAGCCCCATGATGTCCCATGATATGATGTTTTAAGGGATTATTCAGTGAACTAATGTTGTCACAGTTTTGAGAGAATTTGGAGTTGTCACAAATCAGCTATACTTTGAGCCTCATCGGAAGACCAAAGAACACAGATCCTTTTCCCCAATATTGTTGTAAATATATTGTTATACATAATGTGTTGGTGTGTGCTTAATGCTGTAACAGAAATAGAATAGGGAGAAAGATGTCACGGACAGGGGAAAGTGCCCTGTTTCGTTGCTCTGATACTGAGCAATGCCCCAGACCCTTAGGGGATGTATTTTATACATGGGTAGAAGTAGGCCTTTCTCATGATTTCTTGGTTCTGGAGTGACCTTCGGATGTCATGATGTCACGATGACACCTAGGTGTCTAATAGCAGGGATGAAGCTGCATTCTCTTTCATCTGTCTGCCTTGGAAATAATTTTTTTTGGTCTTTTTGAGACTGTAGCCCCAGCTGGCCTTGAACTTACTCTGTAGACCAGGCTGGCCTTGAACTCACAGAGATCCACCTGCCTCTGCCTCCATAGTGCTGGGATTAAAGGCATGTGCCACCACACCTGGCAGAAATCTTTTTTATTTATCTAGAATTACGTATACAATTAGGATGAGATTGCCCTGATAATGGCAATGAACAGTTCTTAGAATGGATAAGAATCTTCAGGCCAGCGAGGCAGAATGCTTGTTTCTGGGTGAAATGATTAATTCTGATCCAGGATTCCTGTGTGTCTGAGTTCAGTGCTGGTCAGACTTTGTGAGGTTGCCAGATAGATGCAAATTAGGGAAGAGGCTGATGGTGGCTCTCACACACTATCTGCGGAGAGGCAGTATGGAGAGGGGCTAGCTCAGGGCCTCGCTCCCTTTGTCTGTCGCCCTTCTACCTACGGGAGTGTGGGCTGTGACTGTGTGCTTACTTGGTTCATGTCCCCACTGTCTGGCTTTTAGATAGGCAGCCGATGTCCTGCCATATGAAGCTTCTGCCTGAGGAATGAGCGAAGAACCAGCGAAGGACAATGCGATTCTACACTGGGGGCTGGAGAGACGGCTCAGCAGTTAAGAGCACTGGCTGCTCTTGTAAAGGACCTGGGTTCAATTCTCAGCACCCACATGGCAGCTAATAATCATCTGTAACTCCAGTTCCAGGGGGAATCTGACGCCCTCTTCTGACCTTTGCAGGCATTGCATGACATGGATGCACTTACATACATGGAAGCAATACACTCATATACATAAAATAAAAATAAAGAAAAATACTCCATTCCAGGACTAGACAAGAGGTTGGCTACGCTCTTCCTGTCATACCCAGCGGCCGTTATCTGACCACACGAGGGAGCAGATGAAGAGCACAGATTGTGGAGTCAGGCGTTCGGAGCTCACATCCCACCTCTTTCAGCTGTGCAGATGCGCCTGCCTTCTGCTCTTGCATTTCCTCTTCTGTAGAACAAGATGTTAAGAATAGCCCCTGGCTCATAGGAGGAGAATTAAATGTGACAATTTGTAGAGTACCTAAAACAGTGTCTGGTATATAGTAAGTATGTACTTGTTATAAAAGTAACTGGCCGGGGCTGGAGAGATGGCCTAGCGGTTAAGAGTGCTGACCGCTCTTACAGAGGACCTGGGTTCGATCCCCAGCACACACGCGGTGGCCGAGAACCTTCTGAAACTCCAATTCCAGGAGAACTCCAGTTCCAGGGGAATCCGACGCCCTCTTCTGATCTCCACGGCATTGCATGACACGGGGTGCACAAACTTGCATGCAGACAGTACATTGACACACATACAGAAATAAATAAATGCCAGGCGTCGTGGTGCACACCTTTAATCCTAGCACTTGGGTGGCAGAGGCATGCGGATCTCTGTGAGTTTGAGGCCAGCCTGGTCTACAGAGTGAGTTCCAGGACAGCCAGAACTACAGGGAGACCCTGTCTCAAAAAAGACCAAAAAAAAAAAAAAAAAAAAAGTAACTGGCCATGCTAGGCTATAAGAAAAACAGGAAGGGCAGTTTGTAGTTGGGCATCCAAATTCTCTGTCAAATAAAATCCAGAAGGAGTTTTGTTACTAACAGGAAGTAGGGGAAAGGGGAAATGGATACAGAGTAGTCAGAATATATGCATACATATATACATATATAATACATTTTATATATATATATATATATATATTCCCAAACAACACACTTTTGAGAGCAAAGGATGCTGCTATTAATATTCATACTGAAACATCAAGCACCCAGAATGGCTGTCCTGGGAAAGCAGGTATGTCTGCAATCAATATCCAGGGATAGTATTGTATAGGCTTTCTCAACTAGGCTCTCTCAAGCAGGGGATGTATGATTAACCTGCCTCACAGAATTTTCACTTAAAACTTATGTTCTGAGAAGTTGGCTTTCTTTTCTTCAAGATTTATTTACTTTGTGTATGTGTATGTGTGTTTGCCTGCATGAGTTTATGTGTACTATATGTGTTCAGAAGCCCAAGGAAGCCAGAAAGAGGCATCAGATCACCTGAAACTGGAGTTCCTGGCAGTTATGAGCTGCTAGGTAGGTGCTGGGAACCAAACCTGAGTCTTCTGCAAGAGCAGTAAGCACTCCCCCCCCCCGATGCAAAACAGTTTAATATGTTGTCAAATATACAGTTATTAGAATTATCTAAATATCACTTAAAATTGGTATATCACATTAGATAATTCTAGAAAATAAAAACACAAATCACACGGTGACAATAACCCTTGCAGTCCAACAATACCCCCCATCAATAGTACAAATTACAAACACTAAAAAGAGAAAACTAGTGATAAGATATTTAAATCAAAGTACACCAAATGCATTCATTCATCGAGTACAAGATGTTTAGCATTGCAGCCCATAGTTACTGGAAACAGCTTTAGGTACATTTCACATGTTTTTGTAAGTCTAAACAGTATAGCTCCCACAGTAAAGTGTTTGTGCACACCTTCTTGCTTACCTGCAGGGCATCGCACATCTAACTTCATAATTAAACTGATAACATTTTAAGTGGACAACAGGCCAAAGTTTAACCCCAATGACAAAGTTTTAAAATTAAAAACAATCTTGAGAAGCTCTACTGACTTAATGGTGTGAGTCCTTGTTCCTCTGTAAAGGGCTTTCAAAACAAACAGACTTAAAAACTGGATAGCAAAACAAAGATGGTGACCTTTCTAAAATTTTAACTCATAATTTAAGTTGTAATACAATGAGTCTGTAGTCAAGCAACTTTTTAATTTTTTTAAATTTATTTTTATTTTATGTGTATGAGTATATTTCTTGCATGTGTGTATATGCACCCATGTTGTGCAATGGCCACAGGGGTCAGAAGAGGGCATCAGATCCGCTGGAACTAGACTTCCCATTGTTAGCTGCCATGTGGGTGCTGCGATTCAGAAACCCATGTTTTCTCCAAGAACAGTCAGTGTTCTCAATCGCTGAGCCATCTCTCCAGCCCTAGAAGTGACTTCTTAATTTGAAGACTGAGGCCTAAAATATTTTGCACTAAGTTGTAATATGTGCAGTGAGCCGGCTGGTGAGCAGGTACAGGCTATCACAATAATGTTATTTAATACTATACAAAGGGGCAATCTAAACAAACATACTTTTCAGCAGGAAGGCAATTTCGAGGCTATTTCATGCTGTCCGTCTGCCCACCTTGAGCATCAAGCGGAGGTGAGCATTCTGCAGAACTGCAGATTCTAACCCTCGTGGTGTTGGCACCTGCCCCGTCTTCGCTGGATCCTAGCCCCAAAGCCAAGAAATACCTGTCTCTGAGAAAAAGATGAAAAACATGTTTGGCAGAATGCATGAGCTCTGCTTCTGCTCAAAACAGTCAACTTCCCCATGGAGAATATTGAGAACGACTGAGAAAGAGATAAAAAAAGCATGTTTGGCAGAATGCATGAGCTCTGGTGGGGTGGGGGGATGGGGGGGACACGGGTCTAGATTTGATAAAAAATATAAATAAATAAAATAAAAAAGAATGCATAAAGCTCTGGTGGGTGGGGGGGTAGGGAGGGGGAACGGATCTAGATCTGATTTGTAACATAATCTTGTATATATATATATATGTATATATATATATATATATATATATATAACAATAAAAAAGAAAATGAGATGGTGGAACTGAAAAAAAAATATCCGTCTCATCTAAACTCTATACTTTATCTTTACTCAAACTCTGTCTTTAGTCTCTTTAGTGCATGCCTCCATAGCTCTGTGTTTTAATGAAGTTCCTACTTCCTACTCCATCCAGAGAGGATGCTACAGATGGTTAGTCTTGACTGTTTGCAGTAAGCGCTCTTAACTTCTGAGCCCTTGTGCTACATTCCAGAAGTTGATTTTTGTTTTCAGAGATGAGTAGAGGGGAGAATGGAAGGGGTAACATTTTTTATTTATTTACTTATTTTTAAAATATTTTATTTATTGTTTTTAAATTTTATATGTATGAGTGTATTGCCTGCATGTAGGTATGTGTTCCTGTGTTGTACAGTGCCTGTGGAGGTTGGAAGAGGGTGGTGGATCCCCTGGAACTGGAGTTATAAATGGTTATTAGCCACCATGTGGGTGTTGGGAATCAAACCCAGGTCCTCTGTGACAGCAGTCCTCTGTGACAGCAGTCCCTGGGAATCAAACCCAGGGAATCAAACCCAAGGTCCTCTTAAGAGTTGAGCCATCTCTCCAGTCCCTATTTACTTATTTTTGATGTACGATCTCATATATATCTTTGACTGCCCTGAAACTCACTATTTGGCCGATGTTGACCTTGAACTTGTGATTCTCCTGTCTCTGCCTCCAGACTGCTGAGATTATAGGCATATGTCTTATTTATATTATACCCCAAATTAGTTGGCTTATTGGAAAATATATAGATTATCAAAGAAACCTTGGTTAAAAGTGGGAATGCAAATTAATATCAATAAGGCAATTCATCAGGGCCTGGGGGCTTCTGGATACACAGGGAAGACTCAGAAAGAGGGCCCCTGTTTTGTGATTTGCATTCAAAGAGCTACTTGGATTTCAGTCTTTAAAACCAAGCCTTTCAGGTGTGAGCATCTGTTTTACCCTTCCGTGATGCTAAGTGGGGTCTTCCCAGACTGCACAAGGGCTGTAGTCTGCCAAGTTATTTTGAAATGCTCTTAGATGGTAAAGAAAAATTAGCCTTGCTCTGGGACTTTGAGGGAGAGAAGCCTTCAGTAAGTAATAAATAACCTGTCCAGGTTGGAAAGGGAGGTGACCACCTACAGTGTGAATCACAGACTGAATCTGCAAGCCTCTGTGAGGAACGTAACCTGGCCTGCATTTTCTTTTTTTTTCTGAGAAAACTAATGCATCTTGGCAGATAAGGCAAAACAAGTGAGAAATGAATATGAACTTCAAGCCCCCCAACAGGACAGGAAAATGTACAATAAAAATCAGCATTGGGTTGAAAAGAGGAGAAATCACAGCCAACAGCAAGAAATACATCCTCTATCTTACATATCCCCTCCAAATAAGCCCATGCATTTCAGCAAATGGTAAATAATGCTTAAAATGGCAGAAGCTAGAGTTGAGAAAATAAGAACCAGGTGTCAGAAGAAAGAAAATCAAAAAGAGCATACATTTTCCGTCAACAGTCCCGTTCATAAATCCTAGCAATGCCACTGTCACGACCTGCAGCCCGCAGGGAAGAGACTGTTGTAAAAATGATAAATCAGAATCACTCCACACCAGGTCTTGATAAAACAAAGAAAGTTGATTCTGGGGTCTGATATATATATATATATATATATATATATATATATATATATGTATATATGTAACAGCGCTGATCAGTGGAGATCCACAATGTGAGGAAATGCAAAGTTCAAAACCTGATGGCTACTTAATATTCCACCAAAGCTGAGCATGGGTATATACACTAGAAATTGATGACTCAATGGCATCTGGCTACATTACATTATTGTTCCTAAGAAAAGATATATTATATATATATATATATTATATAACTATTATATATATATGATGTATATGTATGTATCAGGCCTGTTCATCACAATTTTATGTGTTCTCCAGATCTGGAAACAAAAGAGAATATACTGTCTATAGCACCTTCATAAAACAGAGTTATGGATTTTCTTGGGTTATATTGTTTCTTTCAAGAAGCAAAATCTGCAATTCCCTTTAAGAAAAATGTTCATGTGTAAAAATGGGCCATGACTGGCCCATTACTTAAGTCAGTGTTCTAATTACACTCTCCAAACTCTCCCAGATTCTGTCCATTTGTGTGCACTTGTGAGTATGTATGTGTGGGGGGCAAAGGGAGTGCTCTGACTGAGGTGCCGAGATACAGAGAACACTTTGAGGTTGATTCTGTGTTAGTCTTGTTTGCACTATGGCTTCATTTCCCTGAAGCATTGGCCCCGATTTTCCTGGGGATCTCAGCACCTGTTTATAAAGCAGCGAACTTTCCAGGAAGAAGGGGATGCTGTGTAGGAGGTTCTCAGGGGCTGAATCACAAGGCTGATTTGACAAGGTACTCAGCTCAGAGTCTTCTGGCCTCCATATGCCCATGATCCTGGGTCCATGAAGGTGTCAGGATAGTGGGCTCTGCCTTTCTGTTCTAGGTGGCTTTGCCTTTAAGCTACATATCGACAGCTCATAGCTCAGCATCAGCTCATAGCTCAGCATACTATCCTAATGTAGAGACTTTAGCCAGTGTTTTAGCTCTCAGTGCCCCCAAAGCACCTGTGTCTGGATGAAGAGTAGCAGTTCTCAAACTGTGACCCCCAGTCTAGCAGTATCAGCAACAGCCTTACTGGGGGGAAAATATTCTCAGTAAGGCTGTTGGTGATATTCTCAGGTTTCACCCCAGAAACTCTGACAATTGGGCAACATAGCAAGCTGCGTCTTTTTATTTTAAACATTTTTTTAAAAATTTATTTATTTTTGTATGTATATGAGTGTACTTTCTCCATGCAGGTTTGTGCACCCATGTCGTACAATGCCACGGAGGTCAGAAGAGGGTCTTGGATTCCCCTGGAACTGGAATTCTCCTGGAATTGGAGTTACAGACGGTTCTTAGCTGCCATGTGGGTGCTGGGGATCAAACCCTAGTCCTCTGCAAGAGCAGTCGGTGCTCTTAACCACTAGGCTATCTCTCCAGCCCCCGCAAGCTGTGTTTTAATGAGATTTTATTAATACAGATGTTTAATATCACAAGTCTAGGGAAAGTGGTCTGGCAGTTATCTGGGGCTTCTGTGTGACTTCCAAGCTAAGCCTGCAGTGTTCACTCTTGGATGATCACACCTGAGTTTAGATGTGATTGTTTCATTCTAAGATTTGAAAAACATCAGACTCAGGATTTCAGGGACTTGCTCAACCTCATGTAGTCAATTCCATCATCAAGTCTGATGTATGAACCCAGATCCTCTGGCCCAAGGCTACACAATGACTAGCGGTGGCTCCATAGTTGCTCTTGATTGAAATAGAAAGGGACCCAACTGGCTCTTCAGTGTCTTTAGAGTTAATTGTCTCCTTTGAAGAAACATATCAATAAATGTTTACATAATTATATGGGATTTAATTCCACGTGAATCAAAATTTGCAATATTTGTGGAAGGGTTTGGATCCCCTGCAAGCATTCATCAGCACTCTAGTGAAGGTCAAAGCGCAAGTCACAGATGTAGAACAGCAGAGGGAATTGTCTCAGGACTCAGGAGGCCGGGGATTTTTGTATTTGTTGGCCAGATAACTAAGCTGTTTAATGTCTCTGAAGTGGGTCTATTGCAGACAGTTATTCTCTAGACTTGGGATGAGGAATGCTTTTCAGAGAGAGAGAGAGAGAGAGAGAGAGAGAGAGAGAGAGAGAGAGAGAGAGAGAGAGAGAGAGAAAGAGAAAATGAAGGTGAATGAATATGAATGTGTGTGTCAGAAAGAGCAGAATCTCTGTAGGATGTAGGATTGTCACTTAAATGTATCTTTGGCAGACAAATTGATTGTATTCAGACACAGGGCCAACCCTCCCAGGATAAGTGTGGGACCACGTGTGATCAGGAGAAGGGGCTATGTCTGGTCAGGCCAGGCAGCAGCTGACCCCTGAGGGAGGCTGGCAATCTGTGGTCAGACCCAGAGTAGAACACCAAAGAAAGGATCTTGGGGGTTCTGAAGTGTTGATAGGTGACTCTGTGGTGTGGCAGCCTGCGGGAGGAGGGCACCAGCATGAGACAATGACACATCTTTTTCATGTAGGCAAGCCATGACTCCGACTTTGAAATCATTTTTTTTCTATCTACTTGAATTTTCAATAATATTTTTATTATGAAAAACATTCACTGTATATAAAGTACCCAAATAGCCAGTTCATGCATCTTATTTAATCTTTAGAATGATTCTGGTATTTGGGGGTTACAGGATGAATACTCCTTATTCTGTGTTTGAGACCAGAGATTTTGGCCTTAGAAATGCTTGCACATGCATGATTGCGGTATCTTGGGGATGGACCCCAAGTCTAAGCACAGAATTCATTTGTATCCATCTCTACCTTCTCTTTGTAGACTCTTAACAGTTTTGTGGATGAACCATTATTTCATGGTGTGGATTTTCTCCTCTACTGTGTTATAGTCTCAGTGTTCAAAGAGCTTTGAGTTTTGGAATGCTTTGGGTTTCCGTCTTTCAGATTAGTGTGGCACAGTCTGTATTACACTCATTTTGCAGAGGAGCAGCTAAGACCCCATACGGTTAATAATTCACCAAGACTATGGTCTGTGTGTGGCAAGGACAGGATTGGAAAGTTGGGCCGTCCAGAGTTGTCCTCTCTCTCTCTTTTTCTCCCTCTGCCCAGCTGCTCTGCTGTGGACTCCCAAGTGGCCACAGCTGTAGAGCTGGAACCAGGTGTTGCTGCAGCACTGTATGTGGCTCTTGTTTTCTGACGCTGTCCAGAATCTCATGTTTAGTTCTTCAAGTACTTGGGAGACTTCATAACCAGACCCGAAGACGACACTTCCAAACCTATGATCTGTCTACTGAATTTCTTGTCTTGTGACACTGACTAGGTCCTTTTCTGAGAATGTCCTGAGATGTACCTACATGTGAAAAATGCAAGTTCCAGGCCCCTGTGTTAGATCCAAAGAACCTGATTCTGGGAGCGAGGCCCAGAGTTTCCATTTCAAGATGTTCCCCAAGTGATTCCTATGGATACGAAAGTTGGAGAGGCACTGGTCTGCTTTGGCTCCCTTTCTAGGGAGCTCTTTCTTCTGTCCCCTTGGTAGGGGCGATCTTTTGGTTGTTCGTCAGAAGTCACCTGTTCTGTGAAAATTTCTTCTTGCAGAATTATAGTCTTCACGTTTGTTCTTCCCATCAGTATATTTCACCTGGATTAAAACCTCCATATTTGAATTGGACTTAAAATATGTGCCCTTGGGGCTGGAGAGATGGCCCAGCAGTTAAGAGCACCAAGTGCTCTTGCAGAGGACCCGGGTTCAATTCCCAGCACCCACATGGCGGCTATGAACCATCTTTAAGCTGGGCGTGGTGGTTCACACCTTTAATCCTAGCACTCTGGAGGCAGAGGCAGAGGCAGAGGCAGGAGGATCTCTGTGAGTTCAAGGCCAGCCTGGTCTACAGAATGAGTTCCAGGCCAGCTGGGGCTATAGGGAGACCCTGTCTTTAAAAAAAAATGAATAAATAAAAAAAATTAAAAAAAATATGCACCCTCCTCTCTACCCTAAGTTCTTTGAGCTCAAGGACTGTTTTCTATTGATTCTTATTCCTCTCCATTGGGTAGTACAGGGGCTGACACTGAGTAGTACGCACTGATAGTTGCAGGGAGGAAGGTAAAGATAAAGATACCTTGGCGGGTGGACAAGCACAAAGACAGGGATCTGTTTACTTGCTTTAGAGCATGCCTGTTGGCTCCATCCTCAGGGATAAGGCTAGCACTCACCTACTGTTATTTCAGATGGGAAAAACCTGCCAAACCATTTTTAGTTTTTAGGGATACATTTAATTCTGTAAGGAAGAGGGAAGTTTAACTGAATTTTAGTGTGAGGATCAGAAGTATTACTGTTCTGCTGTTGTTTGTGGCTGAAAGCCTTTTAAGAAAGGTCTCCTGGCTTTTAACCAAGACTGCACAGCTGTGTGGGGCCTGATAGCAGACTCTCTGACACCAGAGTCTCTGTTCTGGGAGCGTATTAGACCCATGGCTTCGCTTTTGTAGCAGTTCCATCTATGCGTCAACTGGAAAGGAGCCCCGGCAGCTCGCAGGATGCCTGGACTAGGGTAGTAACAACTGATGTTTTTGAAAAATTCACTTTTAATCTTTACTCAATCACTTCATTTTCTGTTACATTTGCCATATTATAAATTCCCCTGAAGCGGTTTGGGTGGGGGAAAAGAAAGCAGGGTTGGGGTTTCTTTAAAAAAAAAAGTGTTTTTTTTTTGTTTGTTTGTTTGTTTATTGGGAACCATTAACAGGCTATTAAAGATTATTCATTGTTTTAATCAAGTTTTAGTAACAAATGTCAGTGGTCTCAGGGAAACCTCTACCTTCCATTCTTTGGCTCACTCTTCCGGTCCGGTTTGCATATGGTTTTAAGACTTTCTAGGCTGGTTGTTTCTGTTTAAGACACATCATCTGTGGAATTCTGAAATGCAAACCAATGCTTTGACATTTCTGATAAAATTCACCATTTAATATTAGGAGAATTTCAATGGCATCTTAGCCACTTGGCCGTCTGTAAATAGATGGAGTTCAAGAGGAAACAGAATAAGGAAGCCGTTATGCTTACTTGTGCTTACTCTTTCCATTTCATTCATTCACATCATCAGATTTCAAGATGACCAATATGGAAAGAGTATGAGAACACTTTTTTTTTAAAAAAAATATATTATATTTTGAATCTTAGATCTAAGTTCAAACACTCAATTTAAAAGGAGACTTATGATTCAAATATGAGTTATTTATTGTCTTTGTCAACTTTGAGAATTTAAATTTATCTTGGGATAAAGCAAATTCAAGGCTACATTTGAACAGCAATAGGCCGCATTCTTCTCCTTGATTTACTTATTCTTTAAGTCTTGGCTCCTGAGTTCTGTGCATGCTGGTCCTTGAGAGATGTGCATGTTAGCATCTAAGGATGTTACTGCTTGCCACGTCCTCTCTTGATGTGTGTTTGATGCCTGGCTACATTTATACACCTGAAGTGGATGATTCTAATTTATGGCTCAAAATGTGGCTGACTAAGCCAAATGGTGAACATTTCATTATTTCGGTTTTATAGGTCATGTCTGAAAGGGTTTGGTTCAGAAAATAGACACTGCTCAAAAGAAGAAAGTCCCTTCCTGCTAGGCAGCAGATACCAAGTCAGCAAATCATGGTATGTCCAGAACTAACAAGTCAGGAAGTCCATTTGTTACAGTTACAGTGAAAGTCATCCCGCCCTACTGCCATGTACACACTTAAGTTGCCGACAATAACCAGGACTTTGAAGATAGGCTGACAGGCCCACAGACAGACTCCACAAGTTAGCAAAATCCTAATAGAGAGGACAGGGCTTGGGGTGGGTAATGGCTCTGTGGGAAAAGTACAAGCCTGAGCAGCTGAGTTCAGATCCTCGCACCCATGTAGAAAGCTGGGTGCCATGGTGTGCCTATAACCCCAGTGTGGGGGGACAAGCAGATACTGAGGGCTCACTGAGTGCCAGGTTCAATGAGAGATTCTGCTTCAAAAACAATGTGAAGGGGAAGGTGAGATGGCTCAGTGGGTAAAGTCACTTGCCATTAAGCCTCATGACCCACATGGTAGAAGAAGAGACTGGTTCTCATGGGTTGTTCTCTGACCCCCACACCAACACTGACATGTGTGTACTGACACACATATACACACACAAATAAATAAATTTAATAAAAAACCAACGTGGAGACATGATAAAAGACACAGTAGCAACCTCTGGCTTCTACACATGGATGAAGATACCCATACATACAGACACAGGCACAGCCATATATGAACACATTTACTCATCTACAGACACACAGACCCAAAACCCAGGCACACACAGACACTGATAGACACAGACACACACACACACACACACCCACACCCAGGCACACACAGACACAGACACACACACACAGACACACAGACACACACACACACACAAAATAGAGGGCTGGTATCACTGTGGTAGAGGAAGTTGTGACCAGGGCCCTGTTGTCTTTCATTGTCACTCTCTTCCTGGTGCCAATAGCAATATAGATTACAAGTAAAGAGAGAGGAGCCAGCGGGCGAGTGTGTAGTCTGTGTGTGCGTCTCCCTGGCCCGCTCCAGAGCTTTATTCAACCTCTGGCACAATGCGGCCTCTGTAGAAAAGATATTGGGAACAAAAAACAAACTTGAAGATTCAGGAGCAGGCGGCCAGAATTATGAAGAAAAACATTCAGATGATGCCATTAAAAACATCTGGGGATTCTAGAAAGCCCCGAAAAGAAAATGTTTAATTATGCGCCATATGCAAAAGCCATCACGTTTAGATTAGTACTAAAGAATGAAACTGCGTGGGGCTTAAGTAGTCCACAGTGATGTATCAATCTCTTTAGTCCTTTAAAAAATAATGTTTTTCTTTCACTGATGACAAATACCTTTCAAACTCTTAGAACCTGCTGCTCCAGTGATACATGGGCTTTAATGAAGTCCAAAGTCACTAACGAAGTTTCCAAATTGACTTTCCCCAAGGGCTAGCTGTCTTTTCTTTCCCTCTCTCTCTTCCCTCCTGCTAGCCATTCCTCTCCCTTCCACCCACCTCCTTGCCAGCACACAGTTTCCCTGTGCTGGTGGCCACTCTGTGTGCCTGGAAAGATCTTAGAAATACTCAATTTTGAGAAATATTCTTGTTTTAAGACTCTAATGATTAATCACTTAATTTTGAAGTGTTTAGTTACAGTGATTTTGATTTTGATTTTTAGTAGCTACCATTGGAAGTCATTCTGAGCTCCCTCTTTTCATAAACATGGAAGCCATCTTCTTTTATTTGAATGCAATGTGTTTGAGGCTCACTAGTGTTTCCCTATGTCTTTGCAAAGGCATAGGAGCACGAGCTACACAGCCTTTTATGTGTGGAAGGAGCGACCCAGTGACGGGAACAGAACAAACTTGGCCTTGGACAGGCCTTCCCTGCGTGGACCCCCACTGGGGTCCAGTGTACATAAGTAAATCTGCCAAAAGTAGTTAGCACTTACCTGACTCCTGAGTCCCTTTATAGTTAGACAACTTTAACTATTAAGAAGGTAGATTCATGGCTTTTCAGAGTTAAAAAGAATAGTGTACAGATAAAAAAAAAAACAATTAGAATAAGAATGAGCATAATGGTAAAATCAGCTTATATGTTTATTTGAAAATCTCTCCTCATCTTAAGAAGGTCAGGACACAGTCTTTTGGTGCTGTTTTACTTCAGGGAATTTTATAGACTTAAGTACTTGGGTTTTGAACCTCATTTATCGGACTAGGCCTCCTTAAGTAAACATGTGGTTTATGAATCAGTGGACATATTTGTTACTCACACTTGAATGTGTCAAAACGATTTCCTAAGTGTCAGTAGGGCTTACTGCCATAAAAATATAAAACCCTCTCCACCTCCTTCATGTCTGTCATTTTTTTATATTACATATATGATTGAAAATTACAAATGACCAACTCTGCAGTCATTTTCAGCAAGATGGCTGGCTCCAGGACTGGCTTACTCACATGCCTGTCTGGAAATAGACTCACTCACTACCTAACATGGATGTCTTTGGATAAAAGTATAATACATTGCATACAGGGTGATTTTAGATCCAAATTACTTCTCACTCGTAGATCCCGAAACAGCCAATGTTTTGGTTTCCTTGTGTATTTGTCTGTATAAGAAAACTTTACAGCTATTGGTGAAGAGCCAGGTACTTCTTACAAAGAGCCACCTGTTTCTGAGTTTACACAGGATATGTTGGATTTATGTAATACAATAGGATCAATTTAATTATGCTTTTCCTTAAGTACAATGGTACCTGGAATTATTTCACTCCCTGATACACGCTCGATTTTTATAGGCAAAACAAAACAAAAATGCCTGTCTGGACTTGACATATCTTTAAGGTATTTCATTACCCAGGTTTCTTCTAATATGCATTAAAGGCTGTATACTTTCAGTATGAAAAAAAGGCTGTTCTGAAGTCCCCACAGTCCTTGTTATTTACAGTGTTTCAAAGCTTGGAATTACTACAAAAGATTTATCATATAGCAGAGCATGTAAAATTTAAAATCAATAAAGTATATAAATTTTGCTTGTCTCCTTGAATTGATTCCTTCCTCTAATAGTTCAATACTGTAATACTATACACTTTTTTTTATTTCCAATGTCATTACCTGATAATAATCTCTAGACTTTCTTTCTACATCTCTGGGGCAGTGTGGGATTGCTAACATTCTTCTCAGACAGTTGTTTTAGGCAATTGTTGCTACTTTAACAACTTCTAAAACTGAATAAGCAGATGAGAATTATTAGTTTGTTTCTGTGATTTTAGAAGCTCAAATATTTTCTTTTGATGTGGGAAATGGAGCCGAGCATTTGCTTTTGTGGGAGAGGAGAGAAAGATTTGAATTTGGAATGTCTTAACAGTGAGTGGTAGATCAAGCTCATAATGTATCTTTAAAAAAACAAAAGAAACAGAATAGCTCAGTTTTCTGTGATTTTTCTAACAAGAGCTTTTCAAGCCATATCTTTGCTTGGAGTTAGAAAATAAGGCACACACTCTGAGCCAGTGTTGGGAAGGTGAACCACTGACACCTAATTTTTTTTTCCTCTGTGCATTTCCACATTGATAAATTTTATCTTATATATTGCAGAACTTTCTAGTGTTTTTCAGAGTGAATCAGAACTCTCCATTATTTCTAGATTTAGACATAAAGATAACTCAAACCAAAGTATGAGAGGCAGTGAGCCATTTTCCTACCACTTACTCTTGAATTTGCCAGAGTCATTTGCTTAAATCACAGTGGTATCTGGGTCCCTGAGCTGAAAGCCTTGAGCTGACCTTGGTTTCTGGAAATGCAAAATGTCAAACCCTAGCATGCCAGTGAAATTTAAACTCACTTTCATTTCTTAATGGCACTCTCCGTCTGTGAAGAACACAGCCGGATTATTGCTTACTTAGGCATGAAAACAGAGGAGTGTCCGTGGTTGCGCCAGGTATTTTAGCTTGCTGAACGGAGGCTTTCTAGCCAATGTCTTAAATTCTTCCCTTGTCTTACATTTGTTTAGTTTACTGATTGACAGAGCCCCTTACCAAATGCCGGGGGCTCTTGATTTGAATCCCAGCGCTCTTTGCTTTGTAACCATGTGCAACTCTTTCACACAAAGTCTATGCTTGTAAAGTAGGGATTAAGGACTTTGGTCCTACCTCACAGAGAAGTCATGAGTAAGCACAGTACATTAGGCAGAAACCCTATAGACATGAGAAGTTCCAGCTTGTATGCTCTTCTACCTAGGCAATATTTAGTTCCATGGGAAAAATCTCTCATTGATAGCTTTAGGGATAAGGTAGTAGCCAGATAAAATACAGAATGTAGCAATTGAATTTCAGATAAATAAGGGATATATATAAATATAAATTGCAGACTAATTAAACTAGACTCTATATTTAATACACATATGGAAATTTATTTGTATATTACACAAATATATGAATAGATCATCAATATATGGATTATATGGTTATATACGTAAAATATATTTGTATATACACATAGTATACCAAAGCATAAATGTGATCCGTGAAATATTTGGATAATATTTGTAAAAAATATTTATCTGAGAGTCAAATTTAACTGGATGCCATGTGTTTGTTTGTTTGTTTGTTTGTTTGTTTGTTTTTGGTCTTTTTGAGACAGGGTCTCCCTGTAGCCCCAGCTGGCCTGGAACTCAGTATGTAGACCAGGCTGGCCTTGAACTCAGAGATCTGCCTGCCTCTGCCTGGGATTAAAGGCACATTGCCACCACACCTGGCTGCCATGTGTTTTTTTTTTTAATTTTTTAAAAAATTTATTTATTTATTTTTGTATGTGTATAAATGTACTGTCTGCATGCAAGTCTGTGCACCCGTGTCGTGCAATGCTGCGGAGGTCAGAAGAGGGTGTCGGATTCCCCTGGAACAGGAGTTCTCCTGGAATTGGAGTTTCAGACGGTTCTCAGCCGCCATGTGGGTGCTGGGGATCGAACCCGGGTCCTCTGCAAGAGCAGTCGGCGCTCTTAACCGCTAGGCCATCTCTCCATGTGTTTTTTTTTTAAAGACTCTTACTGTTTGAGAATTATATACATCCACATAATGTGTTTTGATCAGCCCCACCCCTCCTTCCCTCCTCTCCAATTTCTCCCTTATTCTCTCCACCAGACTATTTTCCCTCCCAATTTCATGTGTTCTTTTTTTATGTTTTTATTATATAATTTTTATTATATAATTATTATATAATATTTTTTATTATATAAATTTTATTATATAATTATTTTATAATATATTATTTTTATTTTATGTGTGTAAGTGCGCTCATGCCATGGAATGCCTGCAGAGGTCAGAAGAGGACATCAGTTCCCCTGGGACTGGAGTTATAGATGGTGGTCAGTTCCCCTGGGACTGGAGTTATAGACGGTGGTTAGCCATCATGTAGAAGCTGGGAATCCAACCCAGGTCCTCTGGAAGAGCAGCCAGCACTCTTAACCACTGAGCCATCTCTCCAGCCCTCATGAGATTTTTTTTGAAACCCCCTGACTCCACTTAGTGCTCTCTGTATGTGCATGGATGTAGGATCAGCTACTGGAGCACAGGGACTCTCAGGGACTGCATCCTTGAAGAAACCTGACTTTCCCTCTCCGGAAGCCATCAGTTGTCATGGGGTGGGACTCCATGAGCTGGGATTTTGGCTGGCTTAATCTTGTACAGATCTGGTACATGCAGTCATAGCCACTGTGAAGTACTTTGTATTTTTATTTGCTAAGTTGGCAGGTGTTCTTAAGGGTTCTGCATGAAATTATGTTTATTATTTAACAGCATGTAGATAACAGCCTAAAGAGCTTTAGAATGGGCACACAGGGTTGCTTCATGCTTCTAGTTAATGCTTAAGAACTTAGCAATGTAGTCGCTGCAATGACTCAAGTATATACTGTACAGAATGACAAATTCAGTTCAGTTCATTCTTTCTTTCCAGAAGTTCTTCCTGAAGGTGAGACTGATGGTGAATTGCCCCTGGAAGGCCGATGCTGGTACTTGTGGGGGATGGTCTCTCTCCTCTCCATCAGAGCCAGACTGTGAAATCCATTGACAGGATGAGGGTTTCCTAGGCCAAGAAGGAGGACAGATAGTGGCACTTCCCAAGACCCCCCCACTGTCCTTCAGTCTCTGTATCCAGGAGCATGGGAGGCTCCTGCTGGTGTTTGTCCTGGGCCTGTCTGGGAGGGCAAATTGTTTTTGGATGCCTTTCTTCTTAGTACATCCCTCCTTAAATTTTGCTTATTAATTTTCTAATAAAAGACAAGATAAAAGAGCTCAGCCAGGCTGACTTTATTACTAATTTTTAAGAGGTGGTTATGGAAAATTACCTGCAATATGATGTAGTATTTGTTTCTTAATACTTGTTACTGTGGGATACTTTGTAGATATTGATAATCAGGGCTCTTACTTTGAAGTCTTCAAATGGTGCAGCCAGCTTTCAGTATACAATTACTAATCTGTTTACTATTTCAGCACATGCTTACAAAATATGACCAAATGCTAGTTGTTTATCTTCCATATCAGGAGAAAAATTGGTCATATTATTAAGCTAGCTTTTTGGTTTCCTCTGCCACACTGGTTTATACCAACCATGTGAACACCTTCTTTTGTTGTCACCTGGCTTTCTCCTATATTTGTCTGTGTACAATCACATGTAATGCTTTTGTAAACACTCAGGATCAAGATGCCAGGATTAGTAGCAGAGCTGAGACCATCTAGCCATGGCTGAGCTGGTCCTAGGTTGATCTGGCTTACTTTTCTGGGGTCATGTGTCAGACATCATCTTTTACCTGGATAAATTTACTGTAAACCATGGCAGTCTATCATGATATCATTACTTGCACTGACTGAGACTTGAAATTCTTATGACTCCATGTACATCCTTCAGGGCAATCTAGAACCCTGAATGACATTGGAAGTCGGCATTCCCCACCCACAGGTGGCCTTTTGGTTCTTAAGAAAAGAAACCAGAGCTTCTTAGAGACAGAGCTGGTGATCTCACTCATTTTCATGCTGTGTATACTTAGCAAATATCTTTGAACTAGTTTGTCATGGGAAGCATGAAAATGAAACTAAATGATTAAATATGGCTGTAATTGTAGCCTCGGTTTGCCCCTCCACATGGAAATGCTAGAACATTTACTTATATGTTGTTATGTTTTTAAAGCAAGTACATTAAGGCATTATGTGAACAAACTTCCTTAAATATGCATCAGAATCTCTGCCATTCTTCCTGGAACATAGATTTCTTTTTTTTTTTTTTTTATGTGTATGAGTGTACTGTCTGCATGTAGGTTGGTACACCCATGTCATGCAGTGCCTCAGAGGTCAGAAGAAGGTGACGGATTCCCCTGGAACTGGAGTTAAAGACGGTTCTTAGCCATCATGTGGGTGCTGGGAATTGAACCCGGGTCCTCTGCAAGAGCAGTTGGTGCTCTTAACCGCTGAGCCATCTCTCCAGCCCCAAAACACAGATTTCTAAGTGTCACGCACAGAGTTTCTGATTCAGTAGGTCTAGGGAGGGGCCTGAGAGCATGCTGTTCTAGTGAACTCCTTGGACACTAGAGGATCTGCAGGTGTCTGAGGACATTTTGGAAGTCCACCTTCACCATAAGAAATGATAGAGACCAGGGAGATGGCTCAGTTGGTAAAGTACTTGCCTGAATTTAATGCCCAGAAATCAGACAACAACAATAATAGGAAACAAGCCAGGTGCCAGGATAACCCTCATGCTGAGAAGGCTGAGGGGGCAGAGCTTACTGGCAAGCCAGCCTATCTGAACCAGTGAGTTCCAGGGCAATAAAAAACCCTGTCAAAAACCAAGTTGGATGATGTCTGAGGTATGACACCCAAGGTAGATCTCTGGCCTCCACCTGCATGTGAATACATATGTGCAGCTGCATAGGTATACATACACACACACACACACACACACACACACACACACAGGCACACACATGTGCACATACACGTGCGCACATTCAAAATAAAAGATATGGAATGTACAGCTCACTCCTCAGTGCTAACACGGTGCCTTCGGCTCTGGCTGGTTCTTTCAATCTTGGAAATGAATATTGAAGAGTGTCTTTTCTCTAGGTCGAAAGATAATTGGCCAGGAATACAAAAATATTCAAGACATACACACCCTCAACTTGAGAAACTCACAGGGCAGTATCTCAAAAGCCATTAGAGAGGCTGGGCAGTTTAATGTTAGGTAGAGGTAGTGCTGCTATCTTTGACCTTTGGCCTCAGGGCCTGGTCCTAGCCTGTTGGGCTTTTGAGATCCATTTAACCTTTCCCGTTGAAGTGGCCTCTGGGATATGTCTCATCATTCAGTTTCTACCTGTTTTCAGCCTGTCATTGGGTTGGCCTGCTGCTTCTCCAAGTCTTACTGGTGCTACTAACGATCAGTAAGGTTTCATTTGTTAACTTCATCCATATGTCACATCCTGTGGACACACTTTAATTTCACAGAAAGCCAATGAATTGAGTGATCTTATCTCTGCTAAACACTTTAGTAACTCGAGGCTCAGTTATTACCAAAGTCAAACAGATAGGGTAGTAGAGGGCGGAGCTGGGATTTAAACTTTGCTTTGCTAGACATCTAAGCCAGTACATCACAAATGCTTTCTACTTTTCTATACAGCAAGTCTTTTATTTTAAGGTTAAGATTTTTTTTTTTATCTTCTTGAGACAGGGTCTCCCTGTTGTAGCCCCAGCTGGCCTGGAACTCATTATATAGATCAGGCTGGCCTTGAACTCACAGAGATCCACCTGCCTCTGGCTCCTGAGTGCTGGGATTAAAAGAGTGGGCCACAACACTTGGCCTTTAAGGTTAAGATTTTAAGTTGTTTTTTTTTTTTTTTTTACAACATTGATTAGACAATTGGGTACCACAGTCTTTTGGCTAGTGACTTGAATTTCCATTTGACAAAATGGAAGGAAGAGAAAAATTATCAGGATGTGAAAGGTGATAGCCCTAGAATTTTAAACAAATAATGACATTTTCTGTATGAAAATACTATTTATGTGCCAAGATGCTTTTATATTAATGACCTACTTAATGATGTCTGAATTCTTCCAGGTAAAATCCATATTAATATTGAATAGGAAAATACAGCCGCTGCTTTCTTTTCTGAGTCAACTGAAGCTTAGAGAAGTTGTGACTCACGAAGGTGATGGAACAAGGCCAGAGAGTGGGTATCCAGATGCCCAGTCCATTGTTGTAGAAGCCAGAGGAGGAGGAGGGGGAGAGGAGGAGGAGGAGAAGAATGGAGAATGGAGGATGGGGAAATGATATATTAGGTCGGGACACTTGCATTTGCAAAAGACAAAAACACAATTCAAATTTACTTGAGCAGGCAAATTTACTTGACAGGCTCAGGGCGGTTTGGCTCCAACAATGATGAGTTCAGGGATTCGATGACGTCATTATGGCTCAGGTTCCCTTTCCATCTCTGCCTTTGGATTTCTTCCATGCCGCAGGCATTCTCAGGTCATCTCTCCTCTTGTCATTTGGGGACCCTCCTAGCTAGTAACAAGACAGGTCTGCTGTCTTCCCATAATTTCCACAGAAGTCCAGAATGTAGATTTTGGCCTGGCCTGGGTCCCATTTCCAATCTTGAACCATTCATGACGGCCAAACCTAAATGCTCCTATTGGCCAGGTGTATGTTACAGGTTCTCCCGAGGAGTCTGGGTACACCAGGTCTCAACGGGCAGGGGAGGCCATCTCAAGGATAATAGCTGTTGGTCACAGAGTGGAGTAGATGCCGAACAGCCAAAAGTCATGGGTTAGTCAGCAGTGAAATGTTCAAAGGATTCTTTCTGCGCTTTTGCTTTTTAAAGACCAAATATCCTTCTGCCGTTTCTCATCTGCTTAAGTATGTGGCTTTCTGGGCAAGAAACCATGCTGAATCCTGTCCTGTCTCTTTATTTATGACAGGCTCCTAGAAGTGGAGTCTCTGCCAAGAGTCAGGTACTAAGTTGGGCATTTTACTTAGAATAGAGTACAGGATCATACCACACTGTTTTACGTTTAGAACTATTTTGGATTTTTGACTTCGAAGAGCAAAGATTTATCAGCTGATTTGAGTGTTACTATATATAGCTGGACGTTTGTATGCAAGTTCATGTATTTAGATAGTTTCCATTCAGCTAAGGGCTCTGTGCCACAGTTCATTTGTCTTCTTAGTATATTAGGTCCAGTATCTCAAGAGTCAAGTGACTGAGGCCCCCGTAGATCAGTAGTACATTCTCTAAATCTTTAGAATCTGTGGGACGAGGTTCATTCTGCATTTATTTAAAGTATCGGATCACATGATTCTCTAGGGTTTTTTTTTTTTGCATGTATGGCATGGTATACATGCATGTGCGTGCACCTGTGTGTGGAGGCCGGGGTCAGCTTCAGACAACATTCCCAGGTACTTCTGTCAACCTTAAGGAGTGTTTGAGATTGGCTCTGTCCCTGGTCCAGAACTTTCTGATTAGGTTAGGCTGACTGGCCAGGCCAGGGATCTGCCTGTTTGCTCCTCATGTGCTGGGGTTACACATGTGCACTACCACACATGGGTTCTGGGGAGAGGACTTGGGCCATCAGCCTCGCACAGAAAGAACTTTACCAAATGAGCTATCTGCCCAGCCCCGATTCTTGTGTTTAAATGTTCTGGGTAGATCATAGTGGTTGTTTTTAAAACTAGGCAAACACTAGTCTATGTACTTTTCTTGAGAACTCTGTTCTGTTCTACAGTTAGAGAATTGCTCCTCTTTCCTTTTTGTCAGTTATAGAAAGGGGGAGAAAAGGGTTGAAAGAATCTACTATCCTTGCTGTCAGGTTTAAGATGGAGCCGCTCCGGAAGCAAGGGTGGTGACGTCTACACAACGTGAAGTGCTGTGGAAAGGAGAAACCAATATCTGAAAACAAGAGAAAGTGAAATACACACAAATAGTTAAATGCCCAGGGACTTGAATCTACAAGGGCGAGGGTGGCCTCTGGCTGCTATGACTTTTAGCTTGGTGACCAGATCCATCAACAAGTGCTAGAACTGAAGGTTGGGCCTGGAACCCCAGGAACCCTGCTTCTAAATGTTGTCTTCAAAACAATTTTGGGAGCTGAGTGTGGTGGGGCACACCTTTAGTCTCAGCACTCACTGAGGGGGCAGAGGCAGGCGGAATTCTGTGAGTTTGAAACCAGTCTGGTCTACATAGTGAGTTCTAGGCCAGCTGGGGCTACAGGGAGACCCCTTTTCTGGGGTGCTTTGTTGCTTTGTTGCTCCACCTCTTGCAGGATTGCTGTGAATTAAATCAGAGAAGGTCCAGATGACACTTGTCAGCTGCTTTCGTCACATAATTTTGATTAAATTGCTGTGTATGATTTGATACTTGCTACCTTCCTTTTCTGTTGGAATATATGCTCATTAAGGTAAGGGATACCTAGGTTTATTATACTAAAAAGTATAATAAACATCTAGTACCCAGCAAAATTCCTGAGTAAATGAATGAGTAGAAGTCCTCTCATCGATCTGCTTTGTTGGGGGGATGTTTCCACGGGCAGCAGAGCTGTCATCTACCAGGATACTGCTGGTGTTTTGAAAATAGCATCAATTCCAAGGAGTCATCTCCTTTGTCTCACAGATTATTGAAAATTTTAGGGCTCAGAGTATATTTTAGGCTAATTCTAAAAGGAGGTCTATTTGTGTAACCCCCCCCCAAAGACATTTCTTTTTCTATATATTTGCCCTAGGACAATCTGATGGTAAAATATTTTTTCTTATAACCTAAAATATCTACAGTTCAAATTGGGTGAGTTTTCACAAATTTCAAAGACATAATCTTAGAAGCAGTAGCAAAATCACCACGCATAGATAAATCTATCCTCTTAGGAATGAGCTCCAACTGTAGATACTTTCTAACTGAAATTCAACAGCTAGGGAGAATGTCTTAGCTTCATTTCTTCCCCAGGCTAAGTAGCTCATCTGGAAGTAGTCATCAATATTTAAGAGGTGACAATGGCCCCTTCATCATTTAGCTCCTGGTTTTCTCAGAACTTCATGCCAGGCAACGATTGTGATATTTATTTATTTATTTATTTATTTATTTATTTATTTATTTATTTATTTATATATTGTCATAGAGCTAATGGTATTTTAGCTGCTTAGTTTGATAAACAACTGATTTCATTAACCATTATGATTACTGGTTACTTTCAGGGCACCTAGTTCCTTGGGGAGACAGTTCCTGTGGCTTGTACCATGTCCTAAGTGACGTCTTTAAGCCACATACACTGTTGTCATTTGCCTGCATACTGCATTATTTGTCTGCTGTTGCTTACTTATTTTTTTGAAGATTTATATTGGCTCTGATTTCCAGTGCTTTGAGGATCAAAAATAACTAGTGTACAGTTTCTTCTGTGGGCTGTTAAAGAATTGGACCAAGGAAAACACTTATTCCCCTGGGAGATATTCCTGTCCATTTGACTTTAGAAACATAGGTTAAAAAAAGTTTCAAACCATGCAGCAAGCAAACTAGAGAAGAGGTTTTGTAGTAGGAAGGGTAAGAAGTTGGTTTTAGAATCAGACAGACCTGGCTTGAGTCTCAATTTGATATGTGGGTTTGACATGTGGGTCTGGGACATTGACTATAGATTGTTGTACAGTACTGAATTTCTAAGCCAAGAGAATGTAGCTCAGCAGAAGGCTTTAGCTTTGCAATCAATGGTCCACGATGTCAACTGAAAAGTGGATGGTTAGTATATATGGGCATATATCAGAAGACTTGGAAAGAATGGAAGAAATCTGTTAATTTATTTCCTATATATGGGTAAAAATCAGATAGGATCATTGTAGAAGGAAAATAGACTTAGCTTACATCCTCTACAGGTTAGATGTTATAAGCCACAGTAAGACCCTGTCATATTTAACAGGGGGGAAAATTGTAATTCATGGATTAACATATCCAAACATGTGTCTATGCTAAAGTAACCTACCATAACTATTAGTGCTGCTTAAATACCTATATATCTAATTGCTTGTTCTTCATTAGTAGGATCGAAAGGTTATTCCTGGACAAACTGTCAGCCCATGAAAGGAAACAGCCAGAATTGACCAGAGTCCAAGTCAACAGCTCCAGAGAGAGTGGACTGTTTTACCTCTCATCCACCTGTGCCCCTTTTCTAAGCCTAGGGAACAACCTGCGGAAGAGGGGGCGTGGTAGAATGTAAGGGCTGCGATTGGGGTGAATGGTGAAACTACAGCAATGTAGTCTGGACACTCATTTGATCAACTTGATTGAACAAACAACCTGTCACCCCCCACTGGATGGTGGGGCTGTAGGTGTTTGGGCACAACAGCCTGCAGATAGGTTTTGCATGAAGGATGCTTGTACTCATGGATTATCACTTATAGCTAAAAATGAAAAAAAAACTGAGAGAAAGATGCAGGATCATTATGGCAGAAATGCATGACTGGGATGGGCTGGGGGTGGGGGCGAGGGAAGGGATATATGCCTGAAATTAATTGGAAAAAATGTATGAAAATGCACGCATAAATAAAATTACTTATAAAAAATTAAAAAAGAAGGAAAAATAGGACTTAAACCGATATTTTCTTCCTATTTTTTTTTTTTTTTGGTCTATTTTGAGACGGCGTTCCTGTAAGCCCCAGCTGTCCTGGACTCACTCTGTAGACTCGGCTGGCCTTGAACTGCACAAAGACCACCTGCCTCTGCTCCTAGAGTGCTAGGATTAAGTGATGCGACCACCTTCGCTTGGCTTTCTCCTTAAGCTTTGTTGAAGGTGTAATTTAAGGAATGGTTTACGTGATGACTTGTGTTAAAGTAATTAGCAGTAAGTATGCCAATCCCTTATTCAGAATCTTTTAAGCAACAATTATTGGCTAATGAGAACTATATATCTTCTATCACCATTATATATATATAAATTAAGGTTATTATAATTAATGTGTTTCTTTTCACATTAAAATTTCAAAAAAAGAAATTGAGACAGGGTCTCATATAGGCCAGACTAGCCATGTAGTCGGGAATGACCTTAAAGTTCTAACTAAGCCTCTTGCCTCCACGTCCCAAGTCCTGAGGTCATATCCAAAGCCACCATACTCAGTGCAAGTGGTCTGGGATTGGAACCCTATGCTTCTTGCATGCTTAAGGCAGGCACTCCACAGATTGAACTGCATCCCTAGCCCTCACCTTGTTTTACAAAATGTTGAGCACTAGATTCATTTGGTGTTCAAATGGCAATAGCCACATTATTAATTAAAAATACTTGTTGCAAATTTTGAACTTCTGTTTTAATAGCATTTGTGTGAGTGGTGAGTGTGTGTGTGTGTGTGTGTGTGTGTGTGTGTGTGTGGTGCTGGGGATTTATACATAGTAAGGCAATTTCTTTACCACTGTGCTATTACTTCCCTCAACTGTGTGTGTGTGTGTGTGTGTGTGTGTGTGTGTTTTAGGGTGCTTACATTCTTTCAGGAAGAGGGAAGTTAAGTTACTTAAGAGATGCTTCTTTGAGTTTGTTCATAATATTTCAGCTTCTTTTCTCCTCAAGCAAATACCAAATTTGGTATGTGAAAAGTGCTTTGAATTGTTTCAGTGGAAAAGTACAAGCAACGTTGATGCATTTGCTTTTATAATACAATTAAATCTTGCAAGGCACTCTTGCAGAGGCTTCCTTCTGTAGTACCTGGTGGAATGAGAGTTATATGGAAAGTTTGTTACTTTGATATTTGAGTATTTTTTTCTTCAATTTTTAAGCTATTGAGCTTTGATTGTTAAGCCCATATACACAAAGGACTCCATTTAAAACAATGCCTTGTTTGAACATAAAGGAGAATAACCTCTTATATAACTTATGTTCATCTCTTGATTATGAGCTTATGTAAGATCTAGAAGGCAGAATGGTGTGGTGGGATTCCCTGAGAACACAAAATTTATGTTTTAGGGTCAGACAGTTTGAGGTTAAAATCCTAACTCCATCACCTGCTAAATAGATTACCTTAATTTTCTCCTCTGTAAAATGGTGATAATAATATTTACTTTATATGGCGGTACTGAATATTTACTTTGTATCAATAAAGGGTGACTGCTATTTACCTAGGCTGCAGGCCCTGCTGGAGTTGGCCAGCTCCCAGCTGCCCCAAATCTGGGCAGGCATAGTGGAGAGAGTGAATGCAGACCGTCATAGGGGCATAGAATAATATTGTTCCTGGGGTCTGGCCTGGGCCAAGATCCACGACCAGATCCCCCTGGCTCTTCCTCCTACTCTCTACTGTTGACTGGAAGGACGGGACCGGAGGACCCCAGGAGAGCTGCCGTGGTTTTGGAACCAGAGGTGAGGTGGGACCTTGTGGGCAGCAACATTACTTGGTTCTTTTTTGGCTTCTCAGAGGGCAACTGTCCTGCAGCTGTTGAGTGTGTGGGGCACTCTGTGGCCAGCTGTTGGGTGTATGGGGTGCTCTCTGGGCTGTTGGGTATATGGGACGCTCCATGGGCAGCCCTGTCCTGCATTTTCCTCTTTATTTTTAGGCTGAATTATTCATTAAAAATTTTGATTATGGACCATTGAGGCCAAAAAACAATTATATTCCCTGTGCCTACTAATTTTAAGAGTTGAGTTGAGTATTACGGAAAATTGATTTTAAAACGTACCACCTCTCGATATTATAAAGACTGATGCATAGATCTGGCATACAGCTATTCCCATGACACTGTCCAGCCCCCTCCTGCCCTCTTGTATTTTCCTCACTGTGCTGAGGAAGGGAATGAGGATAGGCTCTGTGCTTACTGCAGTGTAATGCACATTCTCAAACCTCACATTGCTGACATTACAGTCTTGTTTGGGGTCCAGATACCTGGAGTTGCCACTCCAGATTGGCATGTGCATTGTGAGCACAGGTGCTTGCCCATCCATCCCCATTCCTTTCTCTGAGTGCTCAGGGTTCCTGCTTGATTCTGTATCATCAAGACTCTTCCCCATGGTCCATACTCCTTGCAGACCAAATCTTTTAGTTCCACCTTCTGTCTTGGTCTTTAAAATCTATTGTTCACAGAGAGTGTGCACTTGGCAAAACAAATTATTTTGTAAAGTGCTATCTGGTGTGTGTGTGTGTGTGTGTGTGTGTGTGTGTGTTACTTTGCTTAATTGCTTTAGAAAAAGCCTTCTTCATTGGAATGAAACATTTTCTTTTTTAAAAATTTTTTTTATGTGTATGAATGTACTGTCTGCATGTAGTTTTGTGCACCCGTGTTGTGCAATGTCGCGGAGGTCAGAAGAGGGTGTCGGATTCTCCTGGAACTGGAGTTAAAGATGGTTCTCAGCCGCCATGTGGGTGCTGGGGATCGAACCCAGGTCCTCTGCAAGAGCCGTCAGCGCTCTTAACTGCTAGGCCATCTCTCCGGCCCCATGAAACATTTTCATGAGGGGCCTGGGAATTCTAAAGATCTCTTGAGCCCTGGGCTTTCACATGTATCCAAATATTAAAACAGATAGTAGAATATTAGTGTGGTTTCTTCATGGTGTTTTAACACCTCTTCTCTTGTAATTCGGTCTTTGCTTTGTTTGGGTTAGTGAAGTGTCCAGTTGCAGACCTTTGTATAGCTATTGTGACATATCAGGTGTGTACTGTCAGAGGCATTAGCTGTGTCCATAACCCAGTCTGATGGGACAGTAAGCTGTGTATAAGACAGAAGTTACAAATGCAGAGAATGGAAAACAACCTTCTGACAAAATGGCAGGGCAGCTATTTTTCAGAGGTAGAAAGAGGTTGCAGGTGTGCCTGATGTTTTTAAAGCTCTTAATTATTGATCTTGTCCTAAGACTTACAAATAGAGCCATTAATGTGTCAGTATGATCTGGAAAACGGATGGTTAGGGTCCATCTTTAAACTGTACTTAGCACTCAAATGCCCCTGTAATGCATGCAAAAAGGCCAGCTTAAAGATTCACAGGGATGGATTCAGTCTTTCATTCATTTTCCCTCTGTCTTCCCTCCTCCCCCTCACCTTATACCCTCCATGCCTGTTGCTTCTGCTAATTAATAGACATTCCTGTTGGCCATTCTTGGTACTGGTAGACAGGAACAGCTGTACAGTGGAAACATCTTCAAACGCAACGTTTTTAGCCTTCAGTTATCATTACCTTCTGAGCTGTGTGGCTCCTCACAGTGAGTGCTGTAGTTAAGTACACTAACACCCAGGGATTTTAGTTCAATTTCACCCGTAACCTCAGTTTTACTGCCATAAGTCAAGTTTGTCATCAGAGAGGTCTGCATTCCACTTGATGAGCAGGTCACCTGCCTTTGAGCAAGGTCGTAATATGTCTTTATTTAAGCCAACCCTTGGATCTGTTCCCTCATGACGTAATCTCCCATGAGTTAGGAATGCTGGTCTGGACTACAGAATGTTATGGGGCACACACCTGTTCGGGGGGGGGATCACAGTCAGAAGGTAGTTAACAGTGTTTCATTATCATCCTGGGGCAACCAAATAAGTCACACTTGGCAGGAGCTGGACCTGGGCCTAGAGCTACTTGACATTTTAATGTAACAAGTTAGGATATTTGGTAGGATAATTGCACAGGGTCTGTGTTTTTAGGTAAGACCAAAGCACTATTTTTATAGCATAGTGCTTTTTGTCTGTGTCGACTACAGTTGGGAGGGAGTAGATGGGGAAACCAAGCAGGCAAGGCAACCGTGGTTTGTAGTGATGCAGACTCCTGGGGATGGAAGCCCTGAAAATGGGGATGAAGGAGGTAGTGGCAAAGAGGACCCGGAGTGCTTTGGAGAAAGATATGCTAAGATTTGGTGATTGTACTGTGTTTATCTATAGATTCATAGATTCATCTATTTATTCACTCCGTGTGTGCGTGTGGGGGCCAGAAGTTGATACTGGAGATTTTCCTTTATCACCCTCCATCTTTTTCTCTTCATTTTTGACAGTTTCATGCATGTATATGATGTATTGTGATTATAGTCACCCCATTACCCTGTGGTAGCCCCTTTCCCTACAAACCCCTTCCTTCTCAGAGCATTAGAGAAGATGACACCCCATCCTCAAGCAACCATTAACAGTCATTAGTTCTCAGTAAAGGACAGGGCCTAATGTGCACCACCTCTCCCCATGATAGAAAAATGGAGGGCCGGACCTTGTGCAGGTATCCAAAGTTGCTGTGGCTGTGTCATACCTGGATATTCATAGTTCTAATGGCTGTGTCATATTTGTATATCCATGGTTCTAATGGCTGTGTCATACCTGGACATCCATGGTTGCAATGGCTCTGTCATATTTGGATAAGATATTTTTATTTTATGTGTATGAGTGTATTGCTTTCATGTAGGTAGGTGTACCTGCATTGTACAATGCCTGCAGGGGTCAGAGGGCCTTGGATCCCCTGGAACTGGAGTTACAGACAGTTATTAGCCACCATGTAGGTGCTTGGTGCTGGGAATTAAATCCAGGTCTTCTACAAGAGCAGCCAGTCCTCTTAACCACTGAGTCAACTCTCCAGCCCCAAAGCCCTTTTCATATTTGTGTTCATATCAATAGACTATAGACAGTGTTTCTCTTAGCCTGAGACAGAGAAGTTCCTTTTTTTTTTTTTTTCAGAAGGTGATGGATAATTCAGAGACTTGTATTTGGTCAGAGTGCTCAGACTAGGTGACCCGATGAGCACTTAGCCTTACAGGGCTTAGCTATATTATCACCCAGCCCCAAAGGCCCAGGGAACATTGCAGAAGGCAGGATAGAAAGAATGGAAGAGCAGAGAGCAGGAAGAGTAGCACAAAACACTGCCTGATTTTTTGAGCCAGGGTTTCTCATTGAACCCAAGCTGGCCCGCAAGCCCCATGGATCTGTCAGTCTCTGCACACAGGTACTGAGATTACAGAGCTTACTGCTTCATCTTTGTTTCTGTAAATGTGGGGCTGGGGAGTCAGAGCCAGGTCCTCATGTGTGCACAGGAAGTACTTCCTACTGAGCCATCTCCTCAGCCCTTCATCTGTTTATTCGTCAGATGCTACACGTAACTACGATAGTGCAGGTACTGTGGTGATTCCTTGAAGAAAGCAATGAGCAAGATGACGTTCCTCACCAGAGTGAAATGCTAGGGCTGAGAAAGGGCTCTCTAAAAAATGGGGATCAGGGGAATGGTGTTTTTTTTTTTTTCCCGTCCAAAATGAGAGTGCTGGGAGGAAATCCCTGATGGTGATTTGTGTTTAGCCTCTTTATGTTGGCATGTTTGATGCATCTCATTGATGAGGAAGAGTTAAGGAAGGCTTACTTTGAAAAATATAGATTCGCCTATTGGTGGTAAGACATCAAAGCTCTAGGGTTACATGAGCTTCATGGAAGATGACTAAGCAATGAGTCTGGCCTCAGTCTTGGTGCCCACGGCAGGAGGTATGTCAAAGTGAAAGAGGATGAGAGAGGGTCTGGAGACCATTGCTGACAATGCTAACCTAGGAGCTCAAATAGAACCAGGCAGCCACCTGCAATTCCATTCAAGATGTGCATTTGGGGAGCCAGCCTGGTAAACAGGTCAGAACTAACTAGATAGACTCAGGTAAAAATTGGCCTGAGCTGGACACGGTAAAAAGTCTTGATATTGCAAGGAAACAAAACGAGGCCCAAGTAGTTCATTCAATTATCTACTGCATGCTTTTGTGACCATTATGGGAATTTCAAGACTTGTAGCAATGTGTGCAGAGAAGAACATTTAAGGAAATTTATATGTTGGAAGATAGGAACCTATTATATGAAAAGATGTGACTTAGTTGAGAGGGAGAGCCAAAGAGGCAAATGATGTAAGTCAGACCAGTGTCTAGTCATCAGGTGGCTATAAGAGTATTGAGAAATAGGGAAGCCCAGCTCCTCTGAGTATGGGCAAGAAACTCAGCCTGCTGCTTTTTAAAAATGCAAACTTAGCTACCAGCCATGTTGACATTTCCAACCTCATTAGGTTACTGTCGCCCTGTTTATAAAATACAGAGATTTGGTATGGGATCAATAAGACTGTAGCTTAAAAAACTGGGCTGGAGAGATGGCCTAGCGGTTAAGAGCACTGACCGCTCTTATGGAGGACCCAGGTTCGATCCCCAGCACCCACATGGTGGCTGAGAGCCGTCTGAAACTCCAATTCCAGGAGAACTCCAGTTCCACGGGAATCCGAGACCCTCTTCTGACCTCCGCGGCATTGCACGATACGGGTGCACAGACCTGCATGCAGACAGTATATTGATACACATTCAGAAATTAAAAAAAAAACTGATGCATTATGGGTTATGATTAATTATCATTTTAATCTGGAAGTCAAAGAAACCTAAGTCTGATGGATCTGAATGCATATCTACTGAAATACTTGCACATTTAGCACATAGAAATGATCTAAAATATAAAAGTGTTTTGCTTCAGAAAGATCTGTGCACGTACTGAAACATAAAAACATTAAAAAAATAACAGGGAGGGCTGGGGAGTAAGTTCAGTCAGTAAAGTGCTTGAACTACAAGCTTGAGGATTGAGTTCAAGCAGGTGTGATGGCGTGCACTCACAGTTCCAGAGCTGGGGAAGGAGAGATAGGAGATGCATAGCCTAGCCCAATAGGGGAGCCCTAGGCAACTGAGAAACTGTTTCAGACAAGGTGGGGAGCTCTTAAGTAACGACACCCGTGGTTGTCCTCTGGCCTCCACAGTCATGTGCACACACTTGCTGCTGAACAACCCCCCCAAACAAACAAATGCACATACAGTAAAAAAATAATGAGGATTTAATTATCTTCATTTTCCCCAGGGTTTCTTGCTTGTGCTTTGTATTTTTTTTTTTTTTCTCGATTCAGTGGCTTATGGTGACCAGAACCTTCCTGGTACAGAGATTTTCCCAACACCTTTGTCTGCCCTTATGGGATTTGAGATAAAGGGAGAAGCAAGTTGGCACTCTGCATTGGGCCTCTTCTCCCTGCTCCAGTGCTGAGCAGAATGGATGAAAATGTGTCCACAGAGATTAGATACCCCAGTGGCCACCCTGTACTTTTGTGCTCTCGAGCTATCTCTGGGATCAGCCCACTCCCTCTGGTTTAGCAAGAGCAGAGTACAGACATATAACATCCTTGCCATGTGACCCTGACCTTTGTCAACCTTTGTTAAGGCTTCATCTGAAGTCAGGCCTAATGTTTGTAAACAGGATGTAATTAAGGCTGGGAACTGACAGGGTCTGACATTAAGACAATGCAGAGTTGGCAGGGAATGGTCTGTGAGATGTCAGCCCTCATTGTGTTCTAAGGGCCTTCACAATAATTAGTGTCCTCTGTCTGGAGGAAGTTCACTCAACTTGGATTAATCTGTCCCAGCATGGAGGTCATCCTTGGCAGGGCAAGTGTTTCCTCTGATAAACCTTAGCACAAATATGAGAAAGAAAGGAAAGGGACTCAAAAGCAAACCTGTGAAAGTCAAGACAGCTGGTGACAGGTGCAGCCTGAGAATTAGAAACAGGAAATGGGAAAAAAGAGTCTCGCTTGCTGGATTCTCATCACAAGGTAAATGTGAGTGTTTGAAGTCTCAATGGCCTGCTGGTGTGATTCCCTGAGTACTACAAGGGGGTGTGGAGAGTAAGGGTTCAGAAATGCCCAAGCAGAAACGTCATTTGGCCTTAATTAGTGCTATGTGTGACACAGATCACACATGTGGGATAGGAGGATCCTAACTTAACATGTAATTGATCCAAAGAGACCAAACCCACTTTATCAGCAGAGCAAAGGGAATGAAAAGATGTCGAACCTACTGTCTTCTTGGCTTATTAAACTGAAAGCAGACAGGCCTCAAGCTGACAGACAGGCTGCTAATCAGTAGCCCTTTGTGTTTGAGATGCTTCCTGACTCTTGGAAGTAGTTATAGAATGTAGAATTTTAAAAGATACTGACAGTCCCATTCCCATAGCCCAAATGAGAAACAACCTGATTGTCCATCAGCCGATGAACAAGCAAACACACACAAAGAAATACTATACAACCTTGAGGAAGAAACTTTTGATCTATGCTACAGTGTGGATAAGCCTTGAAAATACCTATGTTAGGTGAAATAAGCCAGACACAAGGCTAAATAATGTTGGATTCGACTAACAACAGATAAATCCACAGAGACTGTAGTAGAGCAGTGGTCATCACTATGGGTTCAGAGACAGAGAGAATGGGAAATTAGTGTTTAAGGGGTGTGGAATCTCAGCTTAGCATGATAAAATGTTCTGGAGGTGACAGCTGCAGCTACATGAAGTGTACTTAATACGTCAGAAGTGAAATGACTCAAAAGTTAGATTTTATCCTATGAACATTTTGGCACAATTAAACAAATTTTAAAGCAGTTATAGAAAAAGATGCTTCAAGCTGTAGTGGAATTAAGGCTTCTGGATTTCAGTCATTATACCGAAGAAGTGACCAGATCTATGTGGGCCATGCCGGGAGGTGATGATAAAGATGTTGAGATTTTGACTGAAATTAGCCTTAGCCTTTTCAATGGCAGACCATTATTCTTGAATAAAAAGAAAAAAGGAAAAAGCCCTACTGAATGGCTCTTTTCTTCCTGAAAAGCAGTACCATCCTACAGGAAAGTTAATTTAATTCTCAATGATAAATTCGCAAGTAGGTGGGAGAACTACATGTCTTTAAATAACTAGGCATGCAGGTATGTAGGAGGCACCAGGCTCCATCAGCCTCATATGGATAGCATGTTCAAAGCAAAAGATAAGGGTTAGTAGATTAAGCTAACAATAGGTTAACTTTTCATTACCTCAATTAAATCATCCATTTTCCTACCTGTGTTTGCAGTCTGTGTTTTGGAGATCATTGTTAGTCTGAGAATTGAATGTCTCCAAGGGGACAGATCTTTCCAGAGGCTCCTTATGGTTTGGAATTATAAGTCACTTTGTTCCTGAGGAATGCCAATAGATAGTTACCCATAATTCTGTCCCAGGCGCTATGACTGAAACATCCTTTAAAAGTTATTCAGACAGCTCAGAGATGTGCTTTTTGTGATCAGAGAAGAGAGAAGACATTTCTTTCTTGATGAAGGGCTAGACTCAACTCTAATTTGGACTCGGGATGGTGAGAAGACACATGTGCAATTTTAAGAACAAATGGCTACCTATGTACCATGACTTAGAAGAAAAAAAGAGGCATGGGGCAGAGCACACGCTACCCACATTAGAGATGCTCGAAAATTAGGACTGTATAACTCCACTTAACCATCTTTGCTAAATGTGGTAGATCCTTTCAGAAAGGGTTTCCTCACCCCCATAAGGTTGGTTGTCATTTGGTGATGGTTAAATGAAGAAAGAAAAGACAGGGGGCAGCTTCTAGAGTTAACTTTGATGTCCTAAACACATTTTGGGGGGCATGATATATAACCCCCTGAAAGTGTGTATGGGGCAGGGAGGTTGGGGGGAACCCAGTCACATCAGAGCATATAAGGCTTTTTAAAGATAGGTAAATCATTTTCTTTTTAAATGAGATTCAGTCTCATGGCATGAAATATGATCAGTAATTAAATGCACAGTCTGTGGGTCTTCTATACTTTAAAGTGCTTTGTTTAAAAAAAAAAAAGAAAAAAAAAAAGAAACCAAGAAAAAGAGTACTCACCTCAGACAGGCCAATTACCCAAGAATGATGAAGTCAAGAGGAAAGTTGCTAAATTTCTTTACTTGAGTGATCACAACGTCAGCTTGCGATTAGTCCCCACGGCACCAGCGGGGATGTGGCTGGGATACTTCCACTGGAAGACTTCAAATAGTCATTTCCTTGGTTAAAATAAAATCTGACTGCACTAAATAGACAGTTTTTAATCTCAATTGGACATCTGAAGATTTCTCAAGCTGTTGCTGGCTGTGGCAGAAACAAATTTTTCTGCTTTGTTGATTAAACCAGTGGTCTCCGCCACTGCTTATCGGGCCGCAACGAGCTGTTCTTTTTAATTAAAATTGAGCCACCACGAGAGAGCAATTAACAGCTAGTAATTACTGTGTTCTTCAGAACGGCAACATTTTGCCTTTCGTTCCAATTATATAATGGACAAGTGGCTTTTTGATCTTCAAATTAGTGAGCTCTTGTCCTCCTTGTTTGGAGGCAGAATTGGCAGGTTAATGATGGCCTGTGGGGGCACTCTTTCCTCTGACTGATGTAAGGCTTGAGCTGCCTGCAGAGGAGGCAGTGCGAGGCGTTTAAACGCCAGTGGGTCCACCCTTGTGATTTGATGGGGGAGAGGCCTTGTTCTCAAATGGTTTTGATGAAGAGGAGAAATGTGTTCACATGGAGCCTCCCAAGGGCACCTGCAGTTGGAGGTGACTATGTTTTTAAGACATGGAAAGGTTTCAAGAATGCGAGATGGACAAATTCCGGACATCTGAGGTATCACACACAGGCATGCACATGTATGTACATACACAGAGACACATCTACATGGCTATTACATAAAATGACCAGCTCTGTTAGCTAGAGTGATTGTAGTAATCATTTTATAGTATATAGGCACATCAGGACATTAAGTTGTATATTCCTTAAATATATATGATTTTTATTTGTCAATTATACCCCAAATAAAGCCAAGATAATCACGGAAAACTAGATTTAGAATATGTGATATTTTGGTGTGCCATCGTATGTTAGTTTTCTATGCTGCTGTGACCAAGTTACCTGGCAGAACAATGGAAGGAGGGAAGGTTTATTTGGGCTGTGTTTTCTGAGGATTGCCCTGCCTGTAGCAGAGTCTGTGGTGGTGTGGTCCTGTGGCAGATGCTTCTCACATTGCGGCAGGCCAGAAAGCAGAACAGGCAGGGACCAGGGGCACATGTAACATTCAAAGGTCTTTCCCTAGTGACCTACTTCCATAAGCCAGGCCTTACTTATTAAAATTTTGTAGCCTTTACAGTAGCACCATAAGCTGGATACTAAGCACTGAGAACATGAGCCTTGTGGGGGACATCCCACATTCAGACCATAACACTCTGTAAGGGAATATATATATATATGTGCAAAAATACCTGCTGCAGGTTTAGGGAAAGATATATAGACCTTTTCTTTCCTTTTTTATTATTTTGGAAATTCTCATGGAATCCTAATTGTTAATATTGTGAGTAGAGACTCTTACATTGATTACAGGATCTGGAATAAAGAATGCGGCTGTAAATGGTAAAATTTGGATGTTTTGTTCTCTATTTGTCTTGTGCTTTATGCACAAAGACTGAGATGGAGGTCTGGTATATTACAGAACACTCAGGACTGGTCTGCACACCCCTTTACCTTTGGGACACTCTCCCTTTGGATTAGAAATCAGTTACAGGTGCAGGAATTCTGATGTTAATATTGGGAATGTGGCAGTTATGGCAACTTTAGGGTCACAAATCACCCTACAGAGGAGCCTTTATTTAAATAATACATAGTTACAATGTGAGACTTCTGATTTCTGAACGCAAAAGCATTTAATATCCCTGGTCTGCAGAAGTGGATAGCTTCTGCCATGCTTCTAGTTCACCTGCCTCTTCCATCCTCGGACCAGGCCCCCACAACTCTGATTTAGGCAGCCAGACTGGTTGGCAACTGTGGCAGTTTTGTTTGTATGAGCTTAAGACGATATAATATGAAAGACCTTTGAGCTTATAAGTGTGGAATCTGGTTTATGAGTTCTTTTATGTTACATAAAAAACAAAGTACAGTAGAATGATTGTCAGGTGCACATAATAGTCATTATGTATTTTTTTTTCTTGTAGAACTGGGGATGAGAGCCCCTTCATATGCCAGAAAAACACTATATAAGCCTCATCATCAGCCTAACTTAAAATTTTAAGTTATACAGAATCCTGTTTCTTTATGAGGAATAGAGCAACGAACCTGCAGGAAATAGTCATACGTCTGTGACATCAGAACATCTTCATTACACATTTATGGTGACACCAAGTAGCTTGCATTTGGTGCCTTCGTGGAGACAGATGCCCCGTTTAAAGTTAGGTCAGCTCAGTAAGACAGCCATCTTCTTATGGTCTCCTATAACCAAGTAGCAAAACTGGATAAACTCTCCACTAGCTTAAATATAGTCATTCAACTTTTAAAAAAGGCATTTTTGGAGAGCTGTCACCTTTTCCCTGAGACATCTTAAACTGGGGATGACTTTTGATATGTTTTCAGAGATGATTGTAAGCTTAAGTTGATTAAGTAACTTACGGGATTCATTTTTAGGATGACTAGACCTGAGTATATTCAGTACATAGTTTAAAACAGACTTTTACATATTGAAACAATTGGTTCTATTACAGGAATGATATTCACCACCATGCCTCATTAGCTCTATGGTCTTACAGCGCTACTAGGTGATGTTTGGAAATCACACACTCCTTCCTGCCAATACAAATACATATACTTTGCCCATGAACTAAAGCTTTGGAGCCAGATGGGAAAAATAAGCTTAGGTGTGTCTCTTTTTTGAACTGCTAAAGGTTTTAAAGAAATATTCCACATAACTTAACTATTTTTGCATTCACTATTGGGATAGGCGGTTTTTGTAAAAGGCGGTATATTGAGTTTGAGATGTACATCTGTTAAAATGGAAATTTTGATTGATATGTAAGTTCAATTTCTTGAAGATAAATGTGTGAGGCTGGGAGGGTAAAAATTCTACAGAAAAAAATGAAGTTCCGTTTCTATTTATAAATCTAAAAGAAAGATTTTGGGCATTTTTGTGAAATGCAAGGATTTCCTGGCTCTTGCCATTGCATCAAATGGGGCTAAATGTTGACTTTCCAGTCATTGTGGTCTTCAGAATCTCTTTGAATATGTGTACTTTGTAACTTTCCAAACTATGCCAATAAATCTGTTTTGTCTTTGGTTATGATTTGTGCAGTGCCTGTAGCCTGTCTGCTGATGGCTCTCATTTTCCTTGTCTAAGCCTTTGGGAACTGCATGGAGAGGCTATCCATTGATAGTCTTATCTATTTATTTATTTTATATGTATGAATATATTGCCTACATGTATGTAAGCCCACCTATGTTGTACAATGCCCATGGAGATTAGAAGAGAGTGTTGGATTTCCTTAGAACTGTAGTTATGGACGGTTGTTAACCACCAGTTGGGTGCTGGGAACCAAACCTGGGTCCTCTGAAAGAGAAGGCAGTGTTCTTAACCTCTGAGCCATCTCTCCAGCCCCCACTCCCCGTTATTCTTTTTAGTGTTTTTGAGAGGATGGAAGGATTAATGGGAAGAATGAGGGCTTTACATCACAGCTTTATTATTTTTCAAGGG
This sequence comes from Rhizomys pruinosus, assembly GCA_009823505.1. Lineage (NCBI taxonomy): Eukaryota > Metazoa > Chordata > Mammalia > Rodentia > Spalacidae > Rhizomys > Rhizomys pruinosus. The sequence continues at coordinate 107,224 of VZQC01013287.1, read as the reverse complement.
CTGGAGCTTGGTCAACTTAACATCTCTAAGTCCCAGTTCTACTTTAAGGTGGGGTACTGACTCTGACCCCGAAAAGCTGTTTTGAGGATTTACTACTATTATTTTAATATAGGCCAAATGAATCACCTTGTACTTGCTTTGTAATTAGTACTTACTTCATAAGCCCTCAGAGAATGGTGGCTGCCATTATTGTGAATGTTCTCACTATAGTTAATTTATAATGTCCTTTCTGCTTTCTTTTTTTATTTTTTTTATTATCTGTTTATTTTTAAGGGATTCTACAATATAATAACACAGTTGTTTGCAGATAACGTTGATGTTACTCAGTTTGCCATACAATTAGGTAATTGGTGCATTTTGCAAGTATCTATGTCCAAATTTTGAACAACCCAAGGCTCCCATAGTCCAGTTGGAGAAGCTTGTATGCACAGGCATGTTGATCAATTAGGAGTCCAGACTATATTCCTGTAGTCTCATGATTCACCCCTATCTCTCTGCAGCCCTTACATCCTACTACACCTCCTCTTCCGCAATTTGTTCCCTGGGCTCTTTCTGCTTTCTTTTATATGACATTTGAGATCAGAACAGAAGTATTTGTTTAATTCAGTCAGTATGGTGTTGATAACCTAGTATTTGAAGTGAAAGTAACTATGTTTCTTCAGATATGAACCTGAAAATATGCTTTTCATCTCTTTCTCAATCTTTTTCAAAATTCTCCATGTGGAAGTTGACTGTTTTGAGCAGAAGTTCACTGTTTCAGTCAGTTCTTTAATGCAATCCTTTCTGTTGTTGTTGTTGTTTCCAATATACATCACTCCCAACTGCTTGGACAAAAGCTCAAGGGGCCATGCACAAGAAATACTTACAACTAGGTAATTGGCACTAGCATCCACAGATAAGGGATACCATTCATTATTTGTTTTTCTGGGACTGTGTTACTTCACTCAGCATGATATATTCTAGCTCCAACCATTTTCCTGCAAAGCTCATTATGTCCTCTTTCTTTATTGCTGCATAGAACTCCATTGTGTAGATGTACCACATTTTCTCTATCCACTTATCAGTTGAGGGGATTTGGATTGGTTCCAGCTCCTTGCTATTGTGAAGAGAGCTGAAATAAACATGGCCGTGCATGTATCTCTGCGGAGGGGTGAGTCTTGAGGGTACATGCCTAGGAGTGGTATGGCTGGATCGGGTGGCAAGTTCATTCCAAGTCTTCCAAGGGTTCTCCACACTGCTTTCCATAGTGGCTGTACGAGTTTACATTCTCACCAGCAGTGGATGAGTATTTTTCTTTCCCCATAACCTCTCCAGTACTTGCTATCATTTGTTTTCTTGATCCTAGCCAGTCTTACTGGAGTAAGATGATATCTTAAAGTGGTTTTGATTTGCATTTCCTTAATGATTAGTGATGTTGAACACTTCTTAAGATGTTTCTCAGACATCTCTAATTCCTCACTTGTGAAGTCTCTGTTCAGCTCTTTGCTCCATCTATTGAGTGGGTCATTTGTTTTCTTTCTTCTTTGTTTTTTGAGTAGTTTATATATTCTGGAAATCAATGCTTTGTCAGATGTATCTGCAGTGAAGGTTTCCTCCCACTCTGTGGGATTTCTCTTCACTTCCTTGATTGTTTCTTTTGATGTACAGAAGCTTTTGAGTTTGATGAGGTCCCATTTGTCAATTGTCGACCTTAATTCTTGTGCAGCTGCTGTCTGATTTAGGAAGTCTTTTCCTA
>VZQC01013287.1:79972-105408 GCA_009823505.1 Rhizomys pruinosus | reverse complement strand
TCTCTCTCTTTCTCTCTCTCTCTCTCTCTCTCTCTCTCTCTCTTTCTCTCTTTCTCTCTTTCTCTCTTTCTCTCTTTCTCTCTTTCTCTCTTTCTCTCTTTCTCTCTTTCTCTCTTTCTTTTCTGCATGTAGGTCTGTACACCCGTGTTGTGCAATGCCGCGGAGGTCAGAAGAGGGTATCGGATTCCCCTGGAACTAGAGTTCTCCTGGAATTGGAGTTGCAGACGGTTCTCAGCCGCTATGTGGGTGCTGGGGATTGAACCCGGGTCCTCTGCAGGAGCAGTCGGTGCTCTTAACTGCTAGGCTATCTCTCCAGCCCTGATTGTTTCTTTTGATGTACAGAAGCTTTTGAGTTTAATGAGGCCCCATTTGTCAATTGTCGACCTTAATTCTTGTGCAGCTGCTGTCTGATTTAGGAAGTCTTTTCCTACTCCTGTGTCTTGTAGTCTGCTGCCAACTTTTTCTTCTATCACCTTCAGAGTTTCACGTTGAAGTCTTTAATCCATCTGGAGTTGACTTTTGTAGAGGGCGAGAGGTAGGGGTTTAATTTCATTCTTCTAAAAGTGGTGATCCAGTTTTGCCAACACCACTTGCTGAAGATGCTGTCTTTTCTCTATTGTGTCTTCTTGGCCTCCTTGTCAAATATGAGATGGCTGAAATTGTATGTGCTCAAGTTTGGATCTTCAGTTTTGTTCCATTTGTCAACAGGTCTGTTTTTGTGCCAGTACCAGGCTCATTCCTCTTTTTTCAACTTTCCTTTTTTCAATTAAATTTATTTATTTATTTAATTATTTGTAGGCATATGAATACCATAGCACTCAGATGGAAGCCAGAGGATATCCTGTGGGAGTCAGTTTCCTTCTTCCACTATGTGGGTCCCAGGGATCAAATTCAGCTTGCTAAACTTGACAGCAAGTGCTTTACCTGCTAATTCATCTCTTCTCCTCCTCCTCTCCCTCCTCCCCCTTCTCCATCTTCCCACTCCTCCTCCATTTTCTCTTATCCTCTTCCTCTTTCCCTCCCCTTCTCCTTTTCTCTCTTCCTCTCTCCTTCCCTCCCATCTCTCTCTCCCTCTCTTCCCTTTCTTCCCTCTCTCTGTCCCTATCCCTCTTCTTCCTCTCCCTAACTCAGGGCCCGAGTCATGTTAAGCAATCACTGAGCCACTGAGACACACTTCTATCCCTCTGTTTTTATTAATTGGTAGTAAAATATTAGATATTTTAAAAATATTTTTAAAATTTTATTTATTTTTGTATGTGATGAATGTACTATCTGTATGTAGGTTTGTGCACCCATGTTGTGCAATGCCGCAGAGGTCAGAAGAGGGTGTCGGATTCCCCTGGAACTGGAGTTAAAGACGGTTCTCAGTCACCATGTGGGTGCTGGGGATCGAACCCAGGTCCTCTGCAAGAGCAGTCAGTGCTCTTAACCTCTAGGCCATCTCTCCAGCCCCATATTAGATATTTTTAAAACTTTATCTTATTTTAGAGAGTTTCATACACAAACACTCTATTTGGATATTTCTATCCCTCGTAGTCCCCCTCCAATCATCCCATACTCCCCACTCCCTCTTAACATTTTTGTCTTCTTGATTATTATTACATATATGTATTTATAAATATACATATATGCATATGTGTATATGCATGCACACATATATGTATATATATGAATATGCCACTGAGTCCATTTAGTGGTACTCATATGTATCTGTGTTTAGGGATGCCTACTTGGGATTAGATAACCTCTGGGGGAGCTAGTCCCTGGAGAAAACTGATTCTCCTTCCTTCCTCATCTATTGATTGACCGTAGCTCATTATCTTGAGGTGGAGCCCCATCTACCTTGGCATGTCAACTTGTTTTGTCATTCTGCAGATTTTTTAGACTACCATACTGTGGAGTTTCTATTTGTGTAGTTTACCTAGCATATCTGGAATGTGCTAACTAGCAACACATACCTTGTCCTTCTGGCTCTTTCATTCTTTCTGGTCTTTCTTCCACAATGCTCCCTGAGCCTCAGGTGGAGAGGTTACATTATAGATGTGTTCTAGAACTCACTATATAGACCAGGCTTGCCTTGAACTCACAGAGATCCACCTGCCTCTGCCTGACAAGTGCTGAAATTAAAGGGGTGTACCACCATGCCCGACACCTCGACACATTTTAACATCCTTCCAACCTTTTATCCTTGGCCAGTGAATTCTATGCCAGCTGGGGCCTCAGGGAAAACCTGTCTCCAAGCATACACACACACACACACACACACAGCCCTTTTCCTCTGTGAGAATTTTAAATATTAAAAATGTATTATCAGAGTTCTTAGTCACTTCAATCTGTATTTTCTCCTTTTAATTTAAAGTATTATTTTTATTTTGTGTATGACTATATTGCCTGCATGTATGTTAAGTATACCCATGTTGTGCAATGCCGTCATAGGTCAGAAGAGGGTGTCGAATCCCCTGTAGTTATGGCTGGTTGTTAACTGCTATGTGGGTGCTGGGAATTGAACCTGGGTCCTCCGCAAGAATAGCCAGTTCTCTTAACCACTGAGCCATCTCTCCAGCCCAAGTTTTCGTTTTTAGTGGGCTTAGTGATCATCTTCTATAGTGCTAACTTTGTGTGTGTCAACTTATTTTGAGAGTTCATCTTGAGTGGGAATTTTCAGCATTTGTTGCCACCAGGTCATGTGAGAGTATAGATAGAAGTGTATCACTCTGTTTAGAGGCTAGCAAGGATGTTTTAACTTTGGCTTTTTGGGTCACATTAATGGGACACTTGTGTCATAGCAAATTAGTTGCAGAAGTGTACATATGGAATTTCTGTGCTGATTCACTTAAGAAACATGCTGACTTCATATGCACTGAACTTTTTAAATGATGGAGATCTGGATTGGCTTGGGGCACAGGAGTAGAAATGATGACGAAGTGTGTGAAGAATCCTCAGGACCTGGTTACTCAAAGTGTGTGGGAAGGAGAGATAGAAGTCAAATATGAACTGTGGGAAGGCAGACTCATGTTACAATGAATGAAACAATAAAAGCAGAGTGCTAGGTATTAAGGGAGTAAGATTCTCATCATAACAAAGTCAGAGTATAGATTGCTTTTCAGGGAGAACATCAACAGCAAAAAGGTGAGAAAGAAGTTAATAGTTTGAATGTTATAGAGAAGAAAAATCTTTTGTTAAAATTACTTTATTTATTTTTCAGATTTTATGTGTGTGAGTGTATTGCCTGCATGTATGTAAGTGCACCCATGTCATGCAATGTCCACAGAAGTCAGAAGAGGGCATTGGATTCCCCTGGAAGTAGAGTTAGCCGCCTCATGGTTGTTAGCCACCATGAGGGTGCTGGGAATTGAATCCGGGTCTTCTGAAACAGTAGCCAGTGCTCTTAACTGCTCAGCAGTCTCTCCAGCCCCAGCAAAATCTTTTTAAAGGCCTATGCATAACTGTGGTTTATGAACCATCATCATTTTATGTGTGTCTCAAAGAGAAGTTTTCAGTAGTCATCTGTTACCTGTAAACATGTGCACCACTATCGGTTTTGAAAGTGGAATCAGAAACACACCACCACTTTCCTTCTGATTGATTGCCACTGGATTTGGACCTCCGCCCCCCACCCTGAAGTTCAACCAGAAGTCAGCTTGGGATCTTGGGAATGAACCGAGACATGGGAATGCTGAGGTTCAGCCCCCAGTCTAGGGACGGCTCATGATGAAGATGGAATCAGATATGGATTGAAAGAATTTGGAGTCATTGCAGGGTTATCTCCAGCCAGAGGGGAAATAGCCAGTCAGGAAGAGTGGCTGGCACGGGAGGCCAGGGCAGCAGAGCCAGCTCACCGATAACCCTCATGAAGAACAGCCCTGCCTTAAGGAAGCAATGGAATGGGCTTCCTGCAAAAACACATGAATTTGACAATTCATATGACCTCAAATGAGATATGGATAATGGTGATTTTTAAATAAGAATGAGGCAGTTTTAGAAAATATTAGGAAATCCCTCTTTTAAGCTACAAATACCACAAAGGTTTTATAACTGAAGCCTGGAACCAAGGGATCATGATAACGGTTTCCATATGCAGGTTTGGGTCTGACATGGCAATGAATTTCCAACGATGGGTGATTGTCTCTTCAAGGAGTCACAGAAGCAACTACCTGTCCCTAGTACCCAGTTAACTCTTGCCAGACCTTGCAGACTCATTATGCATTCACAGTAGTGAGATTTGTTATCAGCCTGAGGATTATTTTTATTATCAGTTTTCCCTTAAATATTCTGCTCTATCTTGCTTAAAGAGGCTCCGATATCTTAAATTCATATCAGAAGAACAGGCTTGTATGGCTATATTTATTCTCATGTCCATGGCTTACAGCTTGAGTCAGTGTCTTCTCTCCTGCTTGTGTCCTTGCTCCTATGTGTTGGCCACTGTCTAAAGACTTTATCTGGTTCCTCACCAGACCCTCACATCAGTCTTTTAAAAATTTTTTTAAATTTATTATTTTTTTATGTATATGAGTGTACTGTCTGCATGTAGGTTGGTGCACCCATGTCATGCAATGCCATGGAGGTCAGAAGAGGGCATCAGATTCCTCTGGAACTAGAGTTAAAGACGGTTCTTAGCCACCGTGTGGGTGCTGGGAATCGAATCTAGGTCCTCTGCAAGAACAGTCAGCACTCGTAACTGCTGAGCCATCTCTCCAGCCCCCCTCACATCAGTCTTGTAATGCAGACTATGTCTTCCAAGAATCCCATATTGCTGAGACTGTTCCCAACTTAAAAATATTAAAAATATTTTATTTCTTTATTTTACATGTATGAGTATATTAACTGCATGTGTGTATGTGCACCCATGTCGTGCAATGCCTGAAATCAGAATATGGCATCAGATTCCCCTGGAACTGGAGTTACAGGTGGTTGTCAGCTGGCGTATGGGTGCTGGGAATCAAACTCCAGTCCTCTGCAAGAGCAGCCACTGCTCTTAATCACTGAGACATCTCTCTAGCACCCCATCCTGTTCCTGTTCCCAACTTTTAAGTGGCTGGTCATTCATCCTCCTGTTATGCTGCCATTCAGTAAACGTGACCTGCCTAGTAGCTGTGAAACTCAAGTTATGTCTCCCAAGAACTAACCGGTATGAAATCAGGCACATTCAGGGTGATATGGCCATAGAGGAAGGCATTTTCAAGCATAGATTTGACTGTAAAGCACATGTTCAGAGTGCCAGTGTATTCAGGCTTGGGCCATATATAAGTTACATTTTTACTGCTGTGACAAAAACCTGATAAAGCCACCTTAGGAAGGGAAGGTTTATCTACTTATTCATTAAAATTTTTATTGAAAGTTTGTATATTTCATACACAACTTCTCAATCTGTCTTAATTGTGTTTGTAGCCCCTTCTCCACTGGCACCTTCCCACAGATTCCCCCCTCTGGAGTTCATAATTCTGTCATTTGTGTTAGGGTCTGTTGTGCCAAATTACTTTCCCTGGCCATTCCTCAGTGCCAGCTAATCCTCTGAGTTCTAGTTAGCCTATCCAGAGTCCCTCACTTAACTAAAGCTTCCTCACCCCATAGTAATCAGCTGCCAATATTTCTTCAGCTAAGATTGGGTTTTGCTACCCATTTCTGCAGCTCAATGTTGGTTTTATTTTTGTCTGAGCTTGCCTGGGTCTTGTGCATACTGATACCAATAGTGTACGTTCATATGGACAGGGTCCCAGGAGCTTGTAGGATTCATTTCCATATGGTCTTGCACCACCTCCCCGGCTTTTATAATCTTTACGTCCCCTCTTCCACAAGGTTCCCTGAGCCCTGGGTTAGTGAAACTGAATATAGGTGACCTCTCCATGAATCCACACTCTGTAGATTCTTAATCTCCACTGTTTGCAGTAGTGGCACGTTTATCTTGGTGGTAACCGGTGGCTAACTAATTGGACTTAAAGCCCACTCAGTGCGAGGAAACTCATGTGTGGTACTGTAAACATAGCCAGATGCACACAGCTGGGAAGGTCATAGATCTTAGAGAAATTCCCCAGAGTTGTCACCTAACTAGCTTAAGGTAACATCTTACTACCTGCATAATACCTATCCTTATATTTGCAGACAAATATCCCAGACACCACTCAATAAGGAAGTTTCTTTTGCATGGAAAGACTAGTACAGGATCTCACAACTGGACACACCTAGGCATTGCCTGTGAATTGCTCATGCCTAAGCAACACTACAATGCAACCTTTACATTCAAGGCTCATGCAACATAGAACAAGGGGCCAAGAGGAAAAATTTATTTTTGTTCACAGTTTGAGGGTGTAATCTGTCAGTCAGGGTCGGGGGTCATGGCAGCAGGAGCTCGAGGCAGCTGGTCACACTGTGCCACAGTCAGAAACAGAGATGAATGTTGGAGCTAGCGCAGCTTGCTCTTTAGTCAGTCGGGGACTCCAGCCTGTTGGATAATGTCAGCCATACATAGGGTGTATCTTCCCGCATCAGTTAATCCAATTTAGAAGTTCCCTGGCAGAATTCTAGAGCCCATCAGCTGACAATCAACATCACAGTTAACCTCATCTGAGAAGTCATGGGCAGAGGAAACACTGTTGATATAATGGACAAATTCTTGCCTCTTCCCCATGTATTCTATGAGTAGCAGTTCTTTGCAAGTAAAAAGCTGTTTCCACTCAGGGGCAGGCAGGATGGCTCAGCAGATAAAGGTGTTTGCTATTTGAGTCTGGTGATCTGGATTTGATACCTAGAATCCACATAATGGTGGAAGAAGATAACCAATTCTACAAAATTGTTTTCAGATCTCTACATAGGTGCCATTTCATGACTTCCCACAACCACACATTGTGTGTGTGTGCACATACATACACATACACACTAACAATAGAATTTTATTTATTTAAAATATTTACTATTTTTATTTTATGTATATGAATGTATTGCCTGCATGTGTGTAAGTGTACACATGTTGCACAATGCCCATGGGGGTCAGAAGAAGGTGTTGGAGTCCCTGGAACTGGAGTCACACACAGATGGGTGTGGGAATTGAACCTGGATCCTCTGCAAGAGCAGCCAGTGTTCTTCAGTGAGCCATCTTTCCAGCTCCTAATAATAACATTTAAAAAAAATTAAACATTGTTATATCCACTCAAGAAGCAACCAACCTTTGAAAAACGTAATCTTCTCTCTCTATTAGCTGAAAGAACCAGGCTCAGACTGGCACTTAAATGACATACAGGTAAAATAGAGATTCAAATGGTATCTCAGAGTATTAGGATGTGTTGTTCTTAAAGAATAAATACTTAAGCGAATATCATATTTGTTTTGACATTTCCTATACAATCAGACTATCTGCTTCTCCATTCCTGCCCTTTCTCCCATATACATTTATAGTCTGTTGTGATGAGATTCTACCTTTTCCACAACTCAGGCTTATCGAAGCTATAAAGCGGTCACATAATTCACAGAAGCTTAAAGATACGTGGAGAAGTTGGATAGGGTCCAGGGGAGTGCAATGAAAATGATTAACGGGTTGGAAAACAGCACTGATGAAGAAGGATGAATGGACTCAGGATTATCGGTATTGAGAGGGTTTAGAGGTGACTTAATAACTGTCCTCAACTGTGTGAAGGACTATTAGGAAAAGCATGGTGACCAACTGTCTCTCCAGTCTACCTCTTAGGAGAAAAGTGACTAATACACATCAGGAAAGGTTTAATCTGGATGTGCTTCAAGCAGGAGTCTACTCTTGACCCTCACTACTGCCATTTAATGGATTTCTGCTATCTCTATCATAATGATGGATATTTAATGAGAAGCATAAAGGTGAATGACACTCATGGAGCAGTTGGGTATATAAATTTGAAAAAGCTGGCTTTCCATCCAGATGGCGATTCTCAGCTGGGAACTTGGAGGAATGAGCTGAGTCCAACTCACCACACAGGAGCTTCTAAACACTGCGGATGCTCTAGGCCTGATCGCTATTGCTTGCTCATTCTGTGGAGCAGCGGCCTATGCTGTTGGGCTCTCAGTTCAGGCAGATAGGCAAAAGCATAGGCATCTCAGTGGTGTGCAGTAGAACTCCAGCAATATGTGCATTCACACCGAGTTTAGATTAGGTGGGCCGTGTTACCTAGCTAAGAGCTCGTTCATTTCAAAGCCTACTATTGGGTATGTTGGATAATTTTACCCTCCTTTAATAATGCCCTCAGTGGGTAGAACTTGTGGCATCTGACTTCATGAAGACAAGTTTTCCAAGGCAGAACTCAGATCAAGAGAAAGTAAAAAGTGAGATTAGCATTGTGTCTTTGGAGTGTGAGAGGAAGAAAGGACAGTGTAAACCATTTGTGTGCATGAGTGTGTGTGTGTGTGTGTGTGTGTGTGTGTGTGTGTGTGTAAGCGTGTAAGCCACAGGTTGATGTCAGGTGACTTCTCAGTTGCTTTCCACCTTATTTTTTGAAACAGGGCCTTTCACTGTAGTTCACCCATTTGTCTAGGCTGGGTGACCAGAGATCCCAAGGGGTCTGCGTGTCTTCACGTCCTCAGCATGAGATGACAGTCATGAGCTGCTATGCCAGGCTTTTGATGTGGTCCTCATGCCTGCATGACAGGGAGGCTCTTTACCTACTGAGGCATCTCCCCAGCTCCTGATTTGTTCATTTTAAATAAGCTTGATCTGAAAATTTCTATCCTTAGCAATTTATCATTGAAAATGACTGGAGCAAAATCACCTAGAATTAAATATTCTTCTTAGGTGATAAAAACTGTTGTCAATCCCATTTTAGAATCTTGAAGAAGAGGCAATAAAATAAGACAGAAGCAGAAAAGACAGGCAAAGTCAGTAGTCACGCCTACATGTTATAACAACTTGTCTTAAAAGCTCTACCCTCTCTGATTTGTCTCAGATTTCCCCAACCATCTGAGATGATGGCTGTATAAATCTGTATTCTCTCTCACCGTTTAAGGCTATTGGGACTTTGATTAATTTAACCACATGTTACTGTCAGCTTGAACACATTCATCTTGTGTTTCAAAGTGTATACTCGTCAATCTCTCTATGGTTCTTTCCCTTCAGGTCTTATTTCGTCACATTTAAGGACACTCTCTCCTGCCTGTCTTTATCTTGTTAGGCTTTCAACAGCTGAACTTGAATCTCGCCTTTCCTTCTTGCTGTCAAAGCTTCTTTAATGCTCTCTCATTTCCCTATTCATAAAATGTCAGCACTGCTTGTGTGCATTCCACGCACAGTCAGATGTTCCTGCAGATTAAATCATTTTCCATCTGAGGAGCTTGAGTTACCCAGGATGTATTTTTTAAAAAGTGTGTAAGGGAGTGGACAGGCAGGATGCACAGTGTGTCATCAGGTTTGTGATTGGCGTGAGCTCTGGGTGCTGAGGATCTGAGAACACAGAAGCATCTTTCAGATTTTGTAAGAGATGAAAGCTTTCATTATTTATTTTGATGATGAGGAAAGTAAAATGCCCATGGTGCTGAATAGATAATTAAAAACAAGTTATACAAGGCATGCTACCCAGCCAAATGATCGGATAGACTGTAACTTTAGCTGTGAGCTCTGTTTATGAGCTCTAGTTCTTGGTATACCAACTAATGATCAAATAAATGTCTCTTTGAATGAGTAAAGGAAGTTGCATGGTATGATTGGGGACAAAGAAAAAAAATATAAAATACAGTTACTTAGTTCCAATGCCAAAGAGTAAGATCACACACTGTTTGGGCTATAGCTTTCTGTTCTATTTAAATAGGAAAGAGAGGGAGGCGAGTTTGTGTCTCTAAATACAGTGTTACTCTATTCTTTATGATTTAATCAGTAGCAATGTTATAGATTACATTATATGGTCATGTTCTTCAACACACACACACACACACACACACACACACACATATATATATATATATATTTTAAATGTATTCAACTTGAGGGTTTACATTATTTTGTGACTTTATTATAAGTAGTTATTTTGTTTCCTACTTAGGTTGAGAATGCATCAAAGGCTACAGATATTTTTTTATGTATGTAAAATTCAAGATAGAAGTTCCAGGCTGGTCTTCCGTGGATGTCGTCTTGAGTTGGCCTGAACCAATTTAGTAATGGTTTTAGAATTGGATAGAGGCTAGGTGGAGAAGGGGAACAAATTTGTCCAGCAGCTTGTGCTGTCATACAATTGACTTGACTGCTCCTGTCACCAAGTTGACTGACAAGGCTGTATTTGGCTTTTCATGAAATTTCTTCCCAACTTCCTTTCAAACTACTTGCTGCAAAATTGGAGTAGCCTCCTAAGCCTCATAGCTCTGTATTTTCAACACCGTGCATGAACTCTTCCTTTTAAACTCTTCTTGAAAGTTGGTGGGGTCCTGCCCCTGACCCCAGGAAACAGAATGCTTGTGTACACAGGGCAGAACTGAAGACAGTATTAATGGACCCAACTCAGAAGACTAAAATTCATTCATTTTTAAGGATACCAGTCCCAAATCATATGTTTTTCTAATATTTAAATGTGCCCTGAGCATGTTTCAATGAATTAAATAAAAATAAGCAAGGCAAGATAGAGTAGAAATAGGTGGAATTATCTTACTTCTTGAACTTGCAAAACAAATGTTCCATAGCTGATGACAGATATATATATAACACGAATCACAGCACATTTTACATTGGATTTGGCCAGCCGGTGTTTCTCACTGGTCTGTGAAACAGAAAGATTTGCTGAAGAAAAGAAAAGTTATCATGTTGTATGAATGCCTTTCCATAACACCAGTTTTATTGGCAATCTGGGCACATTGGCTGCTAACCAAATGCTTAGAATGTTCCTAAGTCACACGTCCTCCAAACATTAGCTCCTGGGGTCTTCACAGTCTCTTAGGAGGATTTTATTGTTTTGGGGGAAAGTGGTTATCGATGAAGATAAATTGTTTTTATTTGAAGGAATTTTTAATTTTGAAATTATTCTTCATTTTTTTTTTTTGGTCTTTTTGAGACATGGTCTCAGCTGTCCTGGAACTCGCTCTATAGACCAGACTGGCCTTGAACTCACAGAGATCCACCTGCCTCTGCCTCCCAAGTGCTAGGATTAAAGGTGTGCAGCACCATGCCTGGCTATTCTTCCTATTTTTTTGTTATTTTTTTATATTGTGAGATGTTACTATATATATATATATATATATATATATTCCATTTATTTTGATTGATGATAATTGATATTTGCCCAGGTGGATATTCTTTGGTCTGTACTTGCCTGAGGAGTCAACTCTATTCCTGACTCAGGATACCCTCCTGTGAGCAGGATTTCTAAATGGAAGTATCTATCTTTCTTCGTGTTATATATTCAATAATTAGTTTTTAGTTAGAAACTGTTTCCAATCTGTAGAAAAGAACAGAAAATAACACATACTTAGATATTAACATTTTGCATATCTGTAAAGGAAGTTAAGTCATGGTGGTTAAAGGCTACTCTTCCCCATGCCTCTTGTATCCTGGACTTGGTATAAGATATTTCCATGTTCATTTTTGTACATTTACAATGACCTCACCCTTAAACTATATAGGCTATGAATATACACCAGCTTTCTACATTGCTTCTGTACTTTAGAATACGTTTTCACTTTCCTTCTTCCAGAAATCTTACTGTATGGAGCATCTCCTTTGAGTCTCCTTGTGTAGATCTGTGAGACTTTTTCTAGGCTAGAAACTCAGAATTGTGATTGCTGAGACATGGGCTTTGGGCATTTGTCACTTCCCCATCAAACTCCAGCTCTTTTTGAGTATATCTTTTTTTTGCATTTTTTATTGAAGTTTTGTCCATTGCATACTTTTCCTTTTTGTTATTTTTAGTTCTATAATATTTAATCTAGACCCTGCTCCCACCTCATTCCCCCCATCACCACAGAGCTCATGCATTCTGCCAAACATGCTTTTTTTTTTTTTTCACTCTTTGGCTTTTCAATTCTCCTTGATTTTTTTTGAAGGTTACTTTTTTGAACAGAAGGTTCCCACTTCAGCTCAGTTCTTTTGATGCAGGTCCTTTCCTGTGTGTGTTTGTTTGTTGTTGTTTGTTTCCATATGCATCACTCCCAACTACTTGAACAAAAAGCTCTAGGGGGCAATGCACAAGAAATAATTACAACTAGGTAATTGGCCACTAGCATCCAAATGAGGGATACCATTCGTCTTTGTTTTCTGGGACTGGTTTATTCACTCACATGATGTCCGCTAGCTCCAGCCCATGTTTCCCTGCAAAGCTCATGATATTTTGTTTCTCTTCTGTTTACTGCTGCTGCAAAACTCCATGTGTGTAGATGTACCACAATTTCCCTCTATCCACTCATCAGTTGAGGGCATTTTGGGTTTGGTTTTCCAAGTTCTCTGCGATGTGAAGAGTACTGAAATAAACATGGCTGTCAATTACCTTCTGCGGTGGGGTGAGCTTGAGGGTAACATCCCAGAGTTGTATGGCTGGGTCGGTGGCAAGTCATTCCACGACTCTTCCAAGGGTTTCTCCACACTGCTTTCCATAGTGGGCTGTTACCAGTTTTACATTCCCACCAGCAGTGGGATGAGTGTTCCCCTTCTTCCCCAGCAACCTCTCCAAGCACATTGGTATCATTTGTTTTCTTGAGCCTAGCCAGTCCCTATTGAGAGTAAGAGACATCTTAAAGTGGGTTTTGATTTGGCATTTCTTAATAAGTAAGTGATGGTTGAACAATCTTGGCTTAAGTGGTGTCTCAGCTATCTCTATATTACTCACTTGTAAGATGCTCTGTCACATTCTTTCTCCATCTATTGAATGGGTCCATTTGTCCTTTCTTCTTTGTTTTTTGAGTTAGTTTTATATATTCTGGAAATCAATGCTGTTGTCATGATGTTCTGAGGTGAAGGTTTTCCCCTCCTCACCACTCTGGGTTTTCTCTGCACTTCCTTGATTGTTCTTTTGATGTACAGAAAGCTTTTGATGTTAACGTGAGGTCCCATTGGTCCATGGTCAAGTGCTTAATCTTGTGCAGCTGCTAGTCTGATTTAGGAAGTCGTTTTCCTACTCCGATGTCTTGTAGTCCGCCGCCAACTTTTCCTCTCTATCGCCTTAGAGTTTGGGGTGTCAACGTTGAGGTCCTTTAATCTCTGGAGTTGACTTTTGTACGGGCAAGAAGGTAGGGAATTTAATTTCATTCTTCGACAAAGTGGGATTCCATTTTGCCAACACCACTTGCTGAAAATTGGCTGTCCTTTGTCTCCATTTTTTCCCTTTGGCCCCCTTGTTCGAAAGCATGAAGATGGTTGAAATTGTAATTGCCTCAGTTTGGATCTTCATTTGTTCCATTGGTCACAGGTCTGTTTTGTGGCCATACCAGCTGTTTTTATGACTAATAGCCCTGTAATAGAGTTTGAACGGATATAGCATAGATTCCCACCTCATTAGCTCTTTTTCTAGTTGCGTTGATGGCTGGGGTCTGTTTTGTTTATTTTTATGATTTTAAAGAAAGTAAGAGAGGAAGGCCTTTGTTTTTTCCCAAGCCTGTGAATAACGCTCTGGGGATTTTCAATTTAATCGGGATTGCCATTAAAATCTATCAAGAGTTGGGGTATAATGGGACATTTTTTAGTTCTTCTTCATCCACCTGTGCCGAAGGCCGTTCCTTTTCTAAGCCTAGGGAACAATCAGACGGAAGAGGGGCATGAGGTAAGAATGTAGGGCTGCGTTGGGGTGAATGGTGAAGACTACATCAATATAGTCCCCTGACTCCATTTATCAACTTGATTGGAACAGACAAGCTCCCATGCTGGATGGTGGGACCCAGGGGGTTGGTGTGGGTTTGGGCACAACTGCTGCAAAATTGGTTTTACATGAAGGATGCCCGTTGTACCAGTAAATTATCACTTATTGGTTAAAAAATGAAAAAAAAAAAAACCAAGAGAAAGATGCAGGACAGTTATGGCAGAATGCATGATCTGGGATGGGGTGGGGTGGGGTCGGGAGAAGGGAAAGGGAAATATGCCTGAACTGAATTGGAAAATGATGTATGAAATACACAAGGCATCAATAAAAAAATGAAAAAAGAAAAAAAGAATGGACATTTTTACTATGTTAATTTTCCCAATCCACGAGCATGGGAGGTTTTTCCATTTTCTGATGTCTTCTTCAATTTCTTTCTTTAAGGGTTTAAAATTTTTGTTGTAGAGATCCTTGGTGTGTTTGGTTAGGTTTGTTCCTAGGCATGCAACATTTCTTAATCAAATTTATAACCATTCCCCCTTCCTTGGCCCCCACCCCACTAGAGCTCATGCTACACTGAGTTTCTGTTTTCTCTAGGTTTTTCCTCTTTCCTTGCCCAGGTCCAATATTTATATTATCAGAGAAAATTTTTTGACTTTGTAGAGACTGTGCAAAGCTCATTTTTCTTCAACCTCCTCCTCCTCCTCCTCCTCCTCCTCCTCCTCCTCCTCCTCCTCCTCCTCCTCCTTTTTGTCTATTTGAGACAGGTTCTCCCTTTTGACCCAGCTGACCTGGAGCTTGCTGTGTAGACCAGGCTGGCTTTGAACTCACAGAGATCCTCCTGCCTCTGCCTCCCAAGTGCTGGACATTTTGGACTTTCTTTACCAGGAAAGTTGAGCATTCTTTAATCTTTACTGGCCACTCGAGCTTCTTTGATTTCTGTGAGTTGTGCATCATCTACGTTTCATGTATATTTAAAAATTTGTATTTTACACTAATTCTTTGTTTCTTACATGTATTATGCACTCCTTTCTCAGACTCCAGGCTATGGGAATGTTTCTCTCTTGGTTAATTGTGCACTTTGCTTAGCAGGATTTTCCATTTTTGAAGTAATCAAATCTATGAATAGGCCTTTTATGATTTTTTTTGTCTTTATGTTTTCATGTGGGCTTGTAATTTTTAAAAGAAACCATTGTTGACTAATATAGAATTTTTCTTCATAAACATTTTCATTTTGCTTTATCATCTCATGTATAATATTTATTGGAAGTTTATTTTTGTATTTGGGTACTGGACAACAATGCAATTTTGTCCTTTTGGTGTGACTCGGCAATTGTTCTCAACATGACTTATGAAACACTTCTCTTCCCCACACTGATTTATAATGTGCTGCCATCTTAGACTAAGTTCCCACAAATTTGAGATGCTGTTTCTAAGATTTTCATTCTGGCTAGTGGATCTGTTTCTTTATTCTGATGACACTAATGATTCTTAACAGTTGCAACCTCTTTAGAGTAATTCTTGATATCTGTCGGGAAAATCTCCTCCTTCTCTTCCTCAACATTGTTTTAGTCAATTGTTCTTCTGTATGACTTTTATGATCTGCTGTCCAGCGTCACAGAAAATCCTGTTCTATTGAGACTGACGTGGTTTGGCTGTGTGGTGTTCTCTGGGGTAGTCAGAGGGTGTGGCTGACATGAGGAAGCCTGTCAGAACCTATCCTCAGCACCAGGTTGTTATAGTTTGAGGGATCAACTATACATTCAACATTTTAAATACCAAATTCAGGTTTTTCTTTCTCTGTGAGCTAATTTTAATTATTTTTCTCAGAAATCACTCTATTTTGTCTAAGTTTTAAAATTTATTGACATGTTCCTCATTTTCCTCTTAAGTTTTAAATTTTGTTCAGGTATCTGTCCTTTAAATTGCTAATACTTTTGTTTATGCCTTCTTTTTGATTATTCTGAGCACTAATATTTTGACTTTTCATTTTTAGATTTGTTTTCTTTAAAAACTTTTGTTTTTCCCTATATTTCTTTTTCTAAATGTTTAAATTAAATTCATTCATTAGTTTTCATTCGAATCACTTCTAATGTGAATACTGAAGATTATAATTCCCTTTAATGTTGGGCCAACTGTGTCTGATTAGTTTTCCTATGTAGTGTTCTCTTAAGATAGTTAAAAATTTTAATGTTTTTTACTGAAGTTTTGTGTATTTCATACCTAGCATCTCAACCAGTCTTAACCCCCCCCCTCCATCGGCCTTCCATAGCACTCCCACTCTGGAATTTATACATTATGTCATTTGTGTTATGGTCTATTGTGCCAAATTACTCTCCCCAGCCATTCCTCAGTGCCAGTTCATCCTCTGAGCTCTAGTCAGCCTACCTGGAGTCCCTCTCTTAAAGAAGGCCAGTTCTTCCTCACCTAACAGGAATCAGCTGCCAATATTTCTTCAGCTAAGATTGGATTCTGCTACCCATTTCTGTCGTTTCATGCTGGGTTTTGTCTGGTTGAGCTTGCATCGGTCTTGTGCATGCTGACACCAATGCTGTATGTTCATATGAGCAGGGTCCCAGGGCTTTATAGGATTCTATTTCCATATGGTCTTACATCACCTCCCTGGCTCCTACAATATTTCTGTCCCCCTCTTCTGCAATGTTCCCTGAGCCCTGGGTACATGAAGCTGAATATAGTTGACCTGTCCTTGGATCAACACTCTGTAGATTGCGAATCTCCATGGTTTGGCCATTCATGACTTTTTGAGTTCCCGGCCCTCTGTTGCATGACAGAGCTTCCTTAATGAGAGTTAAGTGGTTAATTAGTGTCTTCTTGGTTCCTTGTTCTTTTACAGCCTTAGCTGTAAAGGTGCCTCTTAGGTTTGGGCAATTCACAGACAATGTCTGTGTATGGCTAGTTATGGGACTCTGTAATAGTATTCATCTGATACAAAAGAAATTTCTTTATTGAGTGGTGTCTGGGATGTTTTTCTGTAAATATAAGGATACTTATTTTGCACTTAGTAAGAGGTTATTTTAGCCAAGGGATGTGACAACCTTGGGAATGGCTCTAAGATCTATGACCTCTTCAGCTGTATATATCTGGCTATGTTTACAATACCACACATGAGTTTCTTCCAATTGAGTGGGCTTTAAGTTCAACTGGTTAGCCGTTGATCGTCCTCCCAGATAGAAGTGCCAATACTGCACTGATGTCATATGCTGTGCAGGACATTGATGTGGACATTTGGTCTTAAAGCTACTATTGAACCATTGATTGATGTCTTCCCTCAGTAGCTTGCGTAGTATTCTCCAAAGCTGTGAGAGCTAACAACCTTCAGGGGAGGTGGCTTCCAGCTCAGTTCCAGCTCCATTGCTCTAATTCCAGACTGAAGAATGTCCTGTCTTCATTTGTAGGGTCTTACCTTCAGGTTTTAGGAGGCAATCAAGGGCTGTGACAACAACCTCTGTAATTTTGGGACTCTCTTGGCCTACCCTGGCCAATGACTCAAAGGAAGGCTTCTCCTGGCTGGCACTGTGTCTTCTTAGTAGCCTTCAGCTTTTCACGTGGACTCACATAGAGGTATTCTGTGTGGAATTTGTCAGACTGAGACGATTCCCTCAGGGTGTTTGTACCAGCTAAGCATTATCTGTCTCTCCTCTCCCCCCCCCCCTAGTCTAGCTCTCCTTCCATGTCTTCTCCTTTTAAAATATCCCCATTTTCCCATTTTTATTATTTATGACATGACTGCTCTTTTGATCTGTATATTATTTAAAATTCTGTTTAATTTCTCATAGAAGTTTTGTTATTTTTGATTATGCTGTGCTTTCTTGGTACACTTTTTTCCTTTTTGAGCTGTAGCCCTGGCTGGCCTGGAACTCACCACATACACCAGGCTGGCCTTGAACTTACTGAGATCTGCCTGTCTTTGCTTCCTGAGTGTTGGGATTAGAGGAGTGTGCTACTTAGAGTATTTTGTTTTTGAGACAGGGTCTAAGTTATCTGCATAGTTTTCATTTTCTTTATCTCTCCTGAGCAGCAAATGGCCATATATTGTTTCTTTCTGGACACTTCAGTGGTTTTACTAATTAGGTGCTATTTTCCTTCAACAGTTTGATACATAATAATTGTTCATATTTATAGGGTACAGTACAACACTTCCATACATGTTAGATTTGTTTCTTAAATGGAACCTGACATTCTTTATCTTCTGGTCTACTTACACATATTTTGAGTAAGAGTTTGTTTGGAGCTGGGTATAATGGCACACCTTTAATCCCAGAACATCAGAGGCAAAAGCAGAGGCTTGGTCTACATAGTGAGTCCCAGACCAGGTGGTTACCGGGAAACCCTTGTCTTTACAAAACATCTATTTGGATTTATTTCTCTCATCTTGTTTTCTGTTTTGTATTTGCCCTGCTTTCTATTTCTGTTCTTTTATTCTCTCTTTGCTCATTTCCTCAACTCTCCCTCTATATCTCTCTGTCTCTTTCCTTTCTCTCTCTTCTTATGTTGCCCAGGATAGTCTCCAACTCCTGGGCTCAAATGATACTCCCACTTCAACCTCCAGAGTAGCTGAACTGAGGAACTTCAGTGTTCTTTTTTCTCTCTTATTTGTAAGACTGAGTATTTTGTTTAAGATTTTTAAATTGTGTGTGTTTGTGTGTGTGTGTGTATGTGTGTGTATGTGTTTGTCCATGTGTCCATGTGTCCTTGTGTTTGTGTGGGGGTATGTATATGTGAGTGTAGGTGTCTGTGAAAGCCAGAGACATCAGATCCCCTTGTAGTTGTGTGATATATTGTCAACTCTCATTTCTACACTATTGTATAGTGCTTTTTAATGAATTGATCTTCTTAACTTGTGAAGCTATGATATTTTTATTTTTTAATGGTAACTGGGGATTTTACCCAAAGCCTCATGCATGCTAGTTAAGTGTTATATCATTGAGTCATAGCTCTAAATGCACTTCAAGACTCAGTTTAGGTATCTTAGAGAAGAGCTTTCATGCTCAGGTTCAATACCATCTTTTATTGTTATTTATTGCTTTATTTTTGAAAAATAATAATTACAGAGAGTTTAATATTTTCTTGTCCTCACCTCTTCATATTTCCACACCTAAAACTATATCAAATTTAGTAGTATTTCTGTTATAGTAAGTATGTATTTGAAGAAAGAACTGAATTTGTGTGTCAGTTAGAAATATTATGTTCATCAGGCTGGAGAGACGGCTCAGTGCTTAGGAGCGCATACTCTTTATAGAGGGCCTGAGTTTGGTTCCCAGCATCCACGTGGTTGCTCACAGCTGCCTGTCACTCCAGCTTCAGTGCCTCCGATGCCCTCTTTTGGCCTCTAGGGCAATTGCACTTATATGCATATACACAGACACATGAATACACAGAATTATATGATTCAAAGTAGTATTTATAGAGTGATTTATTAGCTATATGACATACTGGATATTTCATTAACAAATTAGTTTTTGCAAAGTGACAGTTAAAGGAAGTACAATTGATCTCACTGCATTTTAGTAAGAGAATGAAGCATAGATCCTTACTTGCTATTTTCTTTTTTTATTTAAAAAATTTTTTTTAAATTTTATTTATTTCTGTATGTGTATGAATGTACTTTCTGCATGCAGGTTTGTGCACCCGTGTCGTGCAACGCCGCGGAGGTCAGAAGAGGGTATCAGATTCCCCTGGAACTGGAGTTCTCCTGGAATTGGAGTTTCAGACGGTTTTCGGCCGCCATGTGGGTGCTGGGGATCGAACCCAGGTCCTCTGTAAGAGCGGTCGGCGCTCTTAACCGCTAGGCCATCTCTCCAGCCCCACTTGCTATTTTCTTTTTTCTTGGGCTTCCTATTTCTAAAGTAGAACCACTGAGTGAGATCACTTACCAGTTTCTTTTTCACTTCCTAAATTCTTGTGGTGATTCAAAGGTGTTTCTTAGGCATCTAGAGGTGTTTTACCATAACCCACTGCTCCAAGTTGCTGTCACTTCTTAATGAAAGGTTCCCATTTTTTAGACAATGTATTAAATTGAAGTTTTCATTTTAACATCTTTTGTTGACTATCGAGCGATGAGTTAAAATAAACATTAATCAGAAAGTTCTGGTTAATATCAAAATTTGAAAGGAAAAAGATGTATATTTTAAACCATGTTTTGATTTAAAAGTACAACAATAAAAATCAGAAGTGCAGTGTTTCAGGAATGTGAACTTGAAGCCCTGCTAATGGACAAAGCCCTCCCTGGGTGATATCAAATAGCTAATGTTATGAATCTTGGATGGTGCTTGCCTGGCTACAAGTGTTTGTTGGCTGGCATACTATAGTGGTCAGTAACTCTTTTGGTATGCTTGTCAATTTCTAGTGTCGATGAGCATTTTCTTTTAAGAAGCCTATATTAAGATATAGTACACCCTTAAAGGAAATAAGAATTTGGCAATAGGAAGCATCTATCCATTAATGACATTTATTTATTTTTCTATCATTAGTGGAAATATCTCAATCTCTGGAAACTTGAATGGACTTTCCTAAATTTACTGTGTAAAAATATCAGCTCTAATTTTCTTAGAGTTATTTATGCAAGCTAATAGCTTTCTGCATTTTAGATCTTGAATGGAAAACTGGAATATTTATGTTGTTTAAGTCAATAGAATTGAGCAGAAGTAACTTTTTAAATGGAGAAAACTACAAGAAAGAAATGTCCTTTATGCTGAGCTGTATGAAAATATATAGCTAATCAGTTGTGAGATTTCATCTTACTTTTCTCCCAGATTCCATTGCATTCTTCTCTCTTATTCTTGGGATGCCTGCTCTTGAGGTTCTTCTCTGACTCCCTTCTAGTTTTTACCTGTTCCTGAGGTTCTTCTCTTACTCCCTTCTGGTTTTCGCCCCCTATCCTCCTCTTGCTGCTTTACCTTTCCTTTCTTCTTTTTCTTACTTGTTTTTCTCCACATGAACATTTACAAACAAACACACAATACTTACCAGTAACTTCAAGCATGGGTAGGATTCAGTATGCAAAGCAAAATGCGGTACTATGAGACAACATGAATGACTTCTTATTAGACATGTGTAGATATAATCAAAGAGCAGCTGGTTCTATTATATTATTAGTATCTGCAGATTGTACTTTTGTTTCCATTAGACATATGAAGACATTGGTAATTTTTCCTTCCAAGTATTTACTTGAACATAAATTGGCCTTAGGACTACATCCTATATGTTAAGTTGTAGTTTCAGTGTTGAGTTATACCATGAATTAATAATCATCTGATATTGATTTCAATTGAAGTGAATACCAAGACTTATTGACTGAAGTAGAAAATATGGACCCAAGTGAAACCCCTGTCAATATTTATTTACCTTTACAGGGACAATTAATCTTGATACTCATTGAAACAAGAAGTCGATATATGTATTGTTATGTACTTTTGGAGTCTTCCATTAGAAATATTGGCAAATTTCTGGTACATGGCTGAAGATTTAAAAGGCCTATCAATTTAAATGTTTTGTGTATTGAAAGCTAAAAGATGTAAAATACAATATTGTTATTCATAAATAAATTCATAAATAAAAAAATCAAGCCTTTCAGTGTAGATTAATATGAATTCTTTGCTTTGGTTCAACTGATGTTTACTTTAGTAACATAAGCTTCCATTGAGGTAACCAGCATTTGCTTCTCTACAAAAGCTCCTGTTAGAAGACAGGTTAAGCTCTCATCAGTGAGAGTCCCAAGAGGAATGTGCTTATAAAGCCTCCAGTGCACCTTAATTTCTCCATGATAACTGGAGAAGTCAACCAGATGCCTGGGAGAAGTATAGACTGTGAGGTTTCAAGTCCTGTTTCTTAGTCATTGTAATAAAATGTAGGGGAGGTAAGAGAAACTTTCACTCTGCAGCAACTGTAGATGTGTTGAGCCTGACCTATAGAAGTGGTCTAGTCTATAATTTAGTCTATAATTCACTTTAGTCTATAATTCTCAATTTAGAACATGATTGAAAAGATCATATACTCAAAACAATAGCAGAAAGAATGAGCAGTGTTCACCAGCACCTAATTTAATTTGAGTAGATCTTTGAGAGATGATAGTAGAGTGCTTAATACTTAGGAATGGAACTGTCTTCTTTATGTTAATGTAGAGGAAAGCTGATATCTTACTCCCTGGCATTCATTGCAATAATGTTCACAGCATCTTTATTTAATAGAAACAAGAGACTGCATTATGTAGGGAAACATCCAGGAAATTATGGAAAGATATTAGACTGGTGTAAAGATGCATACTCAGGCACATTAGCATATATAAATTATAATTATATTTATCTTCAGAGTTTTAAATTGACAAAACTTGCATTCTAGACATTGAAAGTTTTCAGTTTTCTTTTTCATGCCAATCTCCACTATGTCTCAGAATCATTTATAATACCTAATATAACATAGCATGCCAAGATACATGACTGAAAATCAGGAATTGGCCAATGTCCATGAACAATCAACACATTAGTAGATTTGTATTAGGATTTAATTTCTTAACTTATATTTTTAACTAATCTTTTTTGTCATTCTGAGGTAATGCTTTAATTTTGGGGGGGTTAGAACATTTCTTTTTTCTTTTTTTTTTTTTTTTTACAATGAGCATATGCCAATTTAATAGAATATGTACCCAGTCACACACATAAATGAAATGTTCCAAAAGGGAGAACATTTATTTTCATAAAGTTTAATTTTTTTCCCCCTGGTTATTCAGAAAAATCTGTATTCCACACTAATTTTTGCAGTACAGAATGTCTTTTGAAAATGTGTCCTGTGTTATTAGTGAGGGTAGCAAAAATGAAACAAAACCAAGCAAAAGCATAAAGAAAAACACTATTTCATAATCCCCTCTATAATGAACTCAGAAGGGTGAGTCCTTTCACACTCTGCAGACAGTGGCTGTAAAACTAACATATTCTCTCTCTCTCTCTCTCTCTCTCTCTCTCTCAATCTTCAGAGATAAGCCTCCTGGAAGACTTGGTGTACATCTCTTAGAAATAACTTATCTCCTTTTATTTTATTTTTGGTGATCAAAACTACCATACTTCTTTGTTGAGCAGAGCTGTATCACCGAATGGCATGGCCTTGGTCTGGGACTGGTGGAAGGGAAATGGTGGTGATAATTCATGAGAGGACTGAGTGGTGCAGGTGCAGTGTTCTAAGAGAAGGAGATGGGAAGGAGGTGGGAAGGAAATGGGAAGGATGTGGGAAGGGGATGGATGGAAACAGAGTGAAGTGGAAGAACAAGCCAATGACAGGAGGCAAGGATAGGGTGTGGTGAAGGCAAAGGCTGGGACGGGCCAGCCAGCAAGCTGTGCGTGAACACGTCCAAGAGTATATTCATGATAAAAGATTTTCTCTGCTTCCTAGGAGCATAGCAGGGTCCCTCAGGACTTCATATTGCTATGCTGAAGGCTCACTAGTGGGTAAAGCTTAATAGTTTGGGGTAGGGGTGAAGGTGGAGGTAATCATGGGACCATACACACACACACACACACACACATATATGATGAAGATACCTTTCCAATCAAACCAAAATTTGAGTTACTTGCCTTCCTGAATAAGCCCTATTATTTTTGAATCTGCGTATATAAATATATTAGCTTTGACAACCTTCACAAAACCATCATTGTTTAAAGTGATGATCCAATATTTACTGTAGGGTGGGCTAAGGTGGTAAAAAGGCCCACAGCTCTCCTGTGGAAAGCCCATGGACTTTGTTTGGAGTCTGTAATTAGCCTTAGGCTTCTGCATGGCTTTCTGATATTGGGTAATCTACTTACTTTCTGTTTCCTCAGTTTTAAAAATGGACTTTTTCTTCTCCTTAGTATAAGGATTAAAGAAAAGAATGTATTATGTAAAAATCTAGACCGGTACTTGCTACAAAATAGACCCTCAATTATGTCAGTTGGTTTTCCCCACTTTGATCATATGGACTTTAAAAGCTCAAGGTTTATGTGACGTGAGAAGGATTCCATAAAGGCTTAGAAGCCCTGGGTGGGTGACTCTCAGTGGTCATGTGACCATGTCTGCTTTCAGAGTTTGTTCCCTAGAATCAGAATTTTCTTCTAAGGCAAGAGAAGAACTGAAGATGAGATACTTTATTCATACCATATCCTTACCGTTCAGACCTATTGGTCAATATTTACTTCTTAAAATTTCCAGTTTTGGGGGAGGGGCTAGAGAGATAGCTCAGAAGTTAAGGACACTGGCTGCTCTTACAGAGGATCTGTGTTTGATTCCCAGTGCCCACAATGGCTAACAACTGTCTGTAACTCCAGGAGATGCAACGCCTTCTTCTGCCTTTCATGGACATTGTCTTACATGACACGGGTGTGCTTACAAACATGCAGGCAATACATTCACACACATAAAAATATAAATAAAATATTTAAAAATATACAGTTCTTTCTCTAATTAGATATACATTTAGGCCTTCAGCTTTTGGAGGGCCTTCTGGCCTTACCTGGCTTGGCTCCGCCTACCTCTCCAGAGTCACTGTTGTTACCCTGACAATCTGTGGTCTATGCTCTGGACACAGGGATGTTATTTATTCCTCCAACAATCATACTTCCTTATGGAAATTTTATATGACGCCAATTTGAGATATTCTTCCTGAATTCACTCTGCTTCCTCCTTTACCTCCCTCTGTCTTACATAGACACATACATTCCTCCCTATGTTTCGCAGATTCTTACTCCACATTGCCTACTTCCATCACCTTAATAGTCACCTCTTGCTTGAGGTCCTGGCCCCGGTTGGGTCTGCTGATTAAGAATTTTCCCACTGGGCCACACAAGCCTGATGACCCACATTCAGATCTCCAGAACCCATGCAGACACCAGGTACAGCAGCACACACATCTGTGATCCTAATGGTTGGAAACTTGCATGCCAGCTAGCCTGGCACATGTACCAGGGGCCATGAGAGGTCCTGTCTCAAATGGGGGGAGGTGAGCCCCAACATCTGAGGTTGTCCTCTGACATCCATATACTGTGACACTCCTGCCTCATTGTTCATATTCTCCTCTCTCTCTCTCTCTCTCTCTCTCTCTCTCTTTCTCTCTCTCTCTCTCTTCCATACATTTTTTATTATTTTTTTATGTGTATGAGTGTACTGTCTGCATGTAGGTTGGTGCACCCATGTCGTGCAATGCCGCGGAGGTCAGAAGAGGGTGTCGGATTCCCCTGGAACTGGAGTTAAAGACTGTTCTTAGCCACCATGTGGGTGCTGGGGATCGAACCCGGGTCCTCTGCAAGAGCAGTTGGTGCTCTTAACTGCTGAGCCATCTCTCCAGCCCCAACAAATATATTTTTTAAAGTAACGATTTGCTGGGTGTGGTGGTGCACACCTCTAATCCTAGCACTTGGGAGGCAGAGGCAGGCAGATCTCTGTGAGTTCAAGGCCAGCCTGGTCTACAGAGTGAGTTCCAGGACACCTGGGCTATAGGGAGACCCTGTCTCGAAAAGACCAAAAAAAGAAAAAAAAGTAATGATGCTAGATTTAGATATAAATTGGTGACTACCCAGAATAGAATTACAAGATTACCTAGATTCATTGGGCTCAACATCCATAAGTCCTGGCTGTGGTCAACATGCACTCAGAACTGTAAAGTGGCCCCAGTGCAGTTCTATGGGCTTAAAGCCATTAATACATATATTACCTTTCTGTACATACAGTGCTCTT